>CM060483.1:8334434-8644434 GCA_030544235.1 Lepturacanthus savala | reverse complement strand
ATTTTTTCCCTCATTTTGGACAGTATCTGCAAACCAAAAAGGAAACTGGCAATATTGTATGCAGACACGGTCATGGTTGGTGTCATCAAGTTTCTTTTGGAGTTTTTTTTTTTTGCTGATATCAGCGGTACATAAATGCTAACATCCTCTTTTCTAAGATTCACTTTAGAATTGTTTTTTTTCCATACAGTAATGGACAGTCCTGGAGGTGGGGGGTGGCAGAACACCCTGTTAAATTGTCTGACAACTCTGATTTTTGAGGTTATTTCATTTAAGCATTTCCGAGCAGCTTTGTTGCCCCTTGAGATGGATTTTTACATCATTGTGTGAAAGAGGCTGTTTGCCGCAAAGACTTCAATAACCTTTGAGGCAGACACGCACGCTCCCGGGATGAATCTTCATAAAAGTGCAGGAAATTAAACTCGCAGAACGATAATGCTGACCTATTCAGCCTGAGCCCAGCTCCAAAGGATGTTTCAATTGAAGGATTTGACACCGTAGGCAGAAATACTTTTGCTCCTCCGGAAGGGGAATTTCAGCGGTGTGCACTTCTGAGATGGTTCAAGTGTTCAGTGGATTTGGGATGTGGCAGTAGCTCAGTACCACAGTACCTCCTCTTATCAGTATTTCTTTGAATTCCAAATATAAAGACTCGTTGGCATGATGCAACTCTGAGATGTTCTTACACCCACTCTGTCACTTCTCGTATCCTGATAAACATTTCAAAATCAACACAGTTCCTTTTCTTATTAGGTTCAATAGTAGTTAGTGGAGCATGAGTATTATATTGATTTATATGCACTGCACAAACTGAAATCTTAACAGTTGAAAATATATTTTTGGTATAATAGTAGCCCAATTTCTAATTCTAAAAGCAGATAATTTGGTTTATTTCAAGCTGTTTTCCTTTTTTCCCCTTATTCCTTATATAAAGAAAAAAAACTTGAAATAAGTAAAATTATCTGCTAATGAAATGAGATAATTCTACTTAACATTGGACTAATTGTACCAAAACCAATATATCTTTACTTGTTATTTCAGTCAGATTTTTCAATCTTTACACTGTTTTTTTTTAAATAATGGTATCAAAATCCAATCCAACCCCAAAACTATTTTTAATGCCTTACTTAAACAGATATTTGATAGTCAGTCTTTCTTAATGTCCATTTAACAAAACAAGCCAAACTTTCTTAAAACTGTGTTAAAAATATTTGACTTATATCTCAGTAGGTTCAAAGCCTTTTTCCCCCCAAGAACTGACAAAGCGATTGATAAGTAAAAATCAATTGACCTCCAAAACCATTTAGATTATTGATCAGTCGTTTCAATACATCAAACAGAAATTCTCTACTGGAGGCAACTGGACTTGTGTTTGTGTAGGAAGACCTTTCACCTCTTATCCAAGAGGCTTCTTCAGTTTGTACGAATCAGTATCACTAGTCTGCACTTGTCTGACCAAACGAATCTTGTACAAACTGAGGAAGCCTCTTGGATAAGAGGTGAAAGGTCTTTCTAGACAAATACAAGTCCAGTTGCTTGCAATTCAGTCTCAGAGAGAACAATGACCTTGATGAATGAAAATATTTATAGAAATTGATCAAAAATATCAAAAGGTCTTAACTCAACTTTCTTGAATGTGACGATTTGAAGATGTGACTTTTGTTGAGTAAAACAGAAACTATGTATTGCAATTCCTCATCTGAGGTAACTCAATGCTGTCACATTTCAGCCTGTGCTCTCAACTATTAACACCCCAGGCCTATTTATATCCTTGCAAAAATTGTGGCATGAATCCCAATCTGGGTTTACTCAGCTGGGACTCGAATGTGATGAGAGTGAAGTATTAGAATTACCAGCCTGCCTTTCACTTTTCCTCTGGATTCATACAACATTACTATGCAGTGTTATTGTACTATATATCATACCTTTCACATACTGGACAATATGTCCAGAATCCATGTATTGAAAACAATGTTTGTCCACTGAAGGCTTAAAGTTTCCAAATCAGATAGGGGATTGGCTTCCAAACTTAGTCGTGGTGCTCATCCCTCCCTCTGAGGACCTCCATCGTTCCACCGGCTGTGGTTGCTATGAGATTCATGACGCAACTCTAAAATCCTCCTCAAGGACAAGTCGCCGTTGACCAGTCTTTCTTTTGAATGCTCTGATTGGCCCTTGATGAATTGGAAGTCATTCAGAGAATCACATCCACAGGACTGTGCTGGGGACGGCTTACTCGCGTCATCTCTAGATGGAAGCATATGGTCACACGGCGGTCACAGCAGACAATGGTCTTTATCTGTGTGTACAGTCTGGTGCTGCTGGGACAATGGACGAGCACATGTTCGTATGCAGCGAGAGGTTTTGTGGTCTGGTTCTACGCAGATTCACAACTGAAAGTGCTGTGGTACGTTTCAAAACGCCAGGAGGACTCGATTCAACTTGGCTCTATTGAGATTCTGTCCAAACTGTTACCTCTACTCTCTCTCACTTGTTCTCACACACTCACACACACACACTTTTGTGAACAGGAAAAGAGACAAAAGCCTGTCTGTGTGTTGTGCTGGAATGCCTCACGTGGTGCGCCGACAGCGGGAGTCAGGGGAGCCTTCGCCTATCACTGACCCCAGGAATTAATTAATAATTCCTGCGACGGAATTGGCTGTTGAACTTCCCTACTATAGGGTCATTTCTTCCCAGACTTAAGAAGTTTTCCCAGTTCATGTCACAGATAATTCTCTACTTTCTCAAACTCCTGCAACTCTACTCCAAATACTTTTAGTCATGACATGTTGAAGTTTAGCCCTGAGCTAAATTTCTAAATGTGTATTTTAAGCCTCATCACTTGCTTATTTCTCACTGGATTGGGTTGAAATTTATATTGAACATCCAGGAAAAGGATAATTTACAACATGTATTCACCTGAATGTCTATAAGTGACCAGAGATTTCCTTGAAAACCGTTAATATTCATTGCAGATTTATCAAAAATAAAGATGTTATATATTATTCCTTCTCCATGAATTTAGTTTTTGGCCCATTTTACTGGCTGCAATTTTACATTCAGTGGTTTTATTTCATAGATACAAAATAAAGGTAGTAAACATGTATCTGTGATAAGTACTGAACCTTTTTCACTGGGCTCAGTGGCTAGATTTTTCATCTAGATGTCACTTTTCTGAGCAAATTTCTGACACCAACTAGAAACATTCAAAAACAATAAAACGAGTCTGTGCTTCTCCTGCCTGAGACAGGTTTGGACGGATCATTTTAAATTTACTGTGCATAGGCCGTACAGATCCACTGTGTATGTAGGCTGCAGAGCATTGCATTGTGGCGGGGCCATGGAGCATGTTGTGCGATGAGGCATCGTGTTGGCTGATCCACATCTAACCCTTCGGAAGAATCTTGTGGCACCCTGATGGGTCTAAAGTCTGCCGTCAGTGGGTGGGTGGACAGATGGGCGTACGACTGTTTATGGTGTTTGTGCTCTTTTTGTTGCAGCCGGTTTCGCAATCGAACATGACCCTGACACATATAGATGCCGCTCCAGCAACACTGAGCTGCACATCTTGATTTTGCATGTCTTCTGTGTTCTGTCTTTCTGCCTCTTGCATCAATTGGGCCTTAAAACTGTGAACGGAGGCGAGTTTAGAGAGTAGAGATGGCAGCACATTTGATTGAGCCAGGAAGTGGAACATAAAAGCGCAGTCATGCCGCAGCTGATTGCGTTTATATCCCCTCAGCTGCTCCCAGGCCTCAACTGAAGCCTCAGACCTGCTGTGGGTATCAGGTTGCCATGAAGGTTATTGTAATGATGATGTTTTAGTTTGCGGCATGTGTGTTTCTTAGGAAGCAGTAAAGCGTAGTTTATACCTTTGCAGAGGTAGCTACTACGCTGTGGGCATAAACCGTTACACTGTTTCTGGCCCTTTTTTAAAGGATTTGTGCTTGTGAAAGGACAAACAATGGACCAAGTGGAGGAAAGACTCATGGAAGAGGTCAGATAATATGACCATCTTCATTACCTATCCCCTAGTGGCATGGCGGTGAATTGCAGAGCAACACAATCCCCCAATGCATAACTTAAAATGCTCAATGGCACCGTAGCTATGATCACAGAAGTATAAACTAGACTTAATGCATCATAAAATAGAGCTGCAACTAAGGACTATTTTGATAGTGAAACAATTAATTGATTTGTTCATAAAATGGTCCGGTGGTAAAATGTTAATCACAGTTTGCAAAAGGTGAACATTCAACCTAAAATGAAACAAATTACTTCAATTATATTTTTGCCAGTCTCAAAAAGCACATGTATGGCTGAGTGATTGACATTATTGTTGAAGAATCAAACAATAGTTTGTTGGTGGCATGGTTTTAAAAACAAGGACATTTATCATAGAATCGCATAGGTTTTATAGCTGTTTTCTGTAGGAATTTCAGGTATTAATGGGTTAAATCGATTATCAATATAGTTGTTGGTTAAGGTAATAGTTGGCAACTAATCAACTAATTATTGCAGCTCTATTATGCAACTATTTAGAACTGTTTTCTAATTGTGTGTCCTCCAGCGGCTCCTCAGGCCACATCGCCAGACCTCACCGCCTTCGTGCTGGTGCCGGTTTTCTTCCTCCTGGGCCTGCTGGGCGTGGTGATCTGCCATATCTTGAAGAGAAAGGGCTACCGGTGCACCACTGAGGCCCAGGATGACACCAAGGAGGATGAAGGAGAAGAGAGGGATCTCGAGATGGGCGGAGGTGAGGAAAGCAAAAGCCGAGCGGAGGCAATTTCAAACACTGTGACGGTGCAGACGTTTGGAAATTAGTCTCTTTTCCTGTCTTTGTTCAATCATCCAAATAATCCTCCTAATGTCTGACACTATTCTGATTAGCTCTGGAGTTTTGTCACCCAAGATAATTACTCTGCCAGGCTCCTATTCATTCAAGTAGAAGGAGACAGTAAAATAACTGAACTTATAGTAGTCTAGATATCACTGGCAACAACAGATGTGTAGCCATTTTATTTTCAAATTTTTTTTATGCCTTTTTTCTTTAAAGCCAATCAGAGGAGAGAGGCTCATTAATATTAATGAGACAGACCCAAAATAACCTGTTCTATCTACAGCTCCACAGAGAAACCTGAGAGAGGAGATATAGGTCTATATTTAGATGATTATATCAGATTATATCTGATATATCAGATATCAGAACTTTAAATACAATCCAGGAAAAGTATAAAATATAGGACCTTTAATGCACACGAGACTAAAAAACCTCATAAAAAGATGGGAAAACAAGAACAAGTTCGTAACGGACCAGGCTTTATGTCTCATTTAAATAAATATACATTCAAAGTTTTCCCTGTCTTTTGTGGAGACATATTCATGATGGAAAGGAGAATCAATTTGTGGTGCTTGGTTTTCATTCTGTGGCTCTGTGCCACAGATTAGTCTTTATGTGAGGGACACACTGGTATTACTTGGTTTAGATGATCACATGTTATTTTTAGGTGAACTTTACAATAACCTCTCCACTTGCACACACTCTACTTAACTTTTTCACTTTAACGCACATTCAGTATTTCGGCCTCGTCTCCCTCTTTGCCGTCATGTGATTTTGAAAAATTCCAATCGGGTAAAACATTAACCAATATTCTGTATCGAGCCGCATTTTCCCTGCACCCATGATGCCACTAACGTTCTGGCCAGTGGAAAAATAAATGCAGAAGAGGTGACTTTCTTTAGCCACGGTTTCCAGATTAGTCACGACTTGGACCCGCAACAGTTTTCTGTTTTCCCGTCATGCACACATGATGGTAGAGATTCGAGGTCACCCATCACACACAAAGTCACAAGATGCTGTCACTTTACAGGCTTGTAGTACTTTGTTAAATCTAATGAGTCTGTGTGTGTGTGCTAGGTGCTGCACTGTAGGTGCAGATGGGCAATAATGATCAAAATAGACCACATTTGAATAATTGCTCCTTTGTTTTGCCATAGACCAGTAGCTGTCACTGTTCCTTTATTTGGACAAATACAACTGCAAACGCTAAAAAAGCAGCAGGAGAAATATCCTTTACAGAATGGGTGGTCATTCTATCATAATCTATGGAGCTAGTACGAATCTTTAGAAAACTAGTTTGTGAAATCAAGAAAACTGTGAATATTGATATATTCCTGTCTTGAAAAAGGGTGACTGTCTTTTTAAGAAGTGGAGGCCTGAAACGAGGAAGACATTTGGCATTCACATCCTTCATGTTGTGACTCATCTAGGGGAGTGTTAATCGAGGTGAAGCAAAAAATAACATTTTTTTTTTCTTCCCTGCACGGAGCCTGTTTTAATTTCCCCCGGCTCTTCATGATCGCTGCAGATAATGCTTAATTATTATGAACGGTGTGAGTGCGGCATGATGAAGAGGTTTTTGGTTGACACACTGAACTTGAACCCTGTGAGAAACCCAGTTTACACCCCCTCCTCCTCCTGTATCTGTCCTGCAACATTTTTTTCCCTTTCTCTTCCACTACGTGGCATGACAAGACAAAAGGAGTGAAGAGAAGGGGGTTAGCGCTCTCTTTTCCAACTCTAGTAACTCGTGTGCAGATGTGAGACTTTTGACATCGTTGCTTGCTCTGAGGAATGACACAGATATGAGAAATGTTACGGAAAGAATGAACTTTTTACACTTTGCTGCCAAGATTGGGTGGAATCCGTGCTGTCTGTGTGTCTCACACTTTTCTCTTATCACACACCAGACCCCCTCAGCTGTTTAACTCCTGACATATCACGCCTCCACTATTTCCAGTGTTGACTTAATCCTTCACCATTGAATCCTGTTAATTATTAGCCCATTTGTGATGGGCTCTCATATTGGTAAAGGAGAAGGTGTAAAGCCGTTTTCTCTCCAGGATTAAATGTCACTTTATTTTTTTTATGCCACAACACTCTGCTGTGTTTTCTCAAAGAGCCCAACCCTTTTCTCTTTCATACATCGAAAGAATAGAGTTGTGACCTCACTCATTCAGTCGATCCAGTCCTCTCTGGTTTCACAATGATCAAGTTTCCACTTCTCTCTCTCTCTCTCTCTCTCTGTCTCTCTCTCTGTCTCTCTCTCTCTGTCTCTCTGTGTGTCTGTCTCTCTCTCTGTCTCTCTCTCTCCCTCTCTCTCTCCCTCTCTCTCTCTCCCTCTCTGTGTGTCTGTCTCTCTCTCTCTCTCCCTCTCTCTCTCTCCCTCTCTCTCTCTCCCTCTCTTTCTCTGTCTCTCTCTCTGTCTCTCTCTCTGTCTCTCTCTCCGTCTCTCCGTCTCTCTGTCTCTCTCTCTCTCTCTCTCTCTCTCTGTCTGTCTGTCTCTCTCTCTCTCTGTCTTCCCTCCCACTGACATTTAGGAATTGTAAGCATACGTTGTGCAGGTCTGTGAGATGTCAGTGTGTGTATATAATCCCCAACTTACAGGACCAGGGGACTTTATTTCAGTTGCAGAAAGTGCATATCAGATATGGGGGAAGAAACACAGGAAACAATCAGCAGGAAGCTCTAGGAAGTGCCTCTGAGGGGTGTTTTCCATTTTTATTTGTGCCATGATCTTGATAAAGGAATATAAGTTATGAGGATCCAAGATACACAACTCTCAGTTTGTCTTCTTTGAATTACAGTCTGAAATGTCAAGATATTCAATTTATGGACAGATATGATAGCAAATCACAATATAGGGAAATCTAGAATCAAAGAACATTTATGCATTTTCTTTTTCTTGACCGAAACAATGATCAAAATAGTTGCTGATTGATTGGGTTGTGCCAGAAAAGCCTAATAAGTTGTAACTTTAAAATAACACAAGATACCTTAGCTGATTGCTAATGCCGGAGGGCTGACATATTCATAGTGGTCATGCTAATACACATTTTGACGATGGATTCATTTGTTAATTTTACTGATTAATCACTTCTTTATTCAAAAAATGGCAAAAATCACTGTTTCTTAAAGCTTGAGATGAATGTCTTTTATTAAATGTGTTGCCACTAGATGAAAAGTAATGGAATCACATTTTTTATCCATTCATTTATGATTGATGATTACTTCACACCAGGTGAAGATAACTTGTTTTTGGTACAAGTAGTCCAATATTAGAATTATCCTGTTCCACTGGCAGATAATTAAGCTCATTCAAGTTTTTTCTTTCTATTCCTGATTTGTGGAAATTTGGTTTTATTTTAAGAAAACAAGAAAAATATTTTCTTTAAAAAAGATTAAATTGACTAAAGTAAAAACTTGAAATAAGCTACTCCAAAAACAATATATATATATATATATATATGCAGAAACTGAAATATTAACCGGTGAAAACCGGTTAATATTTCAGTTTCTGCAGTGTAGAAGGGTAATATAATCCCGTATTTTACAGTTTTGGTATCACGTACAGGATTGATTTTAAGTACCAAAAATCATCTCTATCTAGATTTTACATCTCCCCTCTCAAGTTTCTATCTACATTTCTAGAAATGACAAAAGTGTCTTCAATGTCTAGCTTAATAATAACAAGTTCTCATAAGTGAGGATTTGTGAGAGTCATGTTGAGCATTCACAATGTCAATGTGCTCTGGCTGCACCTTTTTTTTTCAGAATCATATGTACACACTGTTTGCTTTGAGGCTATACATAATGCTGTTTGCTTTACTTGCTTTGTCTGATTCCCTGTCCCAGGTTGATCTTTGTCATTACATAATTTGTACTGTAAATATTTCTGTTTGTGCTTGTTTTTCCAGAGCTGAATGACACCCTGACTAGTGACAACAATGACACAGTCGGACAGATTGTTCGTTACATCATGAAAAACGAAGGTACGCATCTGAAATAACACACGACACACCAACTGTCTGCTTTTTCCACATTTTTTTCTTTTAAATCGGTTTTCAAGACTACGCATGTGATTAAAAATGGATTTCATGAAAAATTTCATGTAAATCTGCCTCGGTTTGCTTCTGGCGGCCTTCCCGAGCAAAATGTTCCAACTTTTCCACAGATGAAGCATCTGCTGGCGGCCGTTCCATTGGCTTCTATAGAAGTTTATATTTGTGTTGACACATACAGTATGTAGGAGTCTCTATAGTGTCCATAGCTTAGCTGCCTTGGGGCTAATCATGTGACACAGTACAGATAAATGCAGTCAGACATATAAAATCAGACATGGAAAAAAAAAACACAGATGCAATATAAATTTACCCATTCTTTATAAAAGGATATTTAGATACATTTTAGAAACGGTCACTAATGGGGAAAAAAGAGAAGAAAATAAGTCAAAATAGGCAATTAAAATTAGATTTCATCATTACTGGTATGACATTCTTATGCCCTTTCGGAAGAAAGTGTGTGAGAAGTCTGTCTGTATATTTGTGGTCATGTGCATTATTTTGCGTGACTCTTCTAAAAAAAAAAAAAAGAGTTTCAGCTCGTGAATGCGGAACTTCATAGAATTTCATAACCAGGACAAACTAGTCATTACAGAGGACAATAAAGGAAAGATCAGTAATTTACGCAATATAATATGTTTGGTTGCATCATTGTTTCCCAGTCACAGGAGCAACTTTTAGCGGTTATTTGGCTGCCGTGTGCCTGTAAATTGTCATTTATTTCCTAAGTGTCAACCCAAGAGATAAGAATCAATGCTTTTGTCAAATTCAGTCAGCTTGATTCATATTCACACGCACCTTTCCTGACAATTCTAGAAAGTCGATTAATTACCTCACTACTGATAAACCTCCC
This sequence comes from Lepturacanthus savala, assembly GCA_030544235.1. Taxonomy (NCBI): domain Eukaryota; kingdom Metazoa; phylum Chordata; class Actinopteri; order Scombriformes; family Trichiuridae; genus Lepturacanthus; species Lepturacanthus savala. The sequence continues at coordinate 8,634,677 of CM060483.1, read as the reverse complement.
TTGGCAGCGGAGTTCTGCTGAAATCTGATAAGGTGGCTTCAATGCTGAAGTAAAAGAGTGCAGGGATATTTGGGTGAGGCAGAGGAAACGCTGTTTCTGTTGTACAATGACACGTAGTTGGTTTGTGGCTTCACTCTGCTTCCATTTGTTTTATTTCAGGCACTTCAAAGCCATTTTGGCAGAAGTCCCGTACTATAACAAGTGTTTTACTCTGGAGTCCTGAGTACTGATTACATTTGACTCGCCACAGTGTTTTGTTCCATGACTAAAACAGACTAAAATGTGACTTCAAATAAATATAATTTTCATGAGTCATGAAACTTTAGGAATCATTTTTTTATGAAAATATGATGAGTCAGTAGCACATTAATCAGCCAGACTGACTAAATATTACAACATTATGACTAAAAATCCTAGAAATTGTCCAAGACAATATCTAGGATTATCCTTAAAAATAACGTCCAAGTTATAGAACTCCACTAAATAATTAGAACAGGATTTGTATCTACAAACAACCGTTTCCCCATGTCCTATTCAAATGACTAACCAATAACAAATCAACAAATGTTAAGGAGGTATATTATTAGTCCTTCTTCCTCTGGGACCGGCCATCATTGTCCTGTGTTGATTTTTCTGTCGGCCCTCAAGAGGAAAACTGCGATGACTCAACATTTGCTTTCAATAATGATTTTGTATAGTTGCAGTCCATTCACTGTGACGCTGCCTCACACTGTCACTGTGTCTGCAGACATGACGTACTTCAGGATCCTAGCTATTGGAAGCAAGAACACTAACAATAACTGGAACACAGGATGGGATGTGTGTGTGCGCGTGTGTGTTTTCCATTTCCAGCAATTTCAGTAAACAGAAGACAAACTGAGTACCAAGTATGAGCGGTAGCTTCCAGGGCTGAACAGCAAAAGGCTGCCATCTACAGATCATCCAGAAATAAAGATGTCACAGTGCTGGCACAGGCACACTTGTTACTTGTTACTGTTTCTATCTGAGGCAACAAGCTTCAGAATAAAATCCACCTGCCTGGAGGGTACAATATTTATTCAAAAGTGTTTCCAAGAATATAATAACTTTGACTTTCTTTTCTGTTGCTATTCACTATATAAAAAGACAGCCTCATAGAATAATAGCCTAAGTCATTTTTTGGCCAAATGAAGATATATTTGCATAACCTTACTCTGCTGTCAATGCTGCATCATCCTGTTTTCTGCCTGTCATTGGCCAATAACAATACTTATTAGAACCCCCAAATACTATCTGTCTAAATCATTTATTTGACTTAGAGGCACAGGAAGAAGCCAAGTGAAGCCTTAGATCTTCTTTGATTTGGTTTTCATCTGGTAAGATTTCATATTAATTCAGATTTCTAGATACTAAATGTAATGTTAGTCAATAAAAGTGATTATGAACTGTTTACTCTAAACTTAAAATGACCATTTTGCTTCAGGATGTGATGGATATAGTTCATAAAAAGCCTAAGCCCAAGACACAATTCTAAGTCTAAGTTTGTTAGACAACTGATAATGGGTCAATTTCTTTTTCACACATCTAGTCAATAAAAAAAAAAATCCATAAAAATACCAATTCCAATTTCCAAAAATTGTTTTCCAAAAACATTGACTACTTCGAGGCTAACGATATTCAAAATACTACATACTTTGTCTTGTGGTTGTAAAGAAGCCAATCAGTTCTTCTAGAGAAACACCAAAAGCCATTAGGATTGAAAGATGTCAAAATGTTCCTGCTTTCAGTTTTTTTGTAGCTGCTAGTGGATAAATAAGTACTCTGAGGATGATTTCAGAGAATGCTGCGGTGCTCGTTGATATGAGGATGATACGGGGCGATAAGGAGGATTGTTGTTAGAACTAGACGTCCTTCCGGGTGTACGTTGAATAATAACATGAAACTTGTACGTTCCACCTACATATGAGTCATCCGGCTGTGTCTCACCATAGCTCAGCACGTCTCCCCTGATTCTGAAAGTATGCACACAGTCTCGGCCTCGGTACACACAGTGTGCTTTTATATGCCGAAGTCAGTGAATGCATCAGGGCCTCCGAGAAATCTGTCTCTGAGAGCAAATGATGTGCAGCAAATCCATATCTGTGTTGATGCTACTTTGTATGTGAGCAGAAGTTGGCAGAGTACGAGGAAAATCAAAATAAGTTCATCTCCAAGATGCTCCCGAGCGCTGTATCGGTCGATAATCTCATCATTATAGACAGAAATACAACTTTCCACACTCCCATTCTGGAGTTTATTGACCTTAGCGAAAGTTTTTCTCCTGGTTCGCCACATTCCCCCGAGGTTGTTTTGCCAAATGTGTGTTCAGTGATCGCATGTGATGTGGCGGTTAATTGTGTTGGGGAGTTAATCTGTCGAAGCCATCTTTCAATAAAGCTTTTGAAGTCACTGGAGCGTTCTCCCCGCTAATTCCCAAAACTGCTTTTATCTCTCCTTCCCTCTCCCTTCCATTGTTCTATGTGTACAAACGTGTTTCTCTCTCTCGCTCTCTTTCAGCAAACTCGGATGCCCTGAAAGCCATGGTTTTCGAAAACAGCATTGATTCTGACGGGTAAGTGTCTCCCCTCCAGCTCATGTTCTTGAACACCAGCTAGAGCAGAGGCCCGCCACCAGATGGCGCCATAAGACTCCTTGAAAGGCCGGCGGCTTGAGCGGTGAAGTGACTATAGTGAGAGTAGCCAGCAGGAAATGAACAGACAAGGCAATCAGGCCACATTTCTCTTCTGATACTTTTCCAGATTGGCGCGGTTTGATTCAGGGCGAGCAGCTGGGGACTGTGAAATGCCACTGTGCCCCATATTACTGCATTGTGGGATTATTAAAGCATATCAAGCACAGTTTTTTGGCATGTTTTCTCATTGGCTCCTAAGCCAGTGTGACTTCACTAAAGCAGACAGCTGGGCAAAGAAGCTGCCTATTTAAATTATAGAATCATAATAAACATGGCATCCTTGCATTAATATTAAAACAGTTAGTGAATTAGTCTATTAATTGACAATTTTGATGAATTCTCAATTGTTCTCATCAGTTGCTGTTTTGATCTTGTCAAATGTGAGCTTTTCCCTTTTTAAAATGACTATCACTTTAAATGAATCTCTTGGACATGAGCTAAATATGTATTCAGCATTGATGGACAGTAGTATTCAGAACCGTTCTTTCAATAAAATTAGAAATTCTGTTATGAAAATTCTACCCAGTAAAAGTCCTGAAATGTAAATGTTAAGAGTGTTAAGAGCATATAGAAAAGCACTCTGAGAGCGCAGACCACCAAGCATACTGTGACTCCCCCCCCAGCCTTGTTGTCCTAGATGTAGTCAAAGTCCTCTCTTGGTGTCTCTGGTGTAGTGTGCAAAAAAATAAAACAAGCAAGATATCACCACCAGGTGGCCCCAAACAATGGCACTTCTTGGAAGGTTCATTTACTGCAATATTAACTCAAGGTGACCCAGAAACCAGGATTTTTTTCTGGATCATTACCAAAATTTAATCATCTGTTCATGGTACCATTCCCAAAAGTTGCTGAAAATTTGACAAAAATCCAGCCAGAACTTTGTGAGATATTGTGCTAAGAAATAGACAAACAAACCAACAAATGATGGCTAAAACATAACCTCCTTGATGGAGGCAATAAACAGAGTTTTCAACCTGTTTTTACAGCCTTTTACTGATCTAATCTGACAGCAATAGTATTCAAGGCAACCGGAATATCAATGGCAGTGCTGGGCATGTTACTTAGAAAAAGTAATTAGTCATAGTTACTAGTTAGTTCTCCCAAGAAGTAACTGAGTTACTTCACTATAAAAGTAACTAGTTACCAAGGAAAGTGACTATTAACTTTCTTTTAAGTTTAAAAATGTCAAAGAATTTGGATTTGTTTTGGAGCAGGTTTTACAAGCCAGGTGCTATAGATCAGAACAGTAAAGACAGGTACTTGCACCAAGGTTTTAATATTTATTGCACCCAGGCAGACAAGGAGTCTGAATCAACTGTTGACAACTGCAGCATGTTTTCAACAATTTATTAAGTTGTGTCTGTGTCACAAGTTTTTGTGGAGCTGGAGCAGAAAAAGCAAAGCTTTGCTGCTTAGAGCTCACAGTAACGACACCTGTCCTGCTATCATCATTAGCGGCGGCAACAGTGTTTTTAGCCCATAGTTTAGTAGAAGCATGTGCCATCAAGAGGTACTTGATTGTTTCTTATATTGGACTTTGAAAAACTCTTTGCTCTGGGATGACTTGATGTATACTCAACATGTATGTTTTACCTCACAAAGGTTAAAGTAGCACCTAAATTTCCATCTCGCAAATGCTGTCTTTCCTATCAGCTCCAGACCCGCTGCCTCTGATAGTTAGTCTGTGCTGCTATGTGCTGGGTTTGTGTTTAAACACCTGCCAACCTGATGTCTCTGGTTGGTTTAACATGAAATCTTACTCTATCGTAGCCGATAATCATCACTTATGGGGTCATGTCACCCCTCCGTTCCCCCTCACTAAAGGGAAAAAAACTCACACCTGTGTCTGTGTGAGCCAAGTTAGATTCAATGAGTAGCTTCAGGAACTCTGAGTAATGGCATGTTGGTAACGTTATAATGATATAAAAAGTAATTCCTTAGATTACCCTTTACTGAAAAAAGTAACACTGTTTATTTTATTGCCATTATTCCCATCATTGATCAGTGGACATTATAAACAAACAAGGAGCCTGCTCATTTCTTCTTCTGTCTGAAATGAATGACCCAAAAATAAATAACTTAAGTGCCAGATCCGCCTGTGTTATCACTGTAAGCTGCACATGTGCCGCATGAGAACAGAAAGCTCGACACGTTTTGACATTCGTGTCTCAAAGCAAAGGCGGCCTGCGCATCACTGTGAAATGACCCACGCATCACTGCAACGGAAGCTGATACCACAAGCCGACTGAGATTAGACGCCTTCACTCCTCGCCCGACCGTTCGTTGTGCACAGAACAACTGGCAGAGTAAATGAGCAAGTGTAGTGCCACTTTTCCGCTGAGATAAGAGGAAAGGGAGTTAGGCAGATAGACAGATAGGAGAAGGAGATGCCCGTGACAGAGGAGGAGTGTAAGTAAATCGAGTTAGCGGAGTGTGTTTTCCCCTCTCTCTGCTCCTGTCATCTTTCTTGTCGTGCTACATTATTGCTTGGGGAGGAAAAGGGAGATAAAGAGAAAAGGTGAATGTTCTGCTTTGTGAGGAAGAAAGAATGAGAATAAATGGGGGGGAGGGGGGAACCTCTCCTCGCCTCTCAAGAGATATCTCACACAAGTCAAGGATGCGGATAAAAGGGATTGACGAGATGTTACTTCAAAACTTCCCGTTTATCCGAACAAAGCAATCTCCCTGCAATCAGCGTTACAGGACATGCCGATATCTAGGACCAGTTGTGTCCTCAGCCCACCTCTTCTCTTTTAGCTCACGTGTGCTTACTGGATGAAGACTAATAGAATGGATTCAACACATAATAAGGGACCAGCAGAATTAAAACAGAGGTAGTCAGTAAGCACTGTATCCACAAAAAACACCTTACTCATGTCTAGGCTTTATGCCCACATCAGCTCTGCCTTCGTTTCCTGCCGATGATGAGTTTCAGTTCTGAAGTTCTGAATGTCATTGCTGCCATGACCCCCATGAAGATCGCAGATGTCTCTCGTAAGAAGAAAGCTCCATGGAGGAATGCCACACTGATAAATGCTCAAAAAGGAGAGTGTAAACAGAAAGAAAACCCTCCAGGTTCATTATGACCTCTACAGCAAAGCGGTCCTTTCTTCCTGGGATTATTGGTAAAAATAACAAAAATGCACACAATTTATTGACAAACTGGGCCAGGCTCAGTCCCTACTAAACTTCATGTCATGTAGTGACATATATTTTTTTTCACAAATAAAATTCTGAGGATTAGACAAATTCTATAACTCCATCTCTGGCAAAATAGCGTTCACCTGTGTCTCCACACGGGACTAATGTAGTTTATTTGGCACATTTTTACCCCCTAGAATATGCGAACGTGACAGAAGTTGTTGGAGACCGTAGGTCTACTTCCTGCTGCCTTGAAGCTGCCTACAAGCTTTTTTTGGGGGTTTTAAACTGCATACCATCAGATGTTTTAGAAATAATATATCTTTTCAGTCAAGTATTATTTCCAAGGGTCATGAAAACTGCAGTTATTAAACCTCTTTTTAAATCTGGATGTATCCACTAATAATGAGCTCATATAAAACCTTATTTGGAAAACCCCATTTTATTTTTCAGCAGTTAATGCATTCTTGGTGCAAAACAGTTTCTTGAATGCTTCTCAGTCTGGATTTCAACCACACGGCATCACTGAGACTGTGTTTTAACCAATACTCATCATCTGAATAGTGACATGAAAAATGTGGTTTCAGTATTAACTGGGTCTCAGCATTTAATGTGTTAACCATAAAATACTGATCAACAGACTGGAAAGGTGGGCTGGATTTCCTGGCACTGTGCTAAATTGGTTCAAATCATTTATGTGCAGTTCCTCAAGGCTCCATTCTCAGGCCTCTCCTATTCGACATCTACATTCTCACCCTCGTTTAGATTATTATTATTATTACTATTATAACATTTCTTATCATACATATGCAGATGACATGCACAACTCTACCTACCTGTGTCACCACATAACTACAGTCCATTACATTTGCTGAATAGGTGCATTAAACAAATCAATGAGCAGATGTGCCAGAATTTTGTACAACTAAATGCAGGAAAAAATAATTGTTTTTGGCCCCAAAAAAGAAAGATTAAAAGCCATCCTGACACTGTGACACTAAAATCTACAAATCAAGCTAGAAATCATGGTGTAGTTATGTCTTCTGATCTATATTTCAACAGCCACATAAAGACAATTACACAATCAGCTCTTTACCGAATTAAAAACATAGAGTGAAAGGATTTCTGCCTAAACAATGGTTTATTTTCAGCAGGCTAGACTATTGTAATGGTGTCTTCACAGGTCTTAGTGAAAAATCAATTAGACTGCTGCAGCTCACCCAGAATGCTGCCGCCAGAGTCCTGGCTAACACCAAGAAAGTGGAGCACATTACACTGGTCCTTAAATCACTGTACTGCAATGTCAAAAGGATAGATTTAAAAATACTTGTCTGTAAGTGGTCTTAGACCTAAATACGTCTCAGATATACTTGCATGTTCCCAGGGTCACCCAGGAATTTTCCCAGGAAAACCAAGAAAGTTAAAGCAGAATTTAGTTTTTGTGCTTTCCTACCTGTGGAACAGTAGCTGAAGTCTGCAGAAACTCTGAATCAGAACCAAATCAGGACTTTAAACATTGTTGTTTGCCTTTATTGTCTTTTTAAATGCAAATCTTGTCTGATTTATTTAATGTATTTCTATGACCCTGTAAAGCATTTTTTTGCCTTTTTGTCTGAATGGTGCTCTATACAGTAAATGTGCTTGCCTTGCCTCGGTGCCAAGGATTAGGTGCAGGTATTGAGGTATTCTGCTCAGTTGCATTGTGGGTGTCCTGGAAACAGCCACAGAAACCCACAACAGCACATATTTTCCCAGCATCACCTTCATGTGTCTCGCTTCTTCAGTTCTCTCTCCAAAATCTTTCTTGACATATATCCACAACCCTTGTTTTCTCTCCCTCCCCCCATTTCCCTCTAGTTTTTGTTCTTTTCGAACCTTTGTTCAAATTGCTCTGTAATATTCCCTTTTCTCTCTCTCTCTCCCTCGCGCTGAGCCAGGTCGGGCAGCCTGCCAGTGGATCACTTAGAGATGGTGGAATAAAGGGGGAAGAGGGGTATTGTGGGGGGTAATTTATGGGACAGTTACAGGGGAGGGAGACAGACAGACAGAAAGCAAGGGAGAAAAAAGGAGAGCAGGACAGGAGAGAGTGACTGTAGTGCGGCCAGGGCTCACTATCTCCCTCTCCAGATTCAATACTTAACTTTCTCTCTCCTCAATGCTGCCCCCCCCCTTCAGCTTCAACCTCCCCACCGTCCCTCTGTCCCCTGCCTGTCCTCTCCCTGTTCACATCTGTCCATCTCCCCTTTGTCATGCTTTTCTTCCTCCTGTGTCAAGTTTCATCCTGCTGTTAAGAATCCTCATCACACACGTGTTAATACTACATATCCAACAGAATATGCTGTATCCAACATATCCAATAGGACCCTTTAGTTCCAATTAAGACATGACTTCATTTTACAGCAAACAGTGATGTTTTAAAGCAGTGGTTATTTAAGTGGATGCCTTAAGTATTTTTTATTGCTAATTTTTATTATGCACAATAAAACAAGCTGGCATGGGAGGATAGGTTCATAATTATATTATGTTGTAATATATATATACTGTACATATATACACTCACTCGGCTGCTCATCCATGATGTGAATCTCCCGTTCCACCACATCCCAAAGATGCTCTATTGGATTGAGATCTGGTGACTGTAGAGGCCATTTGAGTACAGTGAACTCATTGTCATGTTCAAGAAACCAGTCTGAGATGATTCCAGCTTTATGACATGGTGCATTATCCTGCTGAAAGTAGCCATCAGAAGTTGGGTACATTGTGGTCATAAAGGGATGGACATGGTCAGCAACAATATTCAGGTAGGCTGTGGCGTTGCAACGATGCTCAGTTGGTACCAAGGGGCCCAAAGAGTGCCAAGAAAATATTCCCCACACCATTACACCACCACCACCAGCCTGAACCGTTGATACAAGGCAGGATGGATCCATGCTTTCATGTTGTTGACGCCAAATTCTGACCCTACCATCCGAATGTCGCAGCAGAAATCGAGACTCATCAGACCAGGCAATGTTTTTCCAATCTTCTATTGTCCAATTTCGATGAGCTTGTGCAAATTGTAGCCTCAGTTTCCTGTTCTTAGCTGAAAGGAGTGGCACCCGGCGTGGTCTTCTGCTGCTGTAGCCCATCTGCCTCAAAGTTGGACGTACTGTGCGTTCAGAGATGCTCTTCTGCCTACCTTGGTTGTAACGGGTGGTTATTTGAGTCACTGTTGCCTTTCTATCAGCTCGAACCAGTCTGGCCATTCTCCTCTGACCTCTGGCATCAACAAGGCATTTCCGCCCACAGAACTGACGCTCAGTGGATATTTTTTCTTTTTGGGACCATTCTCTGTAAACCCTAGAGATGGTTGTGCGTGAAATTCCCAGTAGATCAGCAGTTTCTGAAATACTCAGACCAGCCCTTCTGGCACCAACAACCATGCCACGTTCAAAGTCACTCAAATCACCTTTCTTCCCCAAACTGATGCTCGGTTTGAACTGCAGGAGATTGTCTTGACCATGTCTACATGCCTAAATGCACTGAGTTGCCTCCATGTGATTGGCTGATTAGAAATTAAGTGTTAATGAGCAGTTGGACAGGTGTACCTAATAAAGTGGCCGGTGAGTGTATATATATTAAATAAAAATCCCTAGGGGAGTGTTTCCTTGCTGCAGACGAAGCATAGTTACAAAAAGAGGGAATTTGGCACTAAAACAACTGTAACACAAAGATATTTACCGGTTATTTGAAAAATCTGAAAAGAAGCTCTATTTGTCTGTAAGTTGTGTATTTATGTATTCTTTCCTTCTCCATCAGAAAAACAGTAGGTTTTGATAAAAGGGGTTATGTGACCAAAGTGTTGGCATCAGTACAAATTAATTTATTTGAATAAAAAAATAAATTCTAATGAAAAAAATAGTCAGAAATTTTTTTGTTATAATTAGAAATAAAATACAGCCGAACAACAATAAACTAGGAAGAATGGATCAGTATCATTTGGCCACAGATGTGTTTTACACTTTTAAAAGCAATAAACATGGAACTCATCATAATAAAGGCCTTTATTTATGGTAGTATAACTACTCATGGTTTTAGGTTGTTATAGTACTGCAATATAATTTCCGACATGTTTTCCAGATGCACAGCCATCGGAAGTAGCATCAGTCAGAGCCCCCATATAATTACCATTAGTCACTTTTAAATAGAGCTTAAAGGGATAGTTCAACATTTTTGAGAATTCACCCATCGTCATGATTTTCTATACTCAGCGATAGGTGCTTTACCTTTTTTGTCAATACAAGTTGTTACTATGCAGCTAATGGTATTTTTTGATTTTCCTCATCAAACTCTGCAAATACACAGATAATAATGGAACGTTACAAGACAGAACTGTTTCCATGGTAAAAAGTAAAGTCGGACTTCACACACGGCTTCAGACACGGCTACTCGGCGGAGTGATCTCAAAAGCAACAAGTACGGCATCGCCGGCCCTGTCTGAGGTGCGCATGCTGTGTCACTCCACCCAGTGGCTTACTGAAGAAAATAGTACTGAGTTTTTACTTCACCTGGTATAATATTACTGTTATTGTTTCATAGCGAGTCCACCACAGCATTTCTGGATTGTGTATTTGCTGAAAAATACCATTAGCTGTGTAGTAGCAGCTCACAGCTCTGCTCCACTGGTCTGGTAACAGCTTGTATAGACAAAAAAAAAGTAAAACACCTTTTGCTATGGCTATGAATAATGATGATGGGTGACTTTTCAAAGATATTGAATTATCCCTTTAAAGAAACGCTGATCTCCATCTCTGTGCTCAACACGGTCTGAGACGACTGAACCTGAACAAGTCAAAAGCACTGAGACACAACTTCACATCAGTAAACCTGCTGCTCTTCCTGACATCATATCCGTACCCGACTTCTCTAATGCTCTTAAGATAGAAAGCGAGCAAATCCCTGCAGCTGGATCCCAAAATCTTGTGAAAATCCTTCCCAGAAGAATGGAGGCAGTTTTATTATGAGACATTCAGCAATCAGGCGCATTGTTTTGGCAACACCGATAGAGAAACATCAAAGAGGCGCAACTTTTTTTTGTTTTAATATGCTGCCTGTCCCTTGACACAGACGCAGCATCCATGCAGTACCTCTACCTACACGCGTAAACAATGTGGCTCTCCAGAGTCATAAAACATGCACAATAATTCCCTTTCAAAGCAGAGATCAAACAGATAATTAAGCTGGCCCCAATTAGTCCCTGTTAACACACTTTGAAAATAAATAGTGTGAAAAGACGCAGTTTGAGTTGTGATGCTTTTCCAGCTTTTGACTCGTATGTAATTCCATATCGATCGCTTCACCTGACGCGAGCCCGGACAGGAAATTGCCTCCGTTATTACTTTTAAACGTCGCCGTCGTTCGGAGCGATCGCTCTCAAAGTCGGTAATTGTTTTTGTCCCCGTTGGCGGATGAAATATTAATGTGTCATTTCTGCAGTGGAAGGCTGCGCCGCACAGTTTAATGAGCTTGAATTCCCTCCATGAGAAGTTCGGGAGCGAATGTAGGTCAGTTGTTAGTTTGTGAATGGTCCCGCTTCTCAGAGCGGCGCTTCGGATGGCTGATCTCAAATGAAAAAAAAATGTTTATTTTTATTTAATCTTCGGATGATGTGCCATGCTGACCTATAAAGGATTTCACGGTTCATTTCTCTCTGTTGTCCAATCATGGTTCTGATTTAGATTCTTTTGCTCCTGGATCACCATTGTCTGCTTCTCCTTCCTCAGGCCTCCCGGCACACCGACCTCCCCGGTCACCCCGACCTCGCCCGGCACCCCGCCAGTGACACCCATATCGCCGGGGGCGCCCCCCGACGCCGCCAAGCACACCTGCAGCCACCTGCACACCATCGGCGGCATGGGCGGCAAGAACATCTGCACCCGCTGCAGCCAGAAGAAATGGCCACTGGTGAGGGCGGCGGCGCCGCGCAGGCCGGAGCAGCGCCGCAGCGGAGAGGTCACGGTCCTGGCTGTGGGCAGGTGTGTGTGTGTGTGTGTGTGTATGTGTAGGAGGAAAAAAAAATACCAGAAGAAAGTTTAGTGCTGCTTTTTTTTTTACTCCACTAAATTGCACAATCAAACATTAACTCTAAACCGCTGAAAAATCCTTAATTACATGTTGACACCAGACCAGTGACCCGGATAACTCACACGCCTGTATTTGTGTGTGTGTGTTTGTGTGAAGCCTGGGAAAATGAACGCTTGCAGGGTTGCGCTTCAGCGTTTAACCTGCGCCTGTCTCCTTGGTAACGACCCGTTGGCTTCTCACAAAAGTGAAAGATGACAGCGACAGAAACTGAGACGTTTGTAACAGCTTTCTATCGGAGTTTGCTGTTTCTCAGCCGGACAACAAATACACATAAGAAATAGAATGAAGGGGGGAAAACCACTGTTGATAATAAAACTAAAAAACTAAAATCTAGAACTTAAAGGTGCAATATGTAGAATGAGCATAAAACACTAGCTATTGATCACATGTAGGAGTTACAACAACAGTAGCCTACTACTATGCAGGATATTTACCTTCATCTGCCTAATTGTGATGGTTCAGTAGATAATTGACTAGTTACTTAACCAAAGAAGCTGGTTTTAGAATTAGAGACATGACCGAGAGCTGGAATACGACAAAAAGACAATGAGAGAATAAAAAAATGAGACATTTTGACACAAAGCACCCCAGAACATGGAAAACAGAAAGTCATTGGCAAACCTGTCAAAACATTTAAATTAATTAATTCACACTACATATAATTTTATTCCAAAAAAATCTATACCCGTTTTCACATTTTTGTAGTCGAATCATCAGATTTTGCTGTAGAGTGTAGAGTTAAGATAGCAATTAGATCTTATTTGCAACTTGGGTATATCAAACTTCAGAAAAGTTCATATGAAATACATATTTAAAAAAAAAAATAGAGCTTTTCATAAAAATTTGACCTTCAATCAAATACATTATTAGTAAATAGTTATTAGTTTACCAAAAAAATAAAATGATGAAGCCTTACAAATGCACATTCATCTTTTTTGAATTGTTTTTCAGTTTATGAGGGGAGAAACGGAGGCTGTTGTGTTGTTGTGGATAGTGAGACATTGGCACTAGATGCTGCCAAAAAACTACACACTAATTTTTTTTTCTTTCTTTTTTTTTTTTAAGTCTTAAAATAGTGAGAAAAAATGCGGAACTATAAGTTCTTTTTGACCAAATTTTTCCTTCCGCAATCTGTTCAAATGTTGCATTTTTCCTCCATTTCTTTGACGTTTCCATGGAAGTTTGAGCACTAATTAGCGAGGCAATCTGTTATGGCAGATTTCAAACAGATGCTTCCTCATTAGAATGACGAAGGAGTGCTCACTCTCAGGAAAATATGACTTTCTATTAAAAGTGCAAAAAAGTTCAGGGCGGCAACTTGACTAAATATGATACTAGCAGCTCATTTTTAGTGATGATGCGTCACCTTCCTCTGAACATACTGAGCACAATGCTGGTCATCTCAAAGGCTTGTGGAATTTTCTCGAAGTCCTTCAGTATTCATGGAAATCTTTGTAGCTTTGAGTTATCTTAAGGTCTGTTCCCAGCTTGAGAAAAGCTTTGTGGTTTGTGATGTGAAAGGCTGCTGGTGCGAAATACTAAGAAGAAGCGTTTTAAAAGAGGGTCTAAAGACAGAAAAACAACTCTGAAATTTGAATGTGGCCTGGATGTTGGAAGTAAAGAGGGCATTTCCCAGTCGGACCCGGGCAGAGTGTGTTTTTTTTTTTTTTTTTCCTCGTCCCCATCACACAGCGAGCGCCTTCCTCATCCTTAATGTCCTGCTGCGAGCTGATTGGGATGCAGAGCTTCGCTTTTCATCCACAGACCCAGATGAATGGCCGGTACACGAAGGGTCAGCATGACCTGGAAACGAATATTCTTCGGCTGATTTAATTAAAGCTTTGGAGTGCGTGTGTGGGGAGGGGAGGTGAGTGGATGGATGAGAGAGGTATAAAGTTTAGGCTGCGGAGAATCCTAGGAGGAGCCGTGTGTATTATTAGAGGTAGAATGAGATGCCAGCTGTGTCACGAATAAAATATGAACCGAGCATTTTTATTTCATTAAAGGAGCATTGTCTGTCTTATTTTATACCGCTTCTGCCATAAATCTGCTATTTTCAAAGTGAAAAATGCAACAGAAATGTTTCATTTTATTTACATCTAGAAAACGAATCACACCGCTATCATAGCCTGTAAAAAACAGAATTTTTTTTTTTTCTTTTTTGTCTCAGGTTCCGTGTGACAAAGTGCGATAAACCGTCCAGGGATAGAAGAACGCTGCTAATAACGGATTCCAACGGGAGCGTCCCTACGTCTCCAACAGGATCAGCACCCAAGAGCCGGACCACGTCAGAGAGCCGGGAGGTTGGTGTCCTGGAAACGCTTCCCCACTGACACACTGTGTATAAATAAGGGCTCTTTATGCATGTGTGTGCATGTAAGCCCCACATCTGGCCATAAAGACAGATATAATAATGAGATGTGTCGAAAAAGAGAGAACATCATGGTGCCATGGTTACGTTCACTACTACTTTTGACATTTAACCGGTCCCTCCAGTTTTTCACGATTTTGCAATCCCATGAATTTACGTGGAATCAGCAATACAGCTCTGGAAAAAAATAAGAGACCACTGGAAAATGATCAGTTATTTCTGATTTCACTACTTATAGGTATGTGTTTGGGCAAAAGGAATGTTTTTGTCTGAGTCTATAAACTATTGCACATTTTTGTCATGCTGTATATTTCCTAATATGTTGCGTAATTCTTGTAAAAATAATACCAAAATTTCAAATCGCACGCTTCTCTCAGTACATTTCTTTGCAGTGAGCTCCAATTCCATGCTCTGACTTGTGCAGTACACAACATTATAGACGGTAGTATTGTCCCAAATCAAACACTGCTGCTGCACAATAAAAAAAACAATAAAGCAGGTTGTAGGAGTGCTGCCTGCAACTAAATCTCTTTAAGATGGTGCTCTTTGGTCATGGGCTTAGTAACAAAAACAAAAAAAAACAAAAAAGCTTTTTTTTTAAATATTTTTCCATAGATGGGTGCCTTGTTTTTTCCCCCTTTTTTTGTTACTGCTGCTGCACCCTTACCAGAAATGACTCCACATCTTCTTCTTCTTCTACTACTTTTTAAAGAAAATAACCGACCATTGGAGCCCTGATCAGTGACACTTGAAGCCAATCGAAACGAGCATTGTGTTTTACTGTTAAGATAAACTTTATTGATTCCACACTGGGGAAATTCACAGCAGCATCAGTGATAACAAATGAAAACTATAAATTACCTTAAAAATAAATAATAAAAACAAGCTCATTCACACAGTACATTTACAAAAATAATAGAAACAAATATAACTATATTGCACCGGAATACTTTACAGAATATTAGTATGTCAGATTATAATAAGAGATGAGATGATGAAAGGGTTTTAAATTCACTATTTACAAATATTATATATATTGATGCAAAAAGCAGCTATCATTTATATAGTCCTCAGTGTAAAAATGATGTTACAATGAGTGTTTTTGAGATATTTACACCAGCATCAGCTCTGTAGATGCCTCCCTCGCTTTCTGTCGGGGCGGGAGGCAAAGTTCCTCGCAAATTCTGAGAAAATGAAGACACAAAATCAGTCGTTTTGATACAAAAAATCCTGGTGGGACTGTCAAACACACACAGAACAGTGAAGTTAAGTCTGTCCAGTAAGAAAAGTTTGTTTTATTTGACCTTATTATAGCATTGAAACTGTAGCATACAATTATGTAAGGCAAATACAAAATGCATCCGCAAAAACAAAAGAAAGAGAAACAAAGCAGGAAGGATTGTTTACAGTAGCTAATTATCATCTTAACAGACCCAAAACAGAAGTTGTTCTGAGTCTAGCTCAATAAAACAAAGACAAAAAACCCAAAGACAGAAACTTGAATCTAAAAAGCAGAGAACTATGAACGCCAGACAATCTCCGGTTCACAATGACCTTATTTTGTCTGTTTGAACTCA
This sequence comes from Lepturacanthus savala, assembly GCA_030544235.1. NCBI lineage: Eukaryota > Metazoa > Chordata > Actinopteri > Scombriformes > Trichiuridae > Lepturacanthus > Lepturacanthus savala. The sequence goes on along the minus strand of CM060483.1, from coordinate 8,618,755 downwards.
ACGGGCCTCAGCAAGCTGCTTATTGTAGCACTTACAGTGGGGTTCTGTTAATGTGATGTCAGCAAAATTAGTGAAAATAAAATAAAAATTCATAACGAGACTCCAGTGTTTTGTTTACACGGCAGTGCGGCTGGTTGATGAAATCACAACGCAGCAGGTGGTCATGAATAGCATCCGCAGCTCTCCTCCTCATTGTTTACAAGAAAGTGCGTCTTCCTGTCGATGCCAATGAACAACGCTGAGGTTCCCCTCCCTCTTTTCAGCTTCTGCTGTGCCAAAAAGCGTCTGAAATGTTCCAACACATCCAGCAGCACGAGAGCAAACTGCGAAAACCTCAGACAACAAACAAGCAGCTGCTGCTGCTGCTTCACAGCGTCGATTGAGCACTAATTCAACCTAAATATTAGTCATCAGAGGTGCACGTTTAATAATCGTATTTAATGTTCAAGCACACACTCGGTTTCCTTGTTTTCTGCAGGATTTTCAACGTTTGGGTTCAGAATTAACACTAACTTTGTTTGGTCCAGACTTTTTGGATCCGCATTGTTGTTCAGTTTGTTTTGAGTGTGAAAATATTTCCAGAATTTTGGCGAAATTAGAGAACATCCCAGCAGACTTGTCCAAACTGGAAGAGGGAAAAGTCTGACACTTTCCAGCTATTTTCTGAGATGAGAGAAAGAGGATGGAGAGGAATGTCATAATGTAATGTGTTTAAAAAAAACAAAATGGCAGCAGCAAACTACAAAGGTGCATCTGGGACTAGTGATTTATAATAAATACATTTGAATGTCTAATACAAATCAAGGAGTATATTTTAAAAAAAGAAGATGGATTACTTTTAGAAACTTAAGTCAAAAATGCAAAATCACAACCAATCAGCCTGGGCTCTGACATTCAGTCCTAGATGTCTGGAAAAAATATCAACATATTTGCTTCAAACTTTGGGCTCTTTTACACTCGCTCACCTTCAGTAATTCTCAATGTCATAACCAGACTTGTTTTTTTAATATCTATAGACACGAGGAAAAAAGTGCATTTAGAACACTTAACATAATTTGCCATTTCATTCTTTTGGCTTGTCAGTAGCTTTCTTATATTGACTGAAGGAGGAAGAAAAACACATTTACCCTGTGAAAAACATGTTTGTATTCAGGCTGAAGATTAATGACTGTTGATTTATGATTATTTTCTGTATTGAATCAATGTCATTTCCTTCCTACCAGGAGGTGACAAACAACATGAATAAAGGGGAACGATAAAAATACAGGTAACATTTCCCATTTTTTATCACCTGTCTCTTATTTCTTATATATGTGCATCTATATACAATACAGGCCAAAAGTTTGGATACACCTTCTCATCAATGTATTTTCTTTATTTTCATGACTATTTACATTGTAGATTCTCATTGAAGGCATCAAAGCTATGAATGAACACATGGAGTTATGTACTTAACAAAAAAGGTGAAAAAACTGAAAACATGTTTTATATTCTAGTTTCTTCAGAATAGCCACCCTTTGATCTGATTGATAAAGCAAGAAAATCCACTAATTAACCCTGATAAGGCACAACTATTAAGTGAAAACCATTTCAGGTGACTACCTCTTGACGCTCATCAAGAGAATGCCAAGAATGTGCAAAGCAGTAATCATTAAGTACATAACACCATAAACATGTGTTCATTCATAGTTTTGATGCCTTCAGTGAGAATCTACAATGTAAATAGTCATGAATATAAAGAAAACACATTGAATGAGAAGATCTGTCCAAACTTTTGACAAGTATTGTATATATGGGATAATCTCAAAAATGTCATGTGGTGTAGTCCTAAAAGCCTGGTACCAGATTGTTTAACTCTTAAAAAGGTTTAGAAAAAAAAATGCTATAAACTAGTTTTATATTGTAGATGGATTCAATATTTAGAACTTATGATTTGATGTTTCCTGTAAAAAAAAAAAAAACAGCAAAAAGATACAGATGGACCTTCAACATAAAACCAACAATATGTTCAATAAAATGTGCATTTTGAAAGACCTGATGAATGAAAAAAATGTATTTTAAAAGGTTTTTGGCTTTCTCATGATGCCAACTGTTACTTGTCACTGACCTCTATATATTTATGTCTAACATTTATTTCTGCGTTTTACAGCTTTCCAACGAGAAAAGACAAACAATACCTGCACAATTTTAAAAAATCCAACGAGAACATTACAACATCAGCACTGGAGGGACGAGAAGACTCAAATCCAGAGAATCGTCCCTGCATATTCTCGCGCCGCGGAGGAGTGGAACGTGCTGCTGCTGACGGTGACCACGGTGAAATCCAGAGTCCCACCAGGAAGTTATTTTACACAGAAGTGGGGGAATATGTATCTGTCCGTGATACACTTCCATTTCCCCCCCAAAAAATACAGATTTACAGTAGTGCCTTGCTCGAGGGCAGCTGCTCGACATCACAGGAGCTTGAACAAAGGTTTTCCTGTATGCAGACGATGTTTGTACATATGTTGTTAGTGGAGGTACAGAGGACAGTCTGACTTTAGAAAACTACACTTTAGAAAATGGGTACAGCCAGTCTGAGATTAAAAAAAACAAAAGGTTGTCATTCCCAAAGAGGAAGTAGGAACAACCTGGCCACAGATCCAGGAAGTAGACTGTGATAAAATAGCACAGCAGCAGTGATGTTGCCCTGTCACAGTGTGATGTCAGGACCATTTTGTAAGGTGTTTTCCAACCAATGAAGAAGACACAGTATTCAGGGTCAACCATTAAAGTTTAGGCGTTTTCTTTTGCTGGAGAAGCTCTGGGTGACACTGTTACTTTTTCAAACCTGCAATAATTTAATTTATTTTTTTGCCACTCGGGGGCAGCACAACAAGCTATAAACACAACTTTGTAATTGCTAGCAAACAGTTGCCTATTTTCATATCCAGCAGACATTCTAGCATTTAATTTGAATGGTGTTTTTGTCCGCATGATGAATGTAAATCTGATAGAGTAATTCCATGTTCCGGTTACCCCAAGGGACCTTATTTCAGGAAGAATTGTGCATGATGATCAATGGAAAGAGACAAATTATTGTAAACATGATTCTTACATATTTAAAAGATCATTTTGCACGTAAAAGTCTCACTTTGTTGTAAAACTGTTGAAGTAAAAGAAAATATGTAATTAGAAATTCTATAGACCTGAAATATAACTTTCTGTCTCCATAAACTGCCCATGTTTGTGTTGGTGACTTGAGACGAGATTTATTAAGCAGATTTTACACAAAACTACAAAGAACTTCAATATTTTATAATTAAATAAAAAGGGGGGGTGGATGGCTTTGTAGTAATATATATTGACAAACACCACATATGTGATTCATGGTAAAACTCAAACAGGATCCAAATATAAATTGTCTCTTGACATAATTTTCCTAAAATAAGGTACCCTAAGGTGACCAGAAGGCATAAAGCTGTGTATTCCTCCTCCTTAGCTCTGTTTTGTCAACTCATAATGGAAATATAAACCCCTCTTAGTGTTCACCAGCTAGCCGCTAACTTTCTTTATCCATCAGTTGTTGCTGACAGAGCTTTATCAGAGGTTTTTCAACTGAAAACAGCTGCCTGCTGCGGCTAAAAACACCATGAGAGCTGCAGGAGTCAATTGAAAGAACTCAATTTGCAGTTACAAAAAGCTACAATGCTAAAAAAGCTCTGTAGAGCTGCATAGTCGGCTGATGCTTGGTGAGTTCATCACTTTAACCAGCCTCTGTCATATTACACTTGGTTATTTGACTCATTGGTGAAATCTATATTTTGCGGAGTGCAGCTTTAATTTCAGCCGAATTGCGCTAAAATATATCCTTATTAACACAGTATAATTTATAGATATATTACCATGTATTGGATTAGATTAAGGATAAGTGATACATGGATATGACTAAGCAGCTTTTACTCTTTAATTTTATATATCACGTTTGTGCCTTCTGGCTTTGTTCGGCAGTCCATATAGAAATGAAAATCCATCTGATGAAGCTACTTATCCAACTCGGTGTGGATTTCTCATTTCACCACGAGCTGCTTGTAAATTCATCATCATCATTGTGCTCGAAGACTCGTGAGCAGATACCGTACAAAAGACTTAATCCGTCAGAGATTATCAGTCGGCCCACCTGGGAGTAAGCCTTACTTTTTTCTGTGCCTTTCATTTTTTTAAGCATGTCGTTCATGATATGTTTACCAGTAACTTGTTGGAGAGAAAAAAAAGTGTTACCTCCAAGAAATGTGTGTGTTTGAGAGAGAGATGTGTATGTGTGTGTGTGTCAAATGATTTTTGTATTTCCTCCTCCAGTGAGGGAAAGTGTAATTTATTTTAAAGAAGTTTATTCCATTTTTCATGACTTTGGAGTCAGAATAAAATAACTTTACTACTCCTTCTACAAAAAGCCAAATCAATTTGAGTTTTCTTATATAAAAACCTGTAGTTTGCTTCCAACTTGTTAGGATCAAATGGATTAAAACCAAAGCAGAAAGCGCATGTGAAGCGTCTACCTCTTTTCTCCTCGCGTGTTTGACCCGTCAAAGTAAAATAAACCACAAACATATCGCAAATCTGCAGCTTTTATTGTTATAATCCCACAAAATAAATAAAATATAGCAGATAAATAATAGCAGTTGCCCACTAATATAATTCACTGCAACCATAACTATAATATTTACAGGGGAAAGAAAAACTCTTTTGCTGTTGAAGACATTAACAGTTTACAACTTGCAAAAGCTACAGATTTGTGTTTTATTACATTTGTGGGGAAGTTACTACAATTTTCACCTTCAGGCAAACGGCTGCAGGAAATTAAATTGGCGGGGAAGTCATTAAATTAGAGGGATTATCACATTTAAAAGCTGCAGATGTATAATATGTTTGCAGATTATCATGGGATGTTGTTATGATAGTCTAACAGGCCGTTCCAGGGTTGAAGCTACTACTTTACCTCTGAGACTGAACCTATTTGACAAAAAAATCCAAACTAAACTTCCCATTTTACACATGTAAAGTGTTGATATAGCATTTGTGAATGTCTTTATAATATATTATGTTTTGTTAATCTTTGTATTTCGGGACCGTTTGCTCTGTTTTTATTGTAGTATAATGCCAAAAAAAGACAAATGAAATAAAGATGACTAACACACATCAAACCATGAATATTATTTTTTTCTTATGAGTATACTGTACACTACACTGACCTGCAGGCCAACTTTTTTCCCGTCCTGTTTTATGAGAGAACCATCAATCTTCATATTCTATATTCTCTCCTCACCCTCCCTGTTTCCTTCTCTCTGGTTGCGTAATGAAAGAATGATTTGTCTTATTCATCTGCAGCAGGTAGTCCGCTGACCTCTGCCTCTGCCTCGTATTATCTCCAGATAATGGAGGTGCGATGGAGAAGATTGAGGATTATCCATCCTCCATCTCGTTTTGTCTCCTCTTGACCTCCTCCTCCTCGTCTTATCGGGTTCACCCGTGCGGCAAATGCAACTTTTCTTTTTTTGTTTTTTACTTTACAGGCAGCAAAAAAAGCGTCGCAAATCTGCGAACGAGTTTATTACCTCGCTGAATTATTCACGGACGCTTAACGGCGCCGAACAACAGCGCGGGCGTGATTAACAAGGCCTCTGAGTGACATGGTGTCGGCTGAGGAAGGATCGACTTTCAAGAGCGTTTGACAGGGGATGAGGGAACATTTACATTCAGGAGGTGGAAAAGACACCTGGATCGCACACAAGGAGACGTCACCCCACCCATGGCTGTAAGGCTCAAAGCAAACCTGGATTCTCATAAACACACAGGTTTGGTGTGGGAGTGGAAGGGGTAAAACTGTCAGATTGATGCAGATGACAGTGCAGGACATGGAACCTGCTGCAAATATTGACTCATGTTGCATTCATTTTAAGCCTGTTTACTTTAACCCATTGAAGCCTTTGAGGCTATCACTCATCAGTTGTTTTCAAGTCTAGTTTTTTTCCAAAGACTTCAGTTATGTCAGGTGAGTCACTATTTGCCATGTGCACAAATCTTCCCATAAACATAAAGCTATTTTTATCCCATGTACAAAATTCTATTTTGGGGGATTATTCTAGAGACTTGAAGGGTTAAATATGTGTATATATACATGTCAGGGTTGGAAATCATAATGATCTAAATAAAATGACCTCTTTCTGGGAGAGTTTGCCTTCGCATGTTCTCTGGAGGAAGGGACAGGAAGTTGATGACATCATGTGACAGGTAGCACAGGAAATCTTAATTTCTAAAAAAGGATTAAAAAGATGTATAAGTAACATTTCAATTTTTTTATTTGAAGTATAAAATGGCAGTCATACACTTCATAGGTCCATAGGATTCAATGGATTAACATAAAAAATCTAAATATTCCTCATATTTTACATAAACATATGCAGCTTTTTTTCTCTGACATGATAGACATTTTTTTATGTTTTAGATTAGATTAGATACAACTTTATTGATCCTTTGGGAGGTTCCCTCGGGGAAATTGAAGCTCCAACACATCACACACTGTTATAAAACTATAGACACAGAAACACAAGAGCAATATGTTAAAGACACCCTAAACCAACATCAACATGGAGAAATAAGAAATAATTTAAAAAAAAATAACAATTGCTACATAGTTATTGTAAAAGGTATATTACAGACCTCTGCATTTTTTCCTGAAATCAGCATCTCTACATGTATTCTAAGTGTTAATATTAGTATTTAGATTTTAGAAGATTTTGATCTTGTTTCTTTGCATTGTTTGAGGTCTGAAAGCATCTGCATCTTTTTTTGTTATTTTGACCATTTGTCATTTTCTGCAAACAAATGCTCTAAATGATATGTCATATTTTTATTTGGAATTTGGGTGAAATGTCAGTAGTTTATAGACTCAAACAAAAATGTTCCTTTTGCCTAAACACACAACTATAATTAGAAAAATCAGAAAAAAATGTTTTTTCCAGAGTTGTGTATCTATTTAATCATTCAAGTCTCTAAACTAATCCCTCAAAAAAGAATAAATAGATTTTTGGCCAATATTAATAGCCATTAAAATGCTATTTTCTGCATGAAAAGAGTACAAAATGGGAACATAACATGATAAATAGATAACATGATTTTTAGTGACTCAACTGATATAATTATGAGCAGGAAATCTTTGGGGGTAAAATCTGGGTTTAAATAGGTTAAATAAAGGTTGTTGGTGGTTTGTCCAAAGTTTCACATGGTTACACTAAATCCAAGCGATTAAGGTATGCACATTCTGGATGGTAAAAAAAAAAAAAAAAAAGCTCCATTCCACCTCTTTTTGCACAACTCTATAAGCGGTAAATTTATCTCGGGGACTGAATTATTCAGGCCTCCAGGTGACACGGTTCCCATGCCGATGCCGAGGCTAAGTGCTACATCTTATCTCTGCGGCTGGACATCGGCCAAGAGGACGGAGCCAAAAAAATAAGGGGAGAAAAAAACATTTGGGAGCGAAGAGAGGAAGTCTAAGTCAATGATTAACACTTTGGAACCAGTGACTTTCTGAAATGGATCAACCACCTTTAAATCCAACCTCTTCATGAGGAACGGGGGAAAGAAATGAAGTTAATTTACTCAAGTACTAAAGTAATTTACTCACTTAAGTACAATTTTGAGGTACTTGTACTTTAATATTCCCACATGATGCTGCTTTACACTTCCACTACTCCAATACATTTTCAAACTGAAATATTTAATTTGCATCAAGCTCTAAATGGTTCTGTTACTATAGTAGAATTTCACATGCAGGTTTTATTTATTTATTTATACACATTTCTATTGTAATGTTTACTTCAGTGCAGGTTTTAGCAGGAAAACACCTTGTGTGTGAATATAAAGCAGCTTTAGGGAGGAGAACTGCAGCTTCCAGCTAAAACACATGTAATATTTAACCCGAGTGAAACATTGGCAAACCTTCCGGATCCCTGTCTCTCATACAGACATTTTCAAAGGTGAAACACGTCGTCTCATGTCACTGCCTTTTTTTTTTTTAAATGTGTCCTAACCTAAGAGGCTTTTCAAGGCCATGAGAGGTAAAATCAAGTGCCACAGAGGACAGCAGGTTTCTGACCCTGAAACGCAACTTGTGTCGCGTCAACAGATGAAAAACCAGGAAATAAATTCAGAAGAATATCCCTATTTGACCCGTCACTGCAGCATTTCATTGCGGTTTCTCTTTAAATATTTATCTTTAACTTTACCTCTGAGACTAGGAGACCAGGAAGTGTGTGTGTGTGTGTTTGTGTGTGACATCATTAACTCCAACAAAGCCTTGAGAAAAACAAACATGTTGAGCGGAGAGCTGCACACCTTGGGAGACTCCGCCTAATAAGAGCATCAGGACGTGATCCCATGTGCTCTTGTGGCACAAATGAGCTTTTTGCGAAGCTCCTTTTGTGCTGTTATCTGGAGGCGGGGCCAGCAGGAGCTGATCACCATGAAGCACTGGAGACGCTGACGTTTAACAGCGAAGGAGCTGCGGGTCGACCCGAAGGAGACTTTGTTTCCTGTTTTAATGGTGGGAATGTCAGTGGTATAGTATTAGTGTTAGGGCCATATGAAGAAAACATGTTTTCACAAAGTTCGAGAATCATTAGTTATAAGAATAAAGTCATTATTTATGAGAATAAAGTCATTATTTATGAGAATAAAGTCATTATTTATGTGAGTAAAGTCATTATTTATGTGAGTAAAGTCACTAGTTATGAGAATAAAGTCATTATTTATGAGAATAAAGTCATTATTTATGTGAGTAAAGTCACTAGTTATGAGAATAAAGTCATTATTTATGAGAATAAAGTCATTATTTATGTGAGTAAAGTCACTAGTTATGGGAATAAAGTCACTAATTATGAGAATAAAGTCATTATTTATGCGAATAAAGTTATTATGTATGAGAATAAAGTCACTAATAGGAATAAAGTCATTTATGATAGTAAAGTCACTAGTTATGGGAATAAAGCCATTATGTATGAGAATAAAGTCACTAATTATAAGAAAAAAGTCATAATCAAACCTGTTGTTTTTAGAGACACTGGCTGTGGAGGATTTAGTTGAGTTGTATTTTAGTTTCACAAGCAAGGAGACACTTGATCTTTTGTCACATCAGCATCATATTATCATAAGTATCAGGACTTTTAGGTGATGTAAGAAAATGAATCTTTTCTGGTAAAAGAACCATTACTGCTTTTCTGAAGGGGAGACATATCTGGAACTGGTTGACTGTGGTATCATTCAGGAAAGTGTCTCAAGAAACAATCCAGAACTATAATTAAATGTTTTGTTTATGACATTAATCTTTTAGGTAAATCCCAAATTGATTGTAGTGAGTGGAATAATACAAAGCCCTCCTTAGTTCGGTTTCTTCATGATATAATATAAAAACATTTCATAACTCAAAACAATAAAACAAAGTAATAAAGCAAAATAGCAAGAAAAATTTCTATTGTCTTTTAATATTATATAATGTTATGTTAATATGGTTAAAGATTAAGCTGCAAATCCCCCTTGATTCTGTTTTTATTCATTTTTCTCTCTCTTTTATTTTGAAATAATTTGTTTTGCATATTGTACCATTGTCTTTGCACAATAAGGCTTAAAATATTCTAAGATAAAACACCTTTGACCAAAAATGGAATGTGTCGTAGCCTAAATTAAGCAAAAAGAAAATAAATAAACAGATTTTTATTTTCATTATTAGGCACAGACCAACATAAATCTGCAAAATCCAGGGCCTAGTTTTTCATTTCCTGCTCTCATACATTTTTAATTTTCATAAGACTTTAATACATTCTAATAAGTTGCAGCATCATATTTCTTTTAGGTTTTCAAATCCTCAAAGGTACATAAAACACTTCCTAACACTATTATAAAGCCCACGATGTTGCAGTTCTGCCAAAACTAGGATAAATTTTGGATTAATTCAGGAAAAATTCAAATTTCCCGGCGATGAAATGTGTATTTTAAGATGATGTTCTGCAAATCAGGACTTTTATTTTGAAGAAGATTCAAGACCTAAGACCTTTTCATTTATCACCTATATTTATTTTCAGACTTACATTGATCTAGCTTTTCAAGCCTATGCCTGTTTCTATCTGTGCCAGAATAAAAGCCCCAGCTGTTATTTCTCTGTCTCAACATAATCTACCTTTGTTTCCTTCAGCTGATTGAAAGCATCAAAGTCATCTGGTGACGCACGAGCTGAGCCTGGCTCTGTTGTTTCACCGTGAAATGATTGAAAAGATGAGTGACTGGTTTTATTAAACAGGAAATCCACATCCTATTGTATACTGAATGGATATATATGGAAATATTCCTCTTTTTTCAATTTGCAAGACAATCACTCTCTCCTACACATGTACACATTATATATTTTACAATAATTCAAAGAGTTACTGTATTATAATACAGTTATCACCTAATACTGTAAATACAACTGAAATCATAGTATTTAACTATTTATTTGTTTCAGTTTCCCTGCTATAAATGACAATAAATATGGAATATCTCTACATCCACAAAGGTTATTGTATTTAAACCTGGTGTCAAAAGAAATCTACAACATGTGAGGTCACTACAGAAGAGTCAGAATCAATTTATGTTGCTGTTATAGAGCAAATATAGCCAGAACATCGCAAGAAAATATAAAATTGTGTTTTACTACAGATAAAAATACTATATTTGAAACATAAAACAAGACTAAATTGACCCAAATCAGGAAAAAACAAATTCTGCAATGCAAAGTTCAATGATTCAAAAGATATGAGTTCAAAGATCAATTATTTGTCGATAAAATCATAGAAATCACATTGAGGATCATAACAGAACATGAAGAATATATTCTGTAAAAAGGAGATTAATAAATTATTTTCTTATTATATGTGGATGTTGATATTGATGATATATTGATGCTGTAACAGTAACATTGCCTTTTACTACAGATAAAAATACTTCATTTAGTGTTGATGCTGAAGTTTTCTCATGGGATATATGAATAAAATTCAATGCAGCCTCCAGATTATCATCCATATATATATATATATATATATATATATATATATATATATATATATATATATTTATAGTAAAGACACAGTACGGTAAACAGAAGTACAGTACTTCTACTGTAAAAAAAAAATAACTATAATAATTCCTGATAATTGCTGCAAGATAGTACATTTTAAGGTAATGCTTAATGGTTTTGTGTCAAAAAAATCACACATTCCATGTGATTTTTGTAAAAAAAAAAAACAGGCACAAATGGACTTTAAAATGACATGAAACCAAAGGCCCAGTGATCACAAGACTTTTTCATGGATTTGAGAAGAAAGAAAAGAAAACCTGCCAGACTACTTTGGTTTTGACCAGAACCGGACCAGAACTCAGCTCACAGGACAGTGTCGGGGGGAGTCAGTGTGAGTGTACGACACTGATTCATGTCAAAAATACCAAACTATTCCTTTAACACCAGCTGCAAACACAGGATTCATAACTTTATAAACCAGCCATGCAGGTTATACAATTTCATTTTCAAAGCTGAAAAACAAGGACAATCTTCAGGCTGACATGTCACTGACTTCAGATTTAACCACCTGTGTGAAGTCAGACACGTTTCCTGCTCTTCTTTTCTTTTTAATAAGTCTCTGCACTAGACTGAGCTTGTTTTTCTTCTCCAGCTCGTGATTCCTCCAGTGCACAGACTGAACAGCACAAACCCCAGCACCGACTTATCCTGTTCACCGTGGGCGGAAACAACAAAAATAACGTAACAACGGCTCTCTTCACATGTACCTTTTGTGTGCTCCTTCTTTCTTTTCATTTTTACAATGGCCTTGAGGTGCAAAACATGACAACACAGAAAGATTTCAGGAAAATCTCATTGTGGTTTGTCAAATGCTGTCCTGAAATGTTGCTTGTTGGATTTTTTGTAAAATATATATATATATTTTGGAAATCTTGTATTCTGCACCTTAGGGCCGCCACACATTCGGATCAAAGCTTCATCTAAACTGTGAAACTTTTCACATATACGGGCTTCTGCGCGGCCTGGAGGCTGGTGGTCTCTCCTTTTGTGTGAAGACGTGCTTGTATGAGACATGAAATCGTCTCCGGTGTCGGTTTCACGTGTTGCTGTGACGTGTGAAACCTGATTCCAGCACGGAGTGAAAAACACGAGGGAGATGCTCGCTTCTTTTTGCAGCGAAAAACCGACCCGAAAACCAAAAGAACTTGTCCCGAACCTCTGCGTGAATCCTTAAATTACAAAGTGGAAAAGTCTCAGGCTTAAACAGGACTATGATTGTGGGAGCCGTGGCGAGAAATTACAGTGAGGAGCGAGAGGGGTGTGAGAGATGAACAGATAAACGTCTAAAGACGGAGCTATTTCAGTTCCTGCCGTTCCACCTCCTGCGTGGAGAGAGACACGGGGACAGACACTAACTGCCTCCTGTTGCTGCTGTTTTGGATGTTTCCAAGGCTGTGTGTGTGTGTGTGTGTGATGTCCCTGGCTCCAGGAAAAGCCCCGAGCTGTTCATTAGCCGCGGCCCCCGGGGCTCCGGCTGCCACCCGCGGGGCTCTAAACCACGGCCATGACGAGCTTTAAACGCCCAGGTCCCACACTGATCACTCATGGAGAGGCAGAGGAAGAGGAAACTCGAGTAAACAACCACTTTTTTTTTTTTTTTTTTTTTTTTTTTATAAATTTACTCCGCTAAATTACACTGACATTCAAAAGTTTGGGGTCACCCAAAATTTTGTGTTTTACGTGGAAAGTCACTTTTATTTACCACCATGAGCTGGAAAATGAACAGAAAATATAGTCAAGGTTTGAAATATTCATTTTTTCTTTCAAGATTTGCTTTCAGTTTTCTAGCTTCTCTAACCAGCTAAACTGTTTTATCTGTGCTAGCATAGCACAAGGGTTTTCTAATCATCCATTAACCTTCTGATGCAATGAGCACACATTGTACCATTAGAACACTGGACTGATAGTTGCTGGAAATGGGCCTCTATACACCTATGTAGATATTGATGCACCAAATCCCAGACATTTGCAGCTAGAATTTACCACATTAGCAATGTATAGAGTGTGTTTCTGAAAAAAAAACAAACTGTGATTTTCTTTCAAAAATTAGGAAATTTCTAAGTGACGCTTAACTTTTGAACGTCCTGGCCTCCCTCCTACATTCCTGGAATTCGCCTTGCTGAACCTCAGTCAACGTCATCTCAGAAATAAATTCCAACTCAGAAAAAAACCAACACACAGCAAAAAAAACAAATACAAATAAAAACATTAAAATCAAATATCATTCATAGATACAATCACTCTTGGAATTCACCTTCTTTACTGACATACTGTGGTTACGGAAGATATGTGGGGTCTGAATACTGATTGTACAATCCGCAAGCTGAATTGTTCGTAACACATTATATAAATGAAATTTCAATCTGTAATTGCCTCATTGCATATGTAATTGCATCATCAACTTTTGTTTTTACATGGAGATTGCTTGGCATTTCTTACCACTACCATTATCAGCACTTGCCTTGTGCTTTTTGCCACCAGCACTAGCAGGAGCCTTTGCATTTTACGATCATTTACGGACATGAGTCAGCGGGTGTTTGTGTCTACGAATGTTTGTAAGTGGGATGTTCATAACTTCGGGAACTAAAAATGTAAATCTTATATTTATTCTTGTCCTTTTTTCTGTTTAGTTTGTACTAATGTGTTTGCATATTTTTCAGTGAGATAACATCCTCCATAAACTCAGAATTATTGTCCTGTATGCCGTTAAAATCGAATCTAAAATCCACACCAGAATAGGTATGACACACACAAGTACACAGAGTACCTTAGTAAGTACATTTCTTTATTTTACAATACAAATATAATAAGTAGAAATGATTTGGCAGGCAAATGATGGCAGAAAAGGGGAGTCACAGTGAAACAAATTCTGAACTTCAATAAGAAAAACAACTTTTTTTTTTTTTTAAACTCATTTTAAGGGCTTCTTATCTTATACTGTAGGGGACGCTGAGACGGATCATCTGTTTTTTGTCCAAATTGTCCATCAAAAGACTCATAGCTGAGGGAAGACACTTCTTCACAAAAAAATGCAGTTTTCTCAGCCTTTTGTTTAAAAAGTGGATTTTTTTTTTTTTTTGGTAAAAATGACCTATGTTCAAGCGTTAAAAAATACATATAAATAGTCAAAGAATTGAATATTCTTAAATTTCAGTAAATCTGGTCAAAAATTTCTGAGGGTGAGTGACGACCTTTCTAAAATGACCCTAGCAGGGGAAGAGTTAACAGTATGAACAAAAAGGTCATATTTGCAATTTTTTTTCCTGTAGCGTCTGGCCTCAATTAGTCCGTTTTAAGGCATGTCAGCGTGCTCTGGATTGAACTAATGTCACCAGCCAGACGAGAAACACAAATCCTGACCTATCGATGTTTTTTTTTTTTAAATGGTCGAGTGCCCAGATTGGCCCCTTGGTGGTTTATTCACCAATTAATTGACCTTAGCTGGCCTCATTAAACTCTAAGAACAGATGAGGATGGAAAACCGCAGAAACTCTGTGAAATGTAGCCATTTTTAGGAACTGGCTCAGGATTACAAATGTGCATAGATAGAACTCATGACAAATCTTATAATTCATAAAAAAGCAGGATGATGTGCACAGAAATAATTGTTATCGACACAAAACCGTTGATCCAAAATGATCCTTTTGAGGGCACAAAAAAGTTGTGTAAACTAATTTCCTAAATTTCCAAGTAAATATGATAATTATTCTGTTTAACTCTGATGAAGTGGATGTTCTATAAATACATTTATTAACTGTTTCCTCACGCTCGTCCACTCCTGTTCAGTTTCTACCCGCATTTAATCAAAATATGATGTGAAGATATTATAAATAATGAGAAAAGACAAAGATATAAACAAAAAACATGGGTTGCATACCTGTATAAAAAAGCAAATAATATAAAGCAATGACCTTTCCGCTTTTGACTGCTTGGTGAAACGAGGGCATGATTCCTAAAGAGACAGCAAGACATGGCAAAGAATGGTGAAAACAAAGAAAATATACTTTACTCTATGCTAACATTAAGCAAAGCTATGCTCCAAAATGAGGTTAAAAATTTGATAAAAGCAACATGAACTTGTGTGTATTGACATGGCAGAGCAGTGACTGAGCACATACAGGCTTATTATGACTGTGGAGTGTTAAATACGCAATATTCAAAAGGGGTGAACAGGCTGATATGGCTGCAGGCGACATATTCACAGTCTACTCGCTGACGTCTCTTCATTTGTGGCTTTATGCAAACCTTGCAGCCCTTTGGAAAATGCCGCCTGCCTCAAAAGGCTGACGTTATCTTCTGTCTGTGCGGCTACAATAGAAAAAAAATATCCAAGACTTTGAGTTCAAAAATAAATCTGTAGTTTTCTTTTGTAAACAGAGTTTTCGTTTCATTCAGAACTGAAGTCTTTTTGTCTGAATTCCTAGGTGATGCCTCATTCAAAGTCTTCCCCAGCGGTGGCGGCCTCTAGAGCTGCGAGGGCCTCGGCCACCATGGAGTCCGTGATGCTCTGCACCTCCTCCTCCTCATCCTCGCTCTTCGTCACCGAGATCCCGCTCTCGACGGTGGACAGGTCCGGGGTCTTTGCCGGTCTGTGGCCATCCCTGGTGTCGGCCGAAGACAGGCTGGTGGTGCTGGTGTGGATGTCCACTGAAAGGACGCTGCCCTCGTCCTCCGTGTCGCACGGGTACTCCGGCGTCCCCCCCACGCCCTCGTCGATCTCGTCCGCCGAGAGGCTACCGTTGCCGCATCTGGTGATGGAGTTGTCCCACCCGTTCTCTGTCGCTCGGTGGTTGTCGTACTCCTGTATGCTGGGGTAAACCGGCACCTGGCTCGGACTTTTGTCCGACAGCCATCGCGGCCGCAGGGCTTCCGGCTGGATGATGTACAGCCCGCCGTCCGCGGGTGGAGCAGAGGCCTGCTGGTGCAGCTCCTTGGTCAGCGTAGGCGCCGAGTGCAGCCGGTGGTTGACGTGGTTGTTGTCTACCTCGAGTTTGATGGTGCTGTCACTGGACTTGCTGTAGCCCAGGTTGTGGATGCCCTGCTTCTGCTTGTTGTTAACGCCGAGCGGATCGGCGCTGGGGGGTCCGCCTGGGAGGTGGTGGGGCTGGTAGAGCGAGCTGCCTGCGGAGTCCGTCTTCCTCACTTCCACCGCCACGGAGGGGTCGTAGATGTAGCTGGGAAAGAGATGGAGAGAGTTACTTCTGCTGCTAAAATACACTACTGTTCAAAAGTTTGGTGTCACCCAGACAATGTTGTTTTCCATGAAAAGTCACTTTTATTTACCACCTAACATGATTGCGCAAGGGTTTTCTAATCATCCATTAGCCTTCTCATGCAATGAGCAAACGTACCATTGCCAACATTTGCTGAAAGTTTGACGAAAAAATATTGATCATTTTAAGTCATCTCTGGACAACCCTCAAGAACCCCTGTGGTCTCTGGAGATTACTTCCAGAACAACTGATTTAACTAATTTATCAATGAGAAATGTGAGCATTTATTGATTTTCAGTTTCTCAAATATAAAGATTTGATGCTTTTCTCTAATTAGCAGCATGTTAGCATGTTAGCAGCCTAGCACGTAAGGCAAATTCATGGTTACAAGATATGCCTGTGTTTGCGATGTGGTCTTTGTGGCGGGGTAAATCCTGGTTAAAGATGGTGATAGCTCAACACCTATTGGATGGATTGCCGTGAAATTATCCATAGCACCTAAAAGATATATCCTACTGACTTTTATGATTCCCTGACCTTTCCTTCAGCGACACCACAAGGTTGATATTTTTATTTTGTTTATGAAATATCTCAACAACTATTGGGCAATTATCCTCTCACAATGAATTTAATAACTAAGAATATTTACATTGGCAGATGGAATACTTTATTCCTGCTTACTATCAACATATTTGCATATCTCCAAGCAACACAGTTTTTAGGTATAGCCTTGCAACAAGAACACATACTGTTCAGTTGATGCACCTGTCTAAATGTCCACGGTAATGCTTAAGCCATGCAGCAGTTGACGTTTACACAGACAGCGTCTTGCCTTACAGCTGCAGTCATGTTGGCACTGCTAATGTGACTGTCAGATGTGTTATGGGAAGGAAAAAGCGGACAGGGAGGTGTGTGGAGCCCTGCTGTGTCTGAACACCTCTGATTCACACTTTAAAGTCAAAACTTTTACGCTTAGATGTTATTCTGTGTGTGTTGCCATCTCCACTAGGGGAGTGGGGACCACAGAAAATGGAGAAAAGACATGCAGTGAAGAAGATGGAACAGTCACTGGTGTTTATTTTACTGTCAAAATCTCCCCGGTTTGGTTTTTTAGAACAGAGACAGGGAGTCATAAACAACATGGTGTTGCTTAGCATACAGCAAACTAATATCAACATGGGAAATAACCTTAAGAGTTAGATGAAATGACACCACTCTCATGTAGGGGGATATCATGTAAATTGTGACATTTTTTGGTAAATTTCTGGATTTTAACACAATACCAAATATGCCCCTTTCATG
Source organism: Lepturacanthus savala (assembly GCA_030544235.1). Taxonomy (NCBI): domain Eukaryota; kingdom Metazoa; phylum Chordata; class Actinopteri; order Scombriformes; family Trichiuridae; genus Lepturacanthus; species Lepturacanthus savala. The sequence continues at coordinate 8,601,091 of CM060483.1, read as the reverse complement.
TATATTTGTGATTAAAACGATTTTTGGTCATTTTGTGATAAATTATGTGATAAAATATAATTATTTAGGCCCTATAAATATCCAGTGCCATTTGTTTTTGCACGAGCAGTTTCAGTTAAAATGGGCTATATAGGGTAATATGTAAGAAAAATGCAGAAGTATTGCATTAAACTAGACTAACTAGACTATGATTAAATAATAATTGATGCTATGGCTACTGTTTTCCCCGGAGTAAGCTAATGATGCTAGCTGAGGTAACTATGGTTCATAATCTTAAGTTTATTACCCTACACTGAAAAAAATCCCCCACTATCAGTTTAAAAGTCCCATATTTTACACTTTTCGTGGGATTTATTTGAAGTTTTGATATCCTACCAAGATATATTTATGGTTTTATGTACCAAACAATAGCCTTAATATGGTTCTAGTATACATCTCCTCTCTCAAGCTTCAAATATTTTGTGGAAATAGAAACTAAAGTGAAAGAACAATGGAAATAAAATGCAAATGAGACCCTGATTATTTATAATGAGAATTTGATCCAAAAAACACACCAATAAATTCACTTCTTCCTTTATTTTTCTTTTGAAAGGGAAAACAAAAATAATGAATTCTAGTTAGCTTGAATTCCTCAGCTCATTAAGATGACTGACAATTGTAAAAATTCCACATGCATCCAGCAGGTATTCAGCCATACCGTACAATTCATACCCAAACCGATTAAGCAAATCATAAGCAGCGCTGGTGCATGACGGTTTTGCATAGACGGGATGTATTTCCTGCTCAGTCCTTCACCTCCAACACCCTCTGCTCATCTGCTTACTCCTCTTTCATCGTGTAAATTACAGGCCGCCATATGCGCCGACAGAGACTTGTCCGTGTTGTCCCGATTCCTCGTTGAGCGTTGGAGGTGGATAAAGGTCAGAGATTAATTAGTGCTCATTTAAACCCTACTGTACGCTTTAAATAGCCCCTGTAGGCCGTAGTGACAGCCTCATACCTCGCTTTGTTGGATTTTTCTGACAAGAGTACAAGATCCCTTGCAATTGCGCCTCCAGAGGTATTAGCGAGTGTCTGTGGGGGGCTTTATTCTACCTTTATCTCATTGAGAGTGTACTGGGGCTGACAGACATCGCCCGCTGCGAGAGCCTCGTGTTTTTCACACGTATCTCGTCTTCCTTTCCATTTGTTTCCCCCCGTAACCCTGGCGGAGCCGCTCCATCTCGCACCTCTCCGGGTGCCTCCGCGGGAACGTCCTCCTCACCTCTTCCCGTCAGCCCTACCCTGACGCGGTTCGGACTCGCTAATCTACTATCTCTTCGCACTTGACTTCTCCTTGATTGAACAGCCTCGCCTCGAGCGTCCGCCGTCTCGCTCCCCGCCTCCTCCGGGTTGTTGTCCTCTGTCCTCCTTTAGTCTGGCTTTTTTCGACTTCCTCTCACTTTATTCCGCGGCAGCAACAACCTACAATCTCCTGGTAAGTAGCGAAAACATCACGCTCCCACACATTTATAGTCACCTCTGACTTCGGCGCCTCTCTCTCTCTCTTTCTCTCTCTCACCCTGCATCCTTCACTCCATCTCCCTACACAGTGGAAAGCTGAGAAAAAGGAATTGTTTTTCATTTCTCTCACTCCTGGCGAGTGCCGCCGCTGAGTCCCGCCTGCCAAGGTGAAATTTGACTTAAAAAAAAAAAAAAGGAGACAAAAAAGGTGGGAGAAAATGAAACAACTGTGTTTCAACTACAGGAGGCCTCCCCTGTTTCTATCTCCAACAGCAGAGCCAAACAAGTAGCTATTTTGTCTGTCTGAGAGAGAAAGAGAGAAAAAAAACAGACTAAAACTACATTTAATTAAAAAAAAAGTTTTAAAGTGTTTATCAGCACTAAATCAAACAGCTGATGCAATTCGCTCCTGGCATTAAAAAGACCCACAGAAAGAGAAAAGCAGCAGCTCCCCAGTGTCGGATTTTACTACCAAAAGAAGATTGCTGCTTTTAGTTGATTCTGGAGACTTCCTGCTTTCCCTTTTAATCAGGATCCCCTTTGTTTGTCTTAATTTCCTTTGTTCGGTAAGCACCGCCGCGAAGATTCTTCGCGTATATTGTGAAGTCGCAGCATACAAGAAGCTCGTGGCGCTAATAAAACAATTAGCCACACCTGCAGGATGTGACCACGCTGCTAAAAACACGCCTCGTGCTGAAGCTGATTATATCTGCTTTAAAATATAATGCAGCGTGCAGCGGTGCCTGTATGGATTTCATGCCACCAACGTCATTAGATTTGAGATGAACGTCCTAATTTTTAGTTGTTTTTTTCATGCCAGGAGAAGTGTGCTCTTGAGTAGAGGAAAGTTTCCAAAGTGTGAAGAAAGTGTAATTAAGGCTGCGACTGATTATCATCACTGATTAATCTGTCTTTTCAGTAAGTGATTATTTGTTTAAAAAGATAAACAATGTGATTAATCTTCAATTATCCTGTTTTGTCTGATCAAATAGTCCAAAAAATATCTAAAAAAATAGCACACTTTCACATTTGACAAGCGCACAAAATAATCAACTTCCTTTTCTGTTGATCGACTAAGTTTTACCTAATTTAATTAATTGTGGCAAGGACAGCACACAATTAAAAATCTGTACACTGAGGTTAATTTACACTCACCGGCCACTTTATTAGGTACACCATGCTAGTAACGGGTTGGATCCCCTTTTGCCTTCAGAACTGCCTCAATTCTTCGTGACATAGATTCAACAAGGTGCTGGAAGCATTCCTCAGAGAGTTTGGTCCATATTGACATGATGGCATCACCAGTTGGCGCAGATTTGTCGGCTGCACATCCATGATGTGAATCTCCCGTTCCACCACATCCCAAAGATGCTCTATTGGATTGAGATCTGGTGACTGTGGAGGCCATTTGAGTACAGTGAACTCATTGTCATGTTCAAGAAACCAGTCTGAGATGATTCCAGCTTTATGACATGGAGCATTATCCTGCTGAAAGTAGCCATCAGAAGTTGGGTACATTGTGGTCATAAAGGGATGGACATGGTCAGCAACAATACTCAGGTAGGCTGTGGCGTTGCAACGATGCTCAGTTGGTACCAAGGGCCCAAAGAGTGCCAAGAAAATATTCCCCACACCATTACACCACCGCCACCAGCCTGAACCGTTGATACAAGGCAGGATGGATCCATGCTTTCATGTTGTTGATGCCAAATTCTGACCCTACCATCCGAATGTCGCAGCAGAAATCGAGACTCATCAGACCAGGCAACGTTTTTCCAATCTTCTATTGTCCAATTTCGATGAGCTTGTGCAAATTGTAGCCTCAGTTTCCTGTTCTTAGCTGAAAGGAGTGGCACCCGGCGTGGTCTTCTGCTGCTGTAGCCCATCTGCCTCAAAGTTCAATGTACTGTGCATTCAGAGATGCTCTTCTGCCTACCTTGGTTGTAACGGGTGGTTATTTGAGTTACTGTTGCCTTTCTATCAACTCGAACCAGTCTGGCCATTCTCCTCTGACCTCTGGCATCAACAAGGCATTTCCGCCAACAGAACTGCCGCTCACTGGATATTTTTTCTTTTTCGGACCATTCTCTGTAAACCCTAGCGATGGTTGTGTGTGAAAATCCCAGTAGATCAGCAGTTTCTGAAATACTCAGACCAGCCCTTCTGGCACCAACAACCATGCCACGTTCAAAGTCACTCAAATCACCTTTCTTCCCCATACTGATGCTCTGTTTGAACTGCAGGAGATTGTCTTGACCATGTCTACATGCCTAAATGCACTGAGCTGCCGCCATGTGATTGGCTGATTAGAAATAAAGTATTAACGAGCAGTTGGACAGGTGTACCTAATAAAGTGGCCGGTGAGTGTATATCTCAGTCAAAGAAAAATGGGTGAAGGTGAAAAATGGGTGTAAAAGGTGAGAAGGACACCCATAGTTTGCATTACAAGAAAATGCATCATTACAGGCATCTTGAATATAATACAGTACAATATGACTTACCATATACCTTACTGACCTGACTGACTTACCTAACTGTAATGTGCTGCAGTACAGTTTGCTCATATGTGTAAAGGTTTGTGCTGGCAGCACAAAATGTGCTAATGTAATAAGATGGGTCTCTCATCTCTCGCTCTCTGTTCGTATGAGCGAGAATGACAGAATTGTGTTGGAAAAAAAACAAACAGGCTTAATCAATTTATGCCACAGATTGGTCTGTGTGGGAAATACTGAAAAACAAAAACTTTTTCTAATAAGGTTTACTACACATACTTTTTATGTACGCATACATAAAAGTGTTTAATATTTCAATACATAGAGTTTTCATGTTTGATATCTGTTAACAATAAGAACAGTACGATACATTTCCCACTGGGTGGATCTCAGTGTGTGTCTATGTAAATTTGAACCAGAATGAATAGATTATAATGTATCATCTCTTTAAAAAATAGGTACAAATAGGAACAAATAGAACCAGGTCTATCCAGCAAATCAAGATCAAACATGGGATTGTTGTTGGGACTAAGCTCCGCCCAGCGTGACAGGTTTTCTGTAGTCCTGTTGGGAGTGTGTGAGTGTCAGCCTGTTGACCCAGTAACCTACAGGCCCGCTCCCACCAGACCCCAAACACCGCTAAGCCCAGAAATGTGACACTCCAGACAATTAGGGAGGTATGTGTGTGTGTGTGTCACAAGCGTTCACATGCGCGTCTTTGACATGGGAAAGAAAAAAGGAAAAAAAAAAAAGGAAACTGCGGAGCGGAGGGGTGGGGATTACAACTGTGGTATGCGAATCACAGCGTGCCCTTTCATTAATCCGCAATCAAAATCTCGTTTTGCCTGCCCCGTTCCGTCTCCGCGCTGGCCTCGGAAAAGCGAAGCGACGTCGGGCCCTGACAACGCCGCTGCCGCGTAGGCTTTTAATGAATAGACAGTCGCGCAACCAAATACAGTATCCCAGGGTGACGGCTATCGGCATATTGACTCACAGTTTGTACAATGAGCCCACGTGAGGTTGAGAGTGCAGACGTTTTATAAAAGGACCACTCGCTATCTGCATGAAACAAGACAAGAAATCATTATGTGGGCAAGGAGACATTTGAATTGGCACAGCGGAGGTTCAGATAAGGAAATCTACAGTGAGAGCCTGTTTGCTGAGGAGTTTCACTCAATGCTCAGAGGTTTAGCATGTTGGGCTGTAGATAACGCCAACAATTGTTTTAATGTAGCTAAAATTCATACAAAAAAAAAAGAGTAAATAATTCAGGCACCCACTGAAGCCTATTCTATTTTTTGTTCATTTAATTACATAAAGAAGAATTACATAAGAGATGAAGACATTTTGGATTTTAACATTCCAAAAGGGTTTAGAAAGACATCTTGCAATTAAATTAAATTGTAAATTTTAAAATTGAGCACTTTGATTACGCAATCAAATCAAGCTTTTTTTTATCATTAGCACTGTGGCCATTTACAAACATACAATAGCAATTTACCACTGTTCCTTAAACGCCTCACATGCAGCATCTTGGGTGAAGCTACGATTTACTAATGTTCCCTAAACACCTCATATGCCACATATTGGTTGAAGCTACAATTTACCACTCTTCCTTAAATGCCTCACATGTAGCATTTTGGGAGAAGTTACAATTTACTAATGTTCTCTGAACACCTCATATGCAACATCTTGGATCACCCCACTTGATCAAGAAATGGGACACAGAAAAAAAAAAACTAAAAAAAGTTGTTATATGAAAAAGATTAAAAACAAAAGTGCAAAGTTGATGTTCTACTTGTTTTCATTTTGTCTAAAAACCCATAACCCATGTTCAAACATTTGTTAAAAAAGAAAAAAAAAACAATGACTATCTAGACCAAAATGCTTTTTCTTTTTAATCTAAAACTAAAAAAACCTCTGTTCTTGCTGGTAAGATATTCCTTCTTCACACATTCATAGCATCTAAAATAAAGGGAAACATCTTTGTGAGGCAGGAGCAGGATGAGAACCAGTATCTACCAGAGAGATCGTGCGAGACAGAAAAAGCCAGAGAGGAGGTAAACAACCGCAGAGACAGAAACACTTCTCACCTTTTTATCATCCTGCAGCATCGGCACCCCATTTGTCCGGCTGTGTCGTGGAGCTGTGGAGGGACATTAACAGAGCGATCAATCTCACGTGTCGACACATCCTCCCTCCAAACAGCACACACAAAAAAATCTCAAGTGATGAAACTTCTTAACAAATGTGGCACGTGTGGCGTCTTTTTTTTCTTTTTCCCCAGGTCGGTGGCATTTTCCCTGCCGCTCATCAAGGAAAGGTTACAGTTAGTAGCTCAGACGCACACACTCTTTGACGGAGTGCGAGACTAATATTGATCGGACGGTTCAGCACCTCTGACATGTGAGTGATTTTTAAATGAGAGCTTGTTGGGGAAGGGGGAGGGGGGATGGGCTCAATTGAAGATTTTCACCTCATCAGTCAAGTTTTGCTTTGGGTCTGAACAGTGTTTGGACACACTGGGATAAAAACTCTGCCTGAAGAACCGATAAAGATGTTATTGCCATCCATCACTGCTGTGTGTATGTGTGTGCGTGTGTGTGTGTGTTGTAGAGTGTGCATCTATATCCACGATGAGAGTGACCTTTTCTCTCTCTGGTGGTGTGTTTCTCTCGGCTTTGGCATTTCATTGCCCGGGTAAATAATTAATCACCGAGTCTTGAATGGGTTCGTCTGCGAGCGGAGGAGACAGAGGACGAGGAGGTAGAGGACACAGGATTCTCTTTGTGGAATAAAATGGAAGGTTGTGTGCCCGTGAGACAAACAGATTGTAGTCTGGGCCTCAACTCTTTGACCCTGCGGCCTTTGCTTTGGCTTCAAGTCGAAAGAAACAAGAAATGATTCGAAAAGTACAATTTTTTATCAAGGTGACATTGGTGTGGATGTGCAGTGACATGTCTTTTCTTATCAAACTCCACAGAAAGACCAAAACAATGCATTAGTCTGCCTGTCTCTCAGCTCTAAGTCCATTGGTTCCTACTGTACTGACAATCCTAACAGTATATACTCTTTTTTTCTGGGATTTCTACTTCTATTGATTGTGTATATAGACAAAAAGGTGGATTTTTTAAGTCTTCATTAGCTAATATTCAACATGTCTTGGAATTTGTAAAAATAATTTTGAATAAATAATCACAATGACATTTATTCAGTTTGGTGTTATTCTTCCTCATCTTTTACCTTTTTTGAGATTTTTGAATTAATTGGATTTGACAACATTTTGATTCCAGTAAAATTGATAACAGCTCTATTTTCTTGAGATTATCACTTTGATTTTGGGTATAGCTGCAATTTTGAAAAAACAAAACAAAACAAAAAAAAAAAAAACAGTGGTTATAAGTCATTAATGGCCACCAGTTGTGAATACTGTGGTGTAGTAGAAGTAAGTTTCTAGCCAATTTGACATTGAGATCACCCGTATCAGGCAGTTATAAAAGTGATGGCTGCCATCTTGAATATTTAATGACAATTTTTATTCATCCAAATGATATCTGCCAAGTACTATGTGTGGTGAATAAGTCTGAAATATATTAATTCTGTCACTCAAATTGAATCTGAATTTTTGTCTCTCTTTTTTAACATGACTGTCATTCTCACATTTTCCACCAAACACCCCCCCCAGTTGCCCCTGCAGTCCTCTACATAGCCCCTATGTAGAGGACCTCAAGTGCCATGCTATGCTACTTGGTTTGTGGATAACACTGTCTGTCGGTCTTTATAATGTGTGACCATGTCCCAGTTTTTTTTTTTTTGTTGTCTGTGTCCAGATGTTCTCTGTTGTTTTTATGGTGCCATCAACCTGCCAAGGGGACAAAGATGAAAATGATCCACTGGCTACAACCTTGTGTATTTTCATTTGCATGTAAATGTTTATTAATATGAAATAATAAAACCTTGTTTCCAGCCTTTAAGAATGTCCTACGACTTGTAAATTGTCCAGAAGCAGCGTAAGACTCTGATGCAAGAGGCTTTGGTTGCAGAATGTGCTCTGGCTTCATGTGCCTCTGTGCAAAGTCCTCGAGGGAACAAGCTCAGAGGTGCAGGTAGGCTTTGTTTTGGGGCGGATTGGTATGAAAAATGCATGCGGGAGCAGCGCTGGGCGTTCGGCGTCCTCCCCGTGTTATCAACCAATAAAAGTCAAAAGTAAACAGAAGTGGAAAGGACCTGCTGAGATCCACAGCAAGGACTCAGCTCACCACCTTACAAGGTTATCAATCTAATCCTGTGAGCAGGACCATCATGGCTGGGTCACGCTGTTTTTGAATGAAAGGCTGCATTATTTGCACGAAAATCAACAAAAGTGTGACTTTGCTATGGCTAGACGTTTACTTGCTGTGAGCCAGAGACTTATGTATGACCTCGGAGCAGCAACTTCCTGTCTTTTAACTGTCGTTCTATTCTCTGTTTTCGAAAAAAACAAACTTGACTTAAGCCTGGTTTATACTTCTGTGTACTGACACACACCGCCAAAAAATCCTGACTAGCGTCAATGTGGACAGGGAGGGCTGTGTGAAGCATTTTCTCTCTGATATCAATGAGCTACAAACACACATGCTCTATACCGGTTCTGGGGTATTAGGACCAGGCAAAAAAAAAAAAAAAAAAGTCTGGTACAAGAAAAAAACAGGGGAAAAAACTACAAAAGTACCTTTTCCCCCTGTACGATGTACATAGTACAAAACCAGAGGAAAAATCTGGTGAAAGAAAAAAAATCTGGCACAAACAATCTGGAATATGTGTTATTTAAGGGGAAATGTGTTTTTGTGTTGTGTTTTGGCTGTTTTTTTTTTTCTCTTTGCCCTTTGATATTGATATGCTCCAAACACATGCTCCATCCTGATACAAGAACGAAGGGAAAACAAATGGAAAAAGAATAAAAACGGTACATACAGTCTGGAATGTGTTATTTGGGTGTGTTTTTGTCTGATTTGCCTGGCGTATGGTTGCTACTGTGAAGAGCAAACATGGATTCCCTCTACGAAGAACTTTGAATGCAAAAGGTCTGCATCGACGGTGTAGCTACGTACGCAGAAGTATAAACTAGGCTGAAGAAAAGAATTCCCCTACTCAAGAGGAAGCCCCTATGGTATCCCAAGACCAATGGGATTCAGAGGCCGAGGAAGCCTGGCGGTTTGACAGGCTGTGCTTGTAAACTGAGGCGCCTGTTTCGCGCACCCAGCATAAAGTGGCGCTCATCTTCGAGAAGGGAAGCTGTAATTTCCCAGCAGACGTTAATGGAGCGTCGCCACAGAGCTGAGGTCACTAGAAGCTGATTTTCTTTTTTACAATTATTACCAGTCACATTTAAACAGGTCAATAATCATCCGACAAACTACAACTCTCAATCCTCTGATCGCTCCCCATGCCACCGCCGCCGGCTCTGCTGCTGGTTATGCTGATTTCTCTTCTTCCCCCTCCTGCTGCTGTCTCACTGTGTGGTGGTGGTATTTCTCGCCTCGTGTATTATATATATTCCACATCTCAGTGATATGTGTCTGCTGCTCTACGGATCCTTGGGGGTGTTTTTAGATGAGTCGTGCGGGTCGTGTCACGAACTCTCCTCCATGTTGCCTGTCTGTGGTTCTCCCTGCACACCTGTTCATCATTTCTAATCAACACACCTGCCTGCAATCAAGCCACCTTCTGCACATCCAGCCGCCGCCCAGCCTGTGCTATAACAAGGTAGGGATGCTCGATTATGGAAAAAATCATTATCACGATTATTTTGATCAATATTGAAATTGCAATTATTCAAACTTAAGTTACACAATGCATTTTTTCAGCATGATGTTTTGTTGTGCCTTTTGTTTGAGATGTTAAATAGATTTGTTGTGTTGCCATGTAAAAACACATACTTTCAAGTGTTATATTTTACGTGGATTATATATATAAAATAAAATCATAAATATAAATAAATAAAATCATTCTTTTTTACACCATTTGACATTTCTTGTCAAAAAAATCACACAAAAATGTGATTTTTGTAAATGGACTTTTAAATAACAAAAAAACAACATGAACACACAATGTACATTTAAAGAGACTTGGTGAATCTTAAAAATGTCTTTTGAAAAGTTTTTGACTTTCTCATCTTGGCAAAGATTATTTGTCACTGACCCAGACAGACACTAACACTCACACTCTTGGGTAATCACTCTTTCAGAAACTGAGTATTGAAAAATATAAAATATCGTCATAACTCGATTATTTTGGAGATCGTTGGACACGTAAATCGAAATCATGATTAAAATTCAATTAATTGCACAGCCTTTAGGAAAGGGTGATTCTAGCCATTCCTTGAATCTGTTTGCATGTTGCAAACCTCTGCTTCACCTCAGCTCAAACCAGACACATCCTGGACTTTCTCCCCAGTTCCCCAGTCAAATTTCAGTCAAAAATAAAGACTCTGTCTGCATTTCTGGCTTCTTCCTGAGTCATGGACAGGCTGCTTGGATTCGTCTGCAGAGGCTCATAAAGCTGCCAAATCCTATCTATTTGTGCCAGTAAATGGTCCTTAAACCCTCTGACGTAATTGTCTCTGACTGAATTGTTATGAATTCATTACGAGTATAAATATGTTTAGTTGCATGTTTTCACTGCAGATTACAACACTTTGATAGTACCTGGATATTAAGTTTTGACAGTGGGGTGATTAAAACTTAGAGCCAATATCAGACACTTTTCCTGGGTTTTATTGTAAGTTCTGGTATGGTAACATAATATACTATTAAGCACCAGGGAGTTTTTCCTCATTTGATGCGATTTCAGTACAGACTAAAGCCAATGAGGTAAATCTGTGAATGGTGATTTTTTGCTGTACAAAGAAACTAGACTTGACTCATTTTAAAAGTATCCGGGATAGAAGTGTCCAGAAACAAGACGCCAAAGTGTTAGCATTACTCCGTGTGTGCTCAGTGTCTCAAATAAATGACTCTTGCTAACATAGCAACTCCCAGTAATAGTGATATCAGTGATGTGTTAACAGCCTGTTTCATAACTGGCCAAAAATCAATTAATGCAGCTTTAAGCTCATGTTTGCCACTTGATGATTTACGATGTGGGTTCTGAGCTGTTCGTTTTTTCTGCATCAAAAGTGCTGTTGAATATTAAACCACATTTTATTTACTGATTCCTCAACCATCTAACCCCTCTGGGGCATGTGTTTTATAATAACTACGGTCTTTTAGTGCCATATTTCCCATAGACCCCATTCTGAATAATATTAGTCCATTATTCACACCAGTGAATTATATTTTCTGCCAGAACCACAGGAGAGGAGATGGCATAAGATGACTTTTTTAAAAAGATTATTTACCCCCCAAGTGAATCTCATGACTTTTCTACCGCATGTGTCAAATCATGGGAGTTCATTGGGAAAACAATGCTTTTATTCAACAAAACTGGACATAGAAATTAAGCGTTTAATTTGTGGCAATGATGCAATTTGTTTTTTAAATGTGTATTAGAATACTTTTCCTTTCCAGCTTGCATGAACCTAGTCCATAACCCACTGAAACAGATGGTTTATATTGAGCATATTGCCACCATAAATACATCAAATATTGTGTTTAAGGTGCGCATGCATTTTGGAGTATTTTGGCTGACATGTAACACCTGGTAAGGAAACATCATCAGATAGGCCGACTCAAGGCTGGCTGACTGGGTCGGAAAAAGCTGGTTTGCATCAGAAAGGAGTTGGGTTGCGAATTTGCAAGGCAAACACTGTCTCTAGATTGACCGAGTGCTGACAACGTGGATGTAGGGTTAGCTGCCTCGGGCTAGCAGCTCTCAGTCAGAGGGGGAATTAGTCCTAGAGGGGAAAGATACAAACCGCCATATTAGCTACCGATGCACCAGGCCCATGAGCTAGTTACATCACAGAACTGATAACTTAGCAGAATTAGCACAAGCATGGAAAGACAAAGACAACTCCTAAGAGTTGCTCTTTGCTTAATGACAAGACAAACATGAGTCAGGGCGATGTATGTTCTGGCTCCAGTGTGTCTAAATGCAGCTTGATCACTGTTAGCACAGTAAATAGCTCTAGATACACATTTAGAAAACTAGAAAAACCTGTTAAATTTGAGACATTTGCAAACTATATGGTCAGTAATAAATGAATTGAAGAATATATATATATATATATATATATATTCTTCAATTCATTTATTACTGACCATATAGTTTGCAAAGTTAATGTGGTGTACTGGCTACATGAATTGCAACATTACAACAATGTCCATGAAAAGCCATTGTTTGTTTTGTGTGCTCTGGGCTAACGTAGAATGGTGGTGCATCATGGAGGGAGACTCCGTAATGAGGTTATAAAAACACAGCATTTCATATTTTGATTGAATTATACACTAGTTAAAACATGCTTATAATTATTATATTCCATTTCTGCCAAGTCTGTTCTGGTAAATGCTGCTAAATCGTACAGATACTGCACTCAGTGGTCCTCTAAACCAGCGGTTCTCAAAGGGTCCTTGAGGTGGTTCCAGGTGGTACCCAGCAAAATGGGGATTAAAAATCCATCCATAAGTAACACACAGGCATTTTTGCCATGGGTTTAATACACTTTCTTTAATATCTAGAAGCAAAAATCTTATCAGATGGGGGTCTGTGGTTTAATTCGTGTCAGTTTCAAAGTCCCTAACATGAAAATGATAGTAATCCACTTCTCTAAAGGAGAATGTAGCAGAGTTTAGAATTATATAAAAGTGACTTCTCTCAAATATTAAAAATCATTTATTTCCATTACCAATTGTTTTGCCTTTGAAATATCAGACAATACTAGTGAATGCCTATTGAAATTTCTCCAAACTAATGGAAACATCTTTAAATGTAAAATCTTTGCCTGAGAAATGATTTTGATGTTTATGCTGCAGATTTAATTTCTGCGGATCGACTAATTGATTAATTAATTTATCATTGCAGCTTGAGGGACTTTATTGCATAAGTAACAATTGAACCATACAGCTTTCAATACTCGAGAAGTATATTTTACTTCAATTTGAGTATTTTTAAACGTGTAAAAAGTTGAATGCAGGACTTGTACTTATAGTGGAGCATTTTAACTTGTCTTCTTCTATCACAGTGAATTTTGCTATTGTTGTATTTATGAGTTGTTGCAAAAGACAAGACTCTGGCTAATTCTGGATCTACAAAGATTAAAGGAGGCAGAGTGTAACAGTCGGTACTAAAGCAGATTTATGAGGAGCTGAGAGCCATGCACACCTGTCCTGTCAGTGATACATTTTCTCTCCCACCAACAAATACCTACAAATGCTGACTCAGATTCACATTGGAACACCCCGAAAAAAGACCAATCATGTTGTTCCTATGGAGACTTTCCAAAGTCATAATGAGGTCAAGGATTCAATCTGTGCATCAAATGACGATCATTCATTCAAATATTGTCCATTGTGGACTGGCAATAACAGTGCTTTATCTGCTCCTGGTGCCTTTCAATACATCATATATTGCTCCCGTTTTTATGATAGGGAAGCTCCGCTCGTAGGACGATTACTATAGGGGAGAGATATTTCAGTGCTGGCAGTCTGGCCAGGCTCCCCCCCCTTTCATTTTTTTCAAAAGAAATTGAAATATTTCATCTTGGAGAAAACAGGCACAATAAAAAGTGAGATTACCGCAGAGTTCTCCCTCTTAAATGTGGACTGTATTGAAATCCAGGGAATACCCATGGAAAAGGCAGTCTGGGCCACTTTTAAAGGATTGCAGCTACGGGGGTCGGGGTGGGGATTTCATCCGGAATGTTAAGTCTTGAAATACGGCGTCCGCTGGAGAGGCTCCAGTTGAAATTGATTTCACCTGTATTGAGTCACTGTGTGTAGGTAGACTGGGTATTTTACTGGGTATAAGTGGAATGGATTTAGTGATAATTGGAAAAGTGAGTCCTACTCTTTGAAACAAGGGCAAAATTAGGAAAGTAGAATGTTTATGAGGTCTTATTTTTAAGGATGTTGGTACCTAATCTTCCCTTTTTTTATAACTGGAACACTTCTACGTCGAATAAATAAATTTATTTAATTTAATATTTTGTATTTATTTAATTTCCCTTTGCACATGAATTTATTTGATTTCGAACTTTACTGTCCATTTTATATATTGAGGTGAAAATGAATGGGTGGAATTATTACATATGTAAATATTAATCAATTAGTAAATATAATGGAAAATCAAATAAGTGGTAATATAATACAGATACATTTATTTTATGAAATAATTAAATGTAAAATTAAATATAAGCATTTACTAGAAAATTGATTCATGAACTGAGACATTTATTTTTTGTATTTTGTATTCTTGATTACAACAGTTTCAATCCTCCATAACTTGGCCTTGGATTTCCCACACTTTCAATTATAAAAATGTCCTAAAGAAAATATCTTATCAGATGGAGTCTGTGGACTAGTTTTTGTGACTTTAAGGGTCCTTGACGTGAAAAAGTTTGAGAACCCATGTATTACACTACTGCCGTTGGCTAATGAAAAGTCTGGATCATCAAATTCAGGTAGGATGCATAACAAAATTCCATGATAATCCATCCAGCTGTTGGAGTCTTTATCTCACCTGTAGAACTACATATGTCAAACATTTCTTCATTTAATTTTTCTATTTACTGTAGTGATTCTCAAACCACCACAATCTACGCAACCATCACACCCCAGAGAGTCTTCAGTCCAGCACATCTGATACCAGCTGTTTTTGTTGTGCCCTTGGACATCTGAAATCTATCCACAACCTTCTCTGAATAACTGTGGGTTTGAGTTGCTGGTCTAAACACTGCATCATCAGAACTAAACCAAATACAGGTAGATGAGTATCGGATATACATATTTCTCCAGGGGATCTCTGAACTTTTTCCAGACGAGTATTTCACCGGCAAGAGTTTGCTGTTGCTACATCACTCAGTCACCTGATAGATCTCTGAAAAGGCCAGCTTATGTAAGCCCTGTGTGCCGCATTATACAATCCTGACACCTGGCCTTGGCTGCTCAGACTTAGAATGTGTATGTTGTATTTTTGTGTGTGTGTGTGTGTGTGTGACAGAGAGAAGGGAGATCATGTTCATGTTCATGTGGGTGACATGGGAAGGGCTTGGTGATGAAAAAGTGGGCTAACTGGTCTGACATCCGTCTCGCTTGTCTGTTGTTTCTTGGTGTGTATCTTTTTTTTTTTTTCCATCTACGGCCTGGGTTTCGTCACTTCTGTTGTCTTGAAATTTGAATCTCCAGACCACAAGCTGCCAGTGGCGGGAACTTACTATTCTATTATATGTGCGTGTCTTGTAAGTGTCAAAATTTGCAGCAAATCCTGAACTTTTGTGTTTTTTAATCCAGGATTAATTGCTTGGTTAATCAAAAGAAACAAGAGTTGTGATGTTATTGTAATTGTTTAAGTCATTTATAAAGCAAATGATAACATAATATACATAATATAATAACATTTTACTTGCCCCAGCTGCTCAAATGTGAAAATCTGCTGCTTTCCCCTGCCTTTTATATCATTACAACGATAAAATCTCTGGGTTTTGGCCTGTTAGTCAGACAAAACAAGCCATTTACAAACATTACCTTGGGCTCTGGAAAGTGACATTTAATAAAAAGAGAACCAAAGTCCATAGATTAATCAATAATGAAAGTATTATTAGTTTTAATTTCAGCACTGATGAAGCCTGTCCTTCATCCAAGAAAATAGAAGCTTTTCAATGGTGACTTTTTGAATGTGTCTACAGCAATGATCACTTTCATTATGGATTCATCTTCTAATTATCTTCTAGGTTAATCATTTGGTCTACAAAATGTCACTTATAATTATATCCCGGAGTCTTGTTTTGTCAGTGCAAAATCCAAAGTCGTCCAGTTTATCATTACATATGGTTGAAAGTTGAAAACACCTATTTTCTAGCATTTCTGGTCATAAAAACGACTAAACATCCTTGTAGCAGTAATCCACAAAAAATGCAGTGTTTTCTCTCTCAAACACTCACTTCTGTCACTTTCATGTGTACAGATGAACAAACATTTTCACATCAATAATCATAAATGAGTATTTACATCCCGTCTACCAAGATTTAATTCCCAAAGCTAACAGTCAACATGCAGATACACATTCCAGGAGGAATTAAAATGACGTTTTGTGTAGAAATGTATTAATTACCATCTTAATGTCATCTGCATGACTAATGAGAGAAAAGTCTTATCATGTGTGGTTTCTCACACTCTTGGGAACTGATAAGAAAAAAAAAAAAAACGGCAATAATTGACGGGATTTCCGTGAAGTGATCAGCAGCCAGTTCGTGACCCTCTGTGTTTCTCCAATGAAAGAGATCTACCGCAGCATTTGATAAGGTGGTCAATTTAGACTTCTTATCAGCTCTGAGGCTTTTAAAAATCCAGCTGAAATGTCAATACACTATTTTAGAGTTAGGGAGAAAAAAAAAGAAAAGGAAAAGGAAAAAAAAAAGAATTATGCTGTCTCACCCGCTGCTTTATCCTGCTTTTCATAACCTGTATGTTACAGGAGGTGAGATAACCTCCCACGCCTGATAACGCCTCCCTTAAAAGACCCGGAGCCATTCATCCGAGTGTGGAAGTGAAACTCCGGCCCGCACACAGACCGCAGAAAATGCTGTGAGACACCAGGACGGGCTGACCTTGGACTCGGCTGATTTGAATAAGGCAGCCGCGATTAGGCGAAGGTATCCACGGCAACCGATTTATATAAAGTCAGCCGCCGGTAATGGCCGATCCACAACAGTGGCGGTTTTTATTTACTGTGGATCAGCTGGTCCAATAACAAATCTATGAAATATCAAAACTATTACATCTACAGCTCGGTGTGTATCTGTGTGTGTGTGTGTGTGTGTAATGTGATGAACTGTGGCCCTGGGCGGCAGCCTGATGAAAACAAGTGCTGTCTCTCCTCTATTACCCAGAAGCCCTCACTTATCAATAGTGCTGCCTTTCTCTCAGCCAGCAAACAGACCTGCTGCTGTTTTCCTCTGGATCCTGACCTGACAGGAACTCTGGATTGTACTTTAGTAAGTAAACAAGACTACGAGCCACAGAGGAGCCAGAGAGGAGCTAGAGAGGAGTCAGAGAGGAGCTAGAGAGGAGTCAGAGAGGAGCTATAGAGGAGTCAGAGAGGAGCTAGAGAGGAGTCAGAGAGGAGTCAGAGAGGAGCTATAGAGGAGCCAGAGAGGAGCTAGAGAGGAGTCAGAGAGGAGTCAGAGAGGAGCTATAGAGGAGTCAGAGAGGAGCTATAGAGGAGTCAGAGAGGAGTCAGAGAGGAGCTATAGAGGAGTCAGAGAGGAGCTAGAGAGGAGTCAGAGAGGAGCTAGAGAGGAGTCAGAGAGGAGCTATAGAGGAGTCAGAGAGGAGCCAGAGAGGAGCCAGAGAGGAGCCAGAGAGGAGCTAGAGAGGAGCCAGAGAGGAGCTAGAGAGTAGTCAGAGAGGAGCTAGAGAGGAGTCAGAGAGGAGCTAGAGAGGAGTCAGAGAGGAGCTAGAGAGGAGTCAGAGAGGAGCCAGAGAGGAGTCAGAGAGGAGCTAGAGAGGAGTCAGAGAGGAGCCAGAGAGGAGCCAGAGAGGAGCCAGAGAGGAGCTAGAGAGGAGTCAGAGAGGAGCTAGAGAGGAGCTAGAGAGGAGTCAGAGAGGAGCTAGAGAGGAGTCAGAGAGGAGCCAGAGAGGAGCCAGAGAGAAGCTAGAGAGGAGTCAGAGAGGAGTCAGAGAGGAGCCAGAGAGGAGCTAGAGAGGAGTCAGAGAGGAGTCAGAGAGGAGCTAGAGAGGAGCTAGAGAGGAGTCAGAGAGGAGCTAGAGAGGAGTCAGAGAGGAGCTAGAGAGGAGTCAGAGAGGAGCTAGAGAGGAGCCAGAGAGGAGCCAGAGAGGAGCCAGAGAGGAGCTAGAGAGGAGTCAGAGAGGAGCTAGAGAGGAGTCAGAGAGGAGCCAGAGAGGAGCCAGAGAGGAGCCAGAGAGCAGCTAGAGAGGAGTCAGAGAGGAGCTAGAGAGGAGTCAGAGAGGAGTCAGAGAGGAGCTAGAGAGGAGTCAGAGAGGAGTCAGAGAGGAGCTAGAGAGGAGCTAGAGAGGAGTCAGAGAGGAGCTAGAGAGGAGTCAGAGAGGAGCCAGAGGAGCCAGAGGAGCAGAGTGATTCAGGGCTGAATAATAAACTACATCTCTGAGTTTTACCATTTAAACAGCCATCAAATCTGTTTCTGTATTTTTGGACAGACTCACCTTTTTTTTCCTGATTTGGTTTCTTTAGTACTTTATGATTATTTGTTAACTTTGACAGACCAAACAACTAATGGATTTATTGAAAATACTGAATCAATAAATGATCAACAAAAATGATCACTAGCTGCATTATTTGATACATTTTCAACAAAAACAAAATCTATCTAGATGCTAAATTAACATATAATATTAAAGTTTTTTTTTTTAAGAGTTTTTTGTCCTTAACAACAAAACGTTCTGTACAAACAGCTACATAAACATGACGTGGCTCCATCCTCGTGTTTATATCCTGTTCCAGGTTTAGTCACCTGGCACAAAGCAAACCAGCCGCTGGGTAAATAGTATTTGCATGTGCTTCTAATGGATTGTTTGGTGCAACAAGGTGGGCGGAGTCTGCCAAAAAAAAAACAGGTTTAATGAACCGTAGAGTATGATGCCGTGAATCTAAAACAAACACTTCATGAAGTTTTAAGAGTGTTGATGTTCAGCAGCTGCTCACACACGAGTGGAGGTTTTAAAAGAGTCGTGACAGGATTTGGGCTCAGACAGAAAGTTGTGACTGACCCCCCACTTCACATGTTTGATGTGCAAACAAAGCCCAAGGCCATGTACATGAGTTCTGGTTAACTGACTCAACACCTCCTCCTCCTCCTCCTCCTCCTCCTCCTCCTCCTCCTCCTATGTCCCCAGACTCATTAACCTCACCTATCTGTTTAGGTTGAACTGGAATTTCTTTTAGCTTTGGAGAGCAAACAGTATTGTTTTTACACTCATCCATGCTACTTCTGTGTGTGTTTTTATGGATGTTTGGGGGTTCAAGCAACCTGGATGAAGTTAATATTATACTGCAGCTTTGACTGTTAATTAATCAGCAACTATTTTGATAATCGATTAATCACTTAGTTTACTTTTTACACAAAAAAGACAAATCATTTTGGTCGCCACTTCTTAACTGGGACTTTTTTTTAGTTGTTCACTGTTTCATATGGTTTTAAATTTGATAAATTATGAATTGTGAAAACATGTTTTTAATTTTTGTTTTTTTTCTCTTTATCAACTGAGAAACATTCCCAATTCATATTTAATACATACAGACCCATAGATACATACAATTTAAAGTCCTTTAAATATGAATATTAATATCCTATATTTTTAAATTTCAAAACTTTCAATCTAATAAAATATATTTTCAAAAATATGATTTAGTTTTTGGGGTTTGAAACATATTTTACAATTTCTTGTTGATAATATTTCTGGAAACATTAAAATAACCTAAAGTAAAACATTCAAATACCTATTTGTTTATTTGCGCTGATATTTGTAGATCCTTTACAATTAGAATACAAATTGGTCATTTTTTCAAAAATAATTTTTCATAAAGTGAAACTATCACCGATTATACTCATCTCAAGCAAAATACAGTGTGTAGAATCTATAATAAGTGTATTTACTTATTTATTAATGTGTTTATGTAACAGTGCAACAGGTGCACGCTCACATCCATTAGCAATACACAAACTGACTTAAATACACCTCATCATGTTTTAAAGTGGTTTTTATTTGCTGTGACTCCCTTTTATTCAGTTTTCCACGAACATCCTGAAGTTATCGCAGTTTTGGGGTTTTGTTCGCTGCCATATGGCAACATTACTACTAAACTTCCACCTGTTTCCCCGTCGAAGATGCGTTCAGTAATAAACACTTCAACACCACCTTTAAACTCCATTTAAAGCAGCATTTTTTGTGTTGTTTATGTGTCAGTGTTGTTTGCACCTACCTGTTGCGCTAAGCGAAGGTGTGGCACTTTGCCCTAGGTATCACAAAAGCACCGAGAGCTTCGCTTGTCATTTAAGTTGCGTCTCTTCCGGTGCTTTGCTGCGCAGGAATAAAGTAGAAATATTCGCCTCCATTACACGTCTTCAGCTGGAAAAGACGCCTTCTTTGGTGCGACTTGTTGTTGCTGAGTCGCTGAGAAGAGTTTCCCCCCCTCGGTGACTCCCCGGTCCCATGTCTCCTGTTTGAACAGCGGTCTGCTGATGGTTGTGATCCTGGGAAACTACTGGACCAGCGTCAAGCTGGCTCAGTGCTACACAGCTGCTTCCTGTCAGGATTTTCAAAATAAAACCTTACTATTACTATTACCAACTACAGAATGGAATAGTTTATTGCCATTTGTACAGGTTAAAAACAAGTTTAAACATTGGAATTATTGTGCGTGTCCCTGAGTCATTTGTAGCAAAAAAGAATAAAAAACTATAAAAAAAAGAAAAACAAAAAGAGACAGAAGAAAAGAATACAAAAAGCTATATACAAAAGAAAACATAATATGTAAGTGCAAGAGTTGCCAATTTACAGACAATTATATGACAAAATATATTACAAATATATTACAAAAGAGCTGCATAATTATAAATAAGCAATAAAAAGGGCACAAAGGAAATAAGGCAAAATAAATAAACAGGAATATGTACAGAGAAATGGGTTTGACCTGAGATTGTTTCATATATTGCACATAGATGAAGTAGTCATTGCACATTAGATATTGAGATGGTTGTGCTTTTCTTTTGTTGATACAAGCTATTACTCCCATAAGTTAAAAAAACAACAACTACCAACTAGATAAAAACTAGATAAAATAAATAGATCATAAGATAGGTTTCATGTCATACAAAGCAAAGAGACCAAACAATAAAAAAATATCTCACAAACATAAAAACATAAATTCAACATACACAATTGACCATCACGTTACTGTGTGAGCTTCTTAACATGTGTAAACATAAAATATAGTTGAATCTCATTCAATATTCTTCATTAGCTTACAACTATTGTATACAAATCTTTACCTGTCTATGCATGAACTTAAAATATATGTTATTAACAAAAAAAATGATCTTTTTAAATTAAATTATTTAATTGTATAAAAAGATGCCCCACAATTGGCTGGCGACCATCTGGGGTGTATCCCTGCCTCTCACCGTAACACGCTGGGATTGGCTCCAGCAGACCCCTGTGACCCTAATGAGGAATACGCAGGTATGGAAAATGACTGATTGTATAAAATAACTGTCTCTGACGGCTCGGCTGGTCTAGAAAAAGCTGTTTCCAGACCAGCGGAGCAGAGCCGTGACCTGCTCAGCTACTACTATGTTGCTAATGGTATTTTTTGGTTTCCCTCATCAAACTATGCAAATACACAATCCAGCAACTCCCAAATGCTGTGGTGGATGAATTGTGACCTGCACATTCATCATGCTATGAGATAATAACTCAATGATACGAAACAGAACTGTTTCCAAGGTAAATGCAAAGGTGGAATAACACTCCAGAAATGGCTGCTTGGTGGAGTGATCTCAACAGCACATATTTAGTGCATCTACTCCTGTTAACAAAACAAGTATGGCACATGGGTGTATTATAAGTCTAGATGTGGTGTGACCTCTTAGCAACGTGCTGATTTTTCCCAGTGGCACTGGTACCATGGTACTGCAACAAAAAAACCCAGCTGGTCATGGTTCTGCTCCGCTGGTCTGAAAACAGCTTGTATCGACAAAAAAAACTAAAACACCTATTGCTGTGACTATGGGAGTCATGACGATGGGCAGATTTTCAAAAATGTGTAAGCAGAATGTTGCTGATGTAGTTGCTGGAGGTGAAGCTAATTTAGTCCAGTGGTTCCCAACATAGGGGTCAGTCCCCCAGAAAGGGTCAACAGATACATCTGAGGGGTCATGAGAAAGAAGTAAGGAAGGAAGGAAAAAGGAAATAAGACACAGTGATTACAGGTTTTTGAATTTTCTCTAGGTTTTGGGTGGAATATTGGAACAGTTGAACATTTATTGAAATGAAACCACATGAGAAGCTTAGAGGGAAAAAACACTAGTTGGTTAAACTGTTAAGATGTGAAAAGTGACCCGACTACACACTGCTGTTTGAAGAAGTCAAAAGACAGAAAGGAACCACCACTGGTTCCATCTCTATCTAGAGATCTTATATTACCTATTGTGCCAAATCTGCATTTGAGAATGTAGTAGATATAAAGCAGAGCGGCTATTTTCTGTGTTTGCTTTCATTTAGACTTAGAAAGAACAATTTTATATATAAATCCTCTTTTTTTGGACAGATGTGGGAGTCTTAGTTGTCTTGATGTTCATCTTTGTGTGCAATAAATATCTTTTTTTAAGCCCTAAATCTCTGTAATTCTAAATAAATCTTGCTCTTAGTAGAAAAGATTTCACACACCTTTCAAGGCTAATATTAATATAATATTAGCACAGTGATGTCCAACCTTATGATTGGAACCCCTCAGAGTTCCTCAAAATAAACTTGACGGGTCACAAGTTCATTAAAAGGGTGTTAACTTGTAATCTGTTATTATGGTTCTCAGGTTGTTTTGTTTTAAGAGCTCATTAAGACATTATTTTTGTGTGAAATCCACTTTCTTAACAAGTTGCACATTTTAATTAGATTTTATTAGTTAGATTATTGCCTGCCTAGTACTAATCACCACCTGGGTGGCCATATTTATTATTACACTAGCACCTAGAACTCTATGCAGGATCCCACATGGGGCTTTAATATACCTGACTTCCTGTTTGAGCCCATGATCCTGCATCTAACTTGATGCAGCTTAACCTGACCTGCCTCCTCACAGTTACCATGGTTGATCATATGACTTGGATGTGATTAGAGTGAAATCACCCTGAGCACTTGCTAACCACTTAACAAAACTTGGCTTCAGCCCAGAGAGGCTTCTATATGTTCTATATGGCTTCTATATGTT
Source organism: Lepturacanthus savala (assembly GCA_030544235.1). Lineage (NCBI taxonomy): Eukaryota > Metazoa > Chordata > Actinopteri > Scombriformes > Trichiuridae > Lepturacanthus > Lepturacanthus savala. The sequence goes on along the minus strand of CM060483.1, from coordinate 8,577,995 downwards.
TCTATATGAGTGTGAGTGGATCCAACAGTTACACACAGGAAATCCATTTAAAAAGCAACTTTTTAATTAAAATTATGGGCAAATATGATGCCTGGGTGAGATATTTCCATTGTGTTAACTATAATGTAATGTCATGCATTTAGCCTGTTTTTGAGAATTACAGATCTAAAGTATTGCAATAGTTTCAAATTTCAAGAAAGCGACACCCAACATGAAGTTATTGAATAAATGTTTTTTGTGTTCTTTTCCACAGTGTGTGTAAGTAAACCCAACATTTACACTTTAGAAAATGTATTTTAAAAGACCATATATGAAATTATGGCATGCACATAATGCCTGAGTGACATATTTCAATTAGATGAATATAATATATTGTTCTGTTATGCACAATTTCCCTTTTATTGTCCATCAAAAGTGTTGGAATAATATCAAGTCTGTAAAAGAAAGTTTAGAAACACAATTTAAGAACATTTGTTATTATGAGCAAACAATTTTGTCCCATGAAATGAATGAATTATTTGTTTTCTTGTTTGCAGCACAGAGAGGAGACTTGATTAACAAATGACTTCCCAGAGGATGAGAAAGTGTGATGTACAGATGCACATTAATCATATTTTAAATTTGCTCAGTGCTGTCTCATGACAGCAGTAAATAAATAAATAAATGCAGCATCTTGTTGATGGAAATAGGTTAAAGAGGACTTCAAGGAGGCAGTTTTTGACATTACTGTACCTTGATTTCTCTTGACAGAAGGAATTACATGCATGAATTATTAAACAAACCCCCGGCATCCTCCTTTAGGTAAGATGAAAAAAAAAATCTCTTGCAGCTGTCTAGATGAAATGAACAGGATGGAAAACAGTGTGATGTTTAAATGTACCTTGTTCTTATGGATGAACAGACTTTCATGTGTGAGGGTGAAGGTACAGCGTGAGGTGTCCTCACACTCTGGGTTTTTGGAAAAGAAAATACTCTGAATATCAATGAAAACCACCGGAGAGGTTTTGCTGCTCTGGCGGTTGACAAGAAGGCACAAAGCATGACAACAATGTGACACATCAGATGCAAAATAGACCCCTTCTAGATACTGGATACAACCAGTGATGCCACATAACGCTTTAGATCTGTTTTCACTCCACTTTCTGCAAAAAAACAAAAAAAAACCTCCTCCGAGAGGACCAGAATGCAATTTTGACACATAGGAAGAAGACAAAAGTTGATAGATGTTGTATGTGTCACTGGTTTTTAATCATCCTAATACATAGCAAATAATTCAAACAATGACAAAACATTCAAATAAAACAAAACAATGGTTGACAAAAGATCTAACGTTGGATTCTGAGAAAAAAAACTCTTCTTGAGGCTTTGATAAATTCAAAAAGGGATTGCCATAGAAATGTTGAAAATTTCAAATTTGCTACTTTAAAGGTACAGTTTGTAATTTCTGGTGGCATCCAGTGACAGGTTGAAGATTACAGCTAACTGAGGCAGAGAAAAAGCAGAAAGCCATCTGTATCATTTGGTTTGTCCATTCTGGGCTACTGTAGAAACTCTCCAAACTATAGAAACATGACCGTGCTACTTCTATCATGTCAAGATGCTAATGTTGCTGAAATGCCGCTAAATCTCACACACTGTACCTTTAAGGACTTCTTGTCCCATGTTGGCTCACAACAGAAATTTACAGATGCCATTATGCTGATGATCATGTCATATGAGTGATGTAAGAGTTTCTGGCGTTTGTAGTCAACCTCTGTCCAACACATACCAAACTATTATATTACACGACCTGTGCTGACCATGATGTTCTAGGCCATATTTAGATTTTCGGATACAGTGGAATCGACATCCTTGAAAACAAGGCACCGCCAGGTTATCTACAAACAGATTACCTGGTTACCATGGTTATTGCCAGTTTTGATCAGTTTCGATGACACACTAATCCACTGGTCAGGAACGGATCAAAACAGGAAATCCATACACACACATATTCTGGATACTTATTATACTATGAAGTGTGACTCTAAAGAATCTTCATGCTGGTCCTGTGACTGTCAACCTTCAATAAAGCAAGAGTTTTTCTCCCAGGTACCAACCTGATTCTTTTTCCTCTCACTCTGTTTTCTGTAGCCGTGTTTGGACCAGATTGGTAATTATTACTCTCCTACAGTGACAGTTCCTAAATGGACCTTGTGCTGCAGATTTGTTTCTCAACTGCAGTTTCCAAGGTCAATAAACCTGCTACAGTAAGACCAACAAAGACTACTCGGGTATTCAATAGAATCTACAAAGAAAGTAAAGACTATTTGAATCTATTTTAAATATTTGTCAGATGACCTCAGACTTTGCCGTACACAAAAACCCCAACTTGAATCAAAGAGTCAAATGAGTATTAGCCATTAAAATGATCTCACCGGCTAAGCAGAGTCTATTCGTGACTCACGGATAATATCTGTAAACATTTGCACAGGAGCTTTTCATAAAAGCAGTTTTTTCTTTGAGCATCGGCCTGTGGCCTCGGCGTCCCCTCCTTCCGTCCTCAAAAAGTAACCCCCCGAGCGCAGCGGTGCGGAGGGGACGCTCTGATCTCTTATCAGAGGCGAACAGCTCCTCCGACATCTCCCAAATCAAAATAGAACGACGGAGAAACAGAGGAGGAAACCTCCACGTACGGGATCAGTGTCTCTCTCCCCAGCGTGCTCTAGAGGAATTAGGTCAGGGCTCGTAGGTAGTTATCGCTCCTATCTGGGGGTCTAGTGTTGAGGCCATGGGGAAAATATAGTAAACTCCAATCTAAATTAGCTATAACAGGTGTGATCTCCCTCTGCAAACATTCCCCTTCATTTGGTGGAAGGCTTTTAGTTAGTCAAACACTGTACAAGCAGAGGATTTTTTTTCTTTCTTTTTTTTTTACTGTAAAAGGTTTTCCCTTCTGCTTAAATTTCAGCTGTGAGTAAGATTAACCCCTGAACACCTATTGTCGCGAATTTGTATCAAACCGTTCCCTGCAGCAGAGATACCATATGAATTCTTCCCCCAATGCCGGGTTGTTGAAAGTGAGTTTCTGTCTATTTCAACACAGGAGGTGGGTTCAGATGCTGTGGGTCACTGGTCAGTGGTTGAAAATGAGCAGCAATGTTGGAAAATGACCAAAATGTAAAGGCCAGACTGTCTTCAAATGCTCAAAGTGTAACATTCATCTGTTCCTCAACAACAACCACAACTGCTTTCATGATTTCCATGAGTAAGGGCTAAATATTCCAATTTGGGACTGGTTGACTTTTCAAAATGCAAGAAAAGTGGACACAGACTGTTCGTTTGACATCCCTCTTCTAGTTGGTCTCTAGTCATAGTATAGTAGTTAGTATATAGTTAAAGTTACTAAGTTACATTTTAAATAATAGCATAAATAATTGCAAAAAAAATTGTGGCTTCAATAAAAAAAATTACCATTGATTACCATTAATGCCTATTGTCAATAATTTGCATCATACAAGTTATATTTGCTATAGACAAAGTAACAGTCTCTACTAAATTTAGCATCAGATTGAAAGCAAAAACACAAATAATTATTTTTTTTAATACAAGTGTGAATATATTCATACATCAAGGGGTTAAAGTGTATAGTTGTGGATGGTTTATCTGGTCACGATGAGTCACCTATACCTATATATATATGAGTCACCTATATATATAAATAGATGACTCATAGGCTTCCCCATTGCTGAAAATACAGGTTACAGTTTAAAAAAACATAGAAGGATGACAAAAGGAGGGCCCCGGCTTATAGAGTAAATGCCACTGACAATGAAGTGGTTATATTCAGGCTTGAATAAATAGGAGGCAATGGCATACTGTACCTACTGTACAGGACACACACACACACACTGTGTGACCTGTGGAGACCTCCTGTTCGACAAACAAGCGGTGTAATTATATGCCTGCGCAGTGCTGCAGGTGGAATGTGCTAGCGATAGTCGAGCCCTTGTTGTCATAAGGGCTGGAGGCAGCCCCGATGGCCAACAGACATGAGCTCACCATCATTACAATGAGAGGCGTGGCCGAGCCTGTCAACCGCTGTTGGACCTGATGTTGCCGTGGAGACAGGACACACATAAGACAAGCACACGCGCGCGCACACAGATTGGCTCAGAGTGACACCGCTGGGAAATTAAAATGGTAGCCCAAAGCAACAGGCTTTTATAGGCCGATCACAGCTTCATCATGGATGCAAGATACCTTGCAAAATTTTGTGTGTGTGTGTGTGTGTGCATGTTTGAGTGTGTGTGTTTGGCACAAGGTGCAGTACAGGTGCATTGCACATGCATTGGCTAATTATAATGACAATGCCAGGCAGTGTTGGGGAAATATTCACCATGCCTGTCTGGCGTATGGCATCAAACGCAGGAGAACAATTACGGGCCCTTCAAATTGTTTTATAACTTGTATGTGTGTGTGTGTGTTTAACCCATTGAAGCCTATGAGCCTTTAAGTCTGTGACTGTCATTTTATACTTAAAATAAAAAAATGTAAATGGTACTCATACAGCTTTTTTTATATAATGACGTGATAGTAGACAACTTGGATTGAAGGTTTTAAGCAAATAATTTAAGTTTCCAATTTCTTCTTGTCATCATTGACTTCCCGCTCCTTTCTCCTGGGAACATGGGGAAGACAAACCCTCCTAGAAAGAGGTTGTTTTATTTAGATTATTATGATTTTCAGCCCTGACATGTATACATCTATTTAATCATTCAAGCCTCTGGAATAATCCCCCCCCAAAAAAGAATTTTGTAAATGGGATAAATGGGTTTTTGTTTATGAGCATATTTGCGCAAACTATAATGCCATTAAATAGTTATTTTATGCAAAGAAACAAGTACAAAATGGAACAAATAGATACAGAACGTTATTGTTAGTGACTCAACTGATATAATTATATGCATGAAATCTTTAAAAATCTGGGCTTAAATGGGTTACGTATAAAATGACAGATGTAAGACCTAGTGGCTCTTAGGCTTAAATGTGTTAAGGTTCAGCATTTTCTGACTCTGAGAAGCAAGAAACAAACCACAAAGAAAAGAAAAAAACTCCATGAATGTTGTGTTTACAGCTCTGCATCTAGCTTATAGCCAGTGGTGCTTGAGGATCAGGTTTCTAATTGTAGCCAATTAGAACTTAGCTCATCGTTCACATCAGTCATCATGTTCTCTGGACTCAAAGGCGGTACATGAAAAACACTTTTGCTTCTAAAAGCGGAAACATGATCGCGATGTCTTGTAGCAGCCTCTAATTACAGTGAAAAGTCAGAGGCGGTGGAGTGGAGGCAAAAAGTGAACCATTTTATTACATTAAAATGTTTCATACAAACAATGCATACACACTAGTTTCATATTGCTTCAGACATAAGTTTCTTTTCTGTTTGAATTCCAGTTAAACAACTCTGTAACAAAATGTAAGTACAACATTTATGAAAATATAATTCTATAAACAGGTAAGTCAGTCCTGACAATACAAAGAATACCATAGAAACATTCATTACCAGTATGTCAACTATGAGTTGCAAACATGTAAGTTATTAAAAGTCATTCAAGTTACTTTAACATACAATAATACCATTTACTGGCTTCCATATGGACACATTCAAATATACTCTTACACTGGCATTCCAATATATCATAAGAGGACATTTTTAAATATTTTTTTTTTAGCAAAGATAGCACATTTTCTCTATCATAAACATAATCACAGTAGAACACTGAAACAATTTGTTAACAATATAATTACAGTACAAGCCTCAAAAACAAATGAGACGGTCAACAAAATGAAACTATAATCGGGACTTTGGCAATTACGTGATATATATATATATATTTTTTTTTCAATTTAGAAACTCTTGAGTTGTACGGAGTAAAGTATCTTAAAGCTTGATGCTGCTACCCGGTTTGAAATTATCCAAGGGCCATTATCTCAACAGTTCAAAACTAGTAAACATACAATAAGATGGAATAGCCCTTAAAAAGTATTTGTCAAAGTGAAAGTGTATGTGTGTGTTTTTTTTTTCTTTTGATGATTGGCCTCATTAGAGCTCAAATCGCAGAAATCAAATTTTTTTGGGTTATTACAGAATGCCTTAAAAAACAAAAGCTATCACGGTACCTGCAAGGTACAACCTCATAGATTCCCAAATACCTTAATCTATGTTCTTAGATTGTCAATGAACCGCAGCTTTTATTTCAGCCTGTGATGATGTTACCGGAGTTGGACTTCCGACTGTACGGGGTCACATGAGGGTCAAAAAGTTTTCAACACCTGCGCTTGTAAATCACCCTTCGTAAACTTGTGAAAACGCTCTGCATGTGAAATTAAACTTGCGTGAATGTGTAGAAATGATTTTATAGAAAAAAAAGAAAGCCTGAGAATTATTTGTGCAAAAATAATATCAACAATGAGGTTATGGAAAGACTTGGAAAAGAACTGCTTTTTTAAACATCTGAACACAGACTAACACACGTCATGGACTTCCCTGACTTATGTACAGAATAAATAACTGAATTTAACCTTAACATTTGGATTTCTGTTCCTTCCCTCTCCTCTACTGAGCTAGGATGATACATGTTAATCTAAAAGAAAGAAGTACATTTAAAGTGCGCGTTTTGTGTAAAATATGAACTTTCAACTTAAATCTGTGTTCAAATCTGTCCTCAGATCTTCAACGGCATTCTGTTTTCTTTGTGCAACCTCACCACTGAGACAATTTGTGCACATATTTTATTTCGACATTCTCTATTTTCTGTGCTTGATGCCAAATAAAGTTTCCTACACATTCGCAAACTTTAAGTTCTCATGAGGATTCAAAAAGGCTTATGTACTGAAGCGCATCTCTGATAATCATTTCACAAGCTCAAAATCTTTTTGACCCATATTTGATCCCATACGTTCCTAAATCACCTGTCTCTGGAGTCAGTTGTTCCGATTTTGTACAGACACCAGGCTTTAAGAGCGACTGTAGCATTTTCAAGTGGGTCAGCTGTAGCCTGCAAGTAAATCCAATACCTGTTTTAAGACAACTCTAGTTCACGTAAAACAATTTTTTACAATGTTTCATATGAATGAATCTACTAATTTCTCACATACCACTCATAAAGTGCTTCCACCTACTGTATAAACCTCTAAATATATTCACAAAGCCAAGCTGTTTCAGAGAAACACTGGGCTAATCACTCATCATTGTCATTTTTCTACTGGAACATTTTGACAAAATCCACAAAACTTAAAGCAAATACACTGGTTAAGGCGTGAATGTGTATGGTGCTATGCTACACTGTATGCTCAATAGTGGTGTTCCCCTTAAAAGAAACAGCTCACGAACTGATGGAACTGCAGGTAAATTCACATAAAATTTAACTGTTCTAAGAGTCTATATCTATCATTACAAAAGCAATGCCATCGATCTCTCGTGTTGTTGACTGGCTATCAGTACACTGATCATTTAGATTTAACACCAATGCAAGTATTATGTAACTGTGTGTATACTGCGTTTACAAATTCCCTGCATTTTCATAAATCTTGTAATCTGCACATAAAGAACATTTTAAATTCCAGGCACTCACTTTGATTGCATTAAGCACAACATAACATTTTTAAGGAGTTGCACAAATTGCAGCAGCCAAAAAGAGATATGTACATTATGTTCATAGTTCTTCCTTTTTGTACAGTACTGACTGATGTTAAGACAAACATAAATATACTCTTTTTTTTCTTAAAAGAACAACATTATGGCTTAATGTGCACAATGTAAATAAAGAAAGTGTATAATGAAAGTGGCTAAGATCATTCGAATGGCTTTGAAAATGTTTGAACAAGACATTTGAATTATAATTTTGTTCTTCAAATGCAAAAGGACACATAATGGCAAACTAATACGTCACAGAATTTACATTTTTTCTTCTTTTCAAAAACATTGTATTTTTCTAACAGTCTTTGTGTGTAAAACAAACAAACGGTATCATAGGTTGGAAATAAGTAATACATAATTTGAGTGCAGCGTTTAAAATGGTCGGCCCATTAACTACCCAGAGGGCTGACATCTGCAGCTGAATCACGTGGCTGTAAACAAGAATCAACTGCGAACCCAGAGATTCTACACCTCGTTCCCCACCCACTCACTGCAGCAGCTCAGTCTTTTTTGTAGGTGTGGTGGATTCACCTTCACCGGAGTCAGACACATTGATGGGGCTGTCCCTGGAGAAGACTTCTGTTGACTCCCTCCATGTGCAGTCGGCTATGGTCTTGAAGGAATGGTTTCCGCATTTGGGCCGCACCTTCTGCGAGGCATTGTTGACAATCTGTCGGCTGTTGGAGGTGGCTATCTTTATCTTGAGAGCAGCATCTACACGGTCCACCACTGTGTAAGTGCCGATGCTACCGTCCTCAAAGCCAATGATGATGTTTAGTGCTCGCTGGGAGAGAGACAAGAAGGTGGGTGTCTTGTACAAGGAGCATGTGCCGATGCTCTTACCATCGGCAAGGCGCATCACGATCAGGTTAGACACAACACCGGCATCGTCGTCCTCATCGCAGTTACGGAAACAGACGTATACCAGATATCGTCCATCTCTTGATAATTTCTGACGCCAGATTATGCCAGCAGCATGGACAAGCCTCAGCTTACCACTGTGGAGGTCCAGGACATTAATATTTTCATCACCTTTAGAGACAATTCCGAGTTTCCCATTGGGGGAGATCTGGAAGTCCTCTAGATTTTTGAGGAAGTTGGTTGGTAACTGGACACGCCTGCAAACCGACTCATCTGCGACACTCCAGATGAAGACAGTCTCTGTGGATGTGATGAAGACGACACAGTCAGGGCAGTCAGGAATGAGCTTGAAGTTGACGATGGTAATACCATCATCACAGACAAACTTCTTGGACACACTTCCTGACCACAGGCTAACAGCCAGGAGCTTGTTTTTGGTGGTTCCCACAAGAAATGTGTTTGCTGTAGTGATGAGTGCACTCTGGAGGGTGACTAAAATGTTGCACACTTTGTGACCAGTGGCGAGTCTCCAGACTCTGGAGGCATTCTGCTCACAGAGGGACACCACAAACTGGTCGTTGTGGGTGATTAGCAGCTGGGAGATTCTCTGTCCATTGATGCGAAAGATGTTTTCTCCAGTACTGGTTTGCCAGATGTACTGACTGCACTTGTCATCTGAAGTCACCATGAGATCCCCTGAGGAGGTTAGGACACAGTTCTCCACCATACCCTCATGCTTGAAGACTGTCTCGATAAAGCCAGTGCTGAAGTTCCACTTGTGAACAGCTTCTGAACCATCCATGGTAAACACGTAATCCTCTCTGCCAGACAGCTGCAGGGTCTGGATTTTCTTACCTGTTTTGTCAATATTTGACATGGCTGTGATGATATCAATGTCCCAAACAGACAGCACTCCACTGCTGGCGACAGAAAGCAGCAGATTGTGGTGGACTGATTTGATGAGTTTGACGATTGCCCCTGAAACCTCAATCAGGCTAGCCATGCACTGACCACTGTCCCTCCTCCACACAAAGATAGAGGAGGTGTTCTCCATGGAGGCCACAATGCTTTGTCCATTCTTCGAGAGAACAGCAGCCACAAAGCGCTCAGTACGTTTAGCTTTGAACTTCTCTACCATTTTCCACACTTTTGTGTCCAAAACCTCAATACTTCTGGCCTTGCAAATGAGAATGGAGCGCTGGTCTTCAGATAGCTCGATACCAACAACTTCACTATCATCCCCCCTGCAATCATAGTCTTCCATGAGCCTTGGGTTGGTGATCTCTTTGGTGTTCCATACTGAAAGACTGCCTTCATTATCAATCATCACCATTTGGTTAAGGGTGTCCAGTACAAGAATGGACTTGACGAACCCCCCAGAAAACTCAGAGGTCACAGTGGCCAATTTGTCACCATTTCCCAGATGAAATATGGATGCAGTGTTGAGGTACTGGCCACAGAAGGCATACATCCCATCTGGAGAGCACTGGACACAAGTCACCTCATACCAGCAATGGAACTGGTAGAGAGGCCAGCCGTAGAGTAAGTCAATGACATTGACATCCTTACTGGCCTCAAGCCAAGCTAAAGCATGATGGGTGGACAAGGTAAAACCATTGATAAAGGCCACCCCACCAGTGACTCCACCATGCTTGGACCCCTTGATTTCAACCTCAGATAAAAGGCAGGACTTGTGATTATCATAGATAAGCAGCGTGTTTTTGGTGGTGGCTACAACCAGATACTTCTCATCAGTGGTTAGCCTGATTCCCAGAACAACAGATTTGGCTGTGTCAATCTGTCGTTGAAGCTGTCTGCTCTCTACATCCCAGGTACTGACAGACCCATCTTCCAGTGCTACAAGGACTATGTTGGGGGCTAGAGTGGGCAGGATCTCCACGATCTGCATGTAGCTCGAGCACAGAGGAAGCCTCTCTGGACTGTAAGTAACATCCATAGAGGAGTGGAGAGGCACAATGGAACAATACTTTGGGCCATCTTTGTCACACTCCAGGAGGAGATGTCTGAGTTTGGGGAGGGAGGTGACTACTGGCAGAAGCCTTTGCTGCAGTTCTGCAGAGAGAGATGTGGGGTTCTTCAACACCTTTAACTTGATACTACGGAGAGTGGCTGCCAGGAACTTCAGTTCTTTTTCTTGGGTGTAGCTGTAAGCTAGGTCAATGTCTGTTAAAGCCTTTTCAAACTGGCCAATCTTGATCATTGTGTACAGCCAACTAAAGTTCATGATGACACCAAACATGAGATCATCTGTGCGTCCACTCCTGGTGAGGTGGTACACCAGCTCTGTCATCTTCCTGTGGTTGACAAAAAAAATGTCAGGTTCCAAAAGATTACACTGGAACACCCAAGGCTGCTCAGGAGTTTGCCTGTCATAGGAGTACTTGTCAGAAGAGGTTTTCTCATGGGACTGCTGATGGTGGGGGTTTTTGTGATGAGATATATTTAGGGACGTGAAATGGTTGTTGTCATAAGTGAAGATCTTCTTCCTTCCTCCTGACCATGCTCCAAGGAAGTACTCTGCCAGGAGGCTGTGCATTTGATGGACATCCTCTTCGTTGCTAAGATATAGCTTCTGGGCAATGAGATGCAGATGTCTGTTGGCCCAGACCATCAGGGTAACGTTGCGTACTTGACGTTCCACCAGATAACCCTCCAGCTCTTCCTTGAGCCTTGCAACCAAGTCATAAGAGATCCTCAAGGGGTTTTTGAGGTAAGATGCCACAATGACATCACCGAGAACTATGTTATCCAGGGACAGAATATCCTCCAGTTCGACCTCAGTTAACCCTGCCTTGGCCATGGTGATATATCCTAATGCTCTGAAGACAAATCGTTGGCCCAACTTATTCTCCACTGAGTAGAACAGTTGTTCTATGCTTTCATGTACTGTGGAGCACAGAGACTTTTCATCAACATCTTTGTGAGACCTCCAGTGAACCACCTCTCTGTAGATAAGGTTCACAAACATTGGCAATGTACACTTGGCAAGTGCCTCATTGACATAGATCTGTTGGCCTGAGGTGACCTTTCTCTTCACCCCCAGCAACTGCTGCTTTAATGTTTGGCTGCAGACCTTGCGGTCCCTCTGGATTAATTCAACATAATATCCCTCATCATGAATGGTGTGTCGGAGCTTCTGCAGGATCCCATGTTTGTTGGGCAATGTTGAGACTACAATGCGGACTGTTCGAGGCAGGTGTATGGGGAGCCACCACAGTTTCCGAGCTTCATCAGCATCTGAGAGCTGCTCCAGGGCATCCAGGACGATGACCAGGGGCCTGTGGAATGACGATTCCCCCAGAAGGTTGATCAGGAGCTCCCTCATCTCCTGGATCTTATTAGGCAAAAAGTGAATCAGGCAGCGGTAGTTTATTGCAATCTGTTCACAGATGCTCTGGAGGAGAGTGCGTAGGTCTGTGGAGTGCTGGCTGGAGCCAATGAAACGGACTATGACCACCGGGTCAGCTTCAGGTCCAACCTCTTTTTGCAGCCACATGTAGGCCTGAAAAACAGCATTTGAGAAAGGATTGTTAGAATATCTACAATACCTTTTCATAGAAAGATTCTCTAAATATCAAAAGAACACATATGGGGCTGTAAACTGAATTCAATTTGAATCTGAACACATTTGTGAGATACAAATCTTATCTCAGTTGCATGGGGCCAGACTTTTTTTTTTAATTTAATGTGAGTACAAATGGCTATTTTTTCCTGCCAGGTCTTATCAGAGAACCGCAGGAAAACAAATCAACTCAGTATAAGCAAGGCAAGCATGAGAGGTTCACTATATTTTTACATTATGCGGTATATCTTTGCTATATCACATTTATAATGTTTACTTCAATGTCCTCAAATACTATCAATGTCACAAATTGCATCTATTTCAATACATATATGAATATTGTTATCATCATGGGAACTTCTCCGATTTTGAAGCTTCATTGATATTATAATTTCATTCATGAATTCATTAAATGGATTCCCAGCTGGGATTTTGGGATGCATTAAGATGTTATTTGACACTTTCAGGGCAAGAGTGGTGACGTCTACTCCACATTTAGCTGTGTGTATGTGTGAGGGAGGATGAGAGAAACAGAGAGCGACTGTCAATGGAGTGTTTATAATTTTAAATATGCTTTGCATGTGTGTATATATCTGTATAATCAAGGGTGTGTTTTTCATTTTGTGAAATGATATACAATATTTTTCAGCATCCTACTCATTTTTTATGAATTATAACATTCTAGAAATTATAAAATCATCGTATATACAATAAATAGTGCCATATCTTAACTTCTTCTTTTTAAACACACATACAGCAGTTATTTTTTAACATTTGAGTATATGTTTTAGAGCTTCCAGTGATAATGTTATCATGGAAGACAGACAACACAAAGCTAAAAACATTTTAACTTGGATTCCTCTTGTCTCAACTTTCCTGTTTGTTGTAAAAAAAACCCCTGTTTTCAGCAATTTTCAGCCTGTGCACAAGCTTGTATGAGTATGCAACTTAAAATGTGATGCAGCCGTGTTACATTACATCATTACTACTGCATGCATGCATCTGATCCAGCACACACTGGTGGCAAATTAAGATAATTATACACGTGGTAAAAATATAAAAGCTTATTTTTCACATCTGGTGTCCCCTCCATTCATGCATATAATAGTGTTGCTAATTTGTTTATTGTTATTATTCTTACTTATTCGGGCTGTTTATTTCACAAATTGAAGGAACTGATGGGATTAGATTTCACTGTAATTACACTGTGAACACAGGTGATACATACAAATGGATTGGTAATTCTTTTAAATTGTGTTATAGTGTTTTAATATTTTTCCCAGGAGATTTCATCTGTTTGTAGTGTTGCAAACCATTTTTTGCTCATTATATTAATTTTGCAGGGTTTCACATGAACAAATTCTGGATAGCTATATTTATTTTTGTGCAAGTCGTACCACTTGAAAAAGAGAAGAATTGCATAACCTTGCTCAGGCTATGACACGATAATGGAAAACGATACTACGATCAACAGATTAATGGCGTTCATTTGTCATTATTAGCCTTGTTTGATATAAGCTGTTGTTGCTCTGTGCTCTGTTCTCTCTATAAACAGCTCAGTCAACTTAGAGCACAATCATATTTTCTGGCAGCCTTTTACCTTTTGTGGCCTGTGCTCAAAAATATAGACATTTTATAAATGCCTCCAGGGTTCAAGTCAACCAGGCCAGGTGTAAATATCACCCATTGGACTTAACCCTCTTGCACCGTTTAGCCAGCACTTCAATCTAATAACACTACTTCTTCCCTTCAATAAAGGGGCCACATAGGATTTTAAATGTTTTTTATTCCTTTAAACTTTTTGTTTGTGAGAAGCACCCACCGTTTGAGTTATACTCCATCTACCTGATTTGTGTAAACTTATTATAGGAAGGAGTAAGAAATTAATAACATTTTATGACACCATCCTTCTCCTTCAACCTTTCACTAAATGATGACATGAGCAGTTTCAACACAGATAAAACACATCCCACTCACACACACGTATTAGTGTAATACGATTGTGTGATTAAGCAGTCAGTTTATGTGTGTGGGCAGTGATTCTTCAAAAATACTGCATAATATAAAACATTTTATTATTCTATTAGCTATATCCTACTGAACTGTTGCACCTTTTTACATTTACCAAATAGTATCAGTATCTATCTGGTATATAAAAGTGGCTCTGCATTGAGACAATAAAGCAGTAGAATGCCCTCACTTGTATTTACTGGTTAAATAAACGTATTAAGTAGAAGTAATAGTAGCATTTACTATAATAATAATTTTAGTACATTTTGCTTCTGTACTGTACTTTATTGTTATATTTGTATTATTTTTTTAATTTTTACTTTTACATTTTTACATTTACCAAATTGTATCATATCTATCTAGTACATAAATGCCCCAGGCATATTTTTCAGATTTTCCTGCTATAAATGACAATAAATATGAAATATCTCTATAACCACAAAGTTTGTGTACTTAAACCTGGTATCAAAAATAATCTACATGAGAGGTGATTACAGAAGTCTAAGAATCACTTGATGTTACTGTTACAGAGCAAAATAGTTCGAATTTTGCAAAAAAACCCACAAATCTATAATGTTTACTGCAGATAAAAATACTTTTTTCTAAAAACTGAAAACAAGACCAAACTGACCCAAATCAGGAAAGAAATCTTAAAAATAAGCTAAATTATCAGCAACACAAAGTCCAAAGATCAATTATTTGTCCATAAAATCATAAAAATATTAAAAAAAGAATATATTCTGTAAGATATCTAGTCCTGCAGCCCTACTACTGATATTTTATTAAACTATTTTTTTATTGTATTGATGATCTGGATATTGATGATATACTGTATATTGATCTAACAGTAACACTGTGTTTTACTACAGATAAACTACTTTATTTAGTGTTGTAGCTGAGGAGTTCTCAAGTTTCTCTGTACTTTTTAAGTAACTTTTTCTATTCAAGACCTTTACTTGTGTGTAAGTACGTTTTTGACATCAGTATTTCTACTTCTAATCAAGTGAAGGATCTGAGTACTTTTGTCCACCAGTTATTCAATTAGAGTGTCGATCCTTGAACGTTGTTTTACTTTGTTCTGTCTCACAACATGTTTAATTTTATTTTTTGTACAAGTATACCCTGATGGTTGGATAATATGAGCATGATTTAAAATAACAGTATATGACAGGTTTGATAGCAGGATCTGTGAGTCTCTGCAGTGATTTCTTCGTTACGCTGTGATGCTAATGTAGCCGGGCGGCCAGATGGCACGCACAAAAAGCCAGCTAGCGGACGGAGAATACGAAACACACACGCAAATTAACAACCGAATGAAACATCATCAAAAACATTATGGCAGATTAACAAATGAACGCTTAAGAAAAACAAACGCTCAACTACGGATTGATATACAAATGTAGACATGCACACATGCATAAACCCCTGCGTTAGCTTTAAAGGGAATCTGAGACACATGCGTGGCGGCGGTCTGTCTTGGCACAGATGGTCAAGGAAGTGTTTGATGAAAAAGAAACGAACAGTTGCACGCCTCCTCATAAACAGATGGACACATCAGACTGACGGGGCGAGCACAAACGTGAACGCACACGGAAGGGAGAGGGGAGGCATGTGCACGGATCAGAAAAATGTGCTTCTCTGGTTAGGGTTAGCTAACCCTAAAGTCTAGTTTATACTTCTGCATACCTATCTATGCCGTTGACGCAGACTTTGTACATTTGAAGTTCTGCATTGAGGGAACCATAGATATACATAAGAAAGACTAAATATCAGACACAAGACAGAAAACAGGCAAAAAAAAAATCTACCCTTTTAAATAACACATATTCCCGACTGTAGGTAGCAGACTTTTTTGTCCTTTGCCTGTTTTTTATTTTTGTTTTGTACCAGACTTTTTTCCTCATACTGACATTTTTTGTTTTTTACCTGGCCCTGATATTCCTTTGAACAACTGGGATGGAGCATGTGTGTTTGGAGTTCATCGTTTGGAGTTCTTCATATCAAAGAGCAAATTAGCTTTTATTGCAAATGTTGAAGCGCAGAAGACAGAAAACCCATTGGTGGAGGCAACATGTACAACCACAGCTGAGCTGACCAATCACAGCCTAGGTTAATGCGATGCCTAGTTTAGATTTTTTGGAGGTGCCCGTCAACCTACGGCATAGGGATCTCTGTCAACGCCATAGCTATGCCATAGCTAGAATAGCGTATAGAGTAGCTGTAGCGTATATAGCGTAGTGTATAGCACATAGCATAGCGTATAGCATATATGCTGTAGCTAGGTAAGCAGAAGTATAAACTAGACTTAACCTTGCTCATGTGTCTCACCTGTTTGGCAACTTCGGCGAGCAGCAACGTCTTTCCTGTGCAGGGCCCCCCGTACACCACCAGAGGGCTCATCCTGCTCCCTTTGGATGGCAAGATGTACTCCTGCACATAATCCAGTGACTCGCTCTTGTACTCGAAGAGCGCCGCATAGTTCTTGCAGAGGGACAGGTGCTGCAGGATCTCATCGTACAGCGGGTCGGTCTCCGTGTCGAAGTTCTGCTGGACCGTGGCCTGGATGATGTCCACCATGTCCTCGTAGAACTGCTTGCACAGGCCCTCCACGTAGTGGCTCTCCACTTCCTGGGAGTAGCCCAGCTTCATGTCGCAATGGGTGACCGAGGAGTAGACGCGGAGGTTGGAGGCTGCCACCACCGTGGGGATGAACTCGTCCCGGATCTTCAGGAGGCGCTCGTAGGACTCCTGGTTGCGCATGACGCGGTCGGCACTGACAACGATGTCCATGTAGCGGGCCATGTCGGGGAGTTTGGCGAAGCGGTCAAAGTTGGAGATCTTGCGGATGTAGCAAACGCATTTCCTGAGAAAGGCAGGAGTTTGTTTCCCAAGGGCGAAGTCTAGTTCATCCTCCAAGGCTGGAACGAGATGAAGGAAAAAAAAGAACTTTTGAAATCTTGATTAGAACAAAGATTAGAACGTACAATTTCCAAAGACACTTCGCTTCAATAGATGCAGGATTTAGATTTTTGTGCGAGCAAATCTGAATGGCTTTTAAAGGCCTTTAGCCTCCAATTAGACAAATTTCTCTTGAGCCTTATTTCAGACAAAACACAGTTTTTAAAATCATATAAGCCAGCTACTAGTGAACTGTAACACAGACTCCCCCACAAAGAGTCGGTTGACTGAAATCCTGCCAGCATCTCCTGTGTAGATTTTGCTCACATGTTAACTTGCTAATTAGGGTGGGAGAGAGGAAAGTGAGGAAGGGAAGTTGGGGAGTTTAAGGAGACGGCACAACTTATCCAATCAAACACTGTTTAAAGCCCAATGTGCTCAATTAAAATGCAAAAAAATGGCACAGAAACCTCCTTTTCATGTCAAATCATACAACTTATACTGTATATACTTATGGATTTCACTTTGAATTATAATGAAAACTGTTCCTGCTCTCAAAAAACACACCTAAAAAACACAAGCTTATCATCAAATCCTTATCATCCCCAAAAACGACAGTTGAAACGAATAAGAAGTAGTATTCTGAAAGATTAGTTCAGTGCTGTCCAAACAATTCAGTAATAACTGTCTGATTCCCAGATATGAGAGTGTTTTTCAGCTAGGATACGCTAAGGAGCAAATTAATACACTTTAGCACAAGCAGAGGGACAGTATGTGTACTTGATTCTCAGGTTTAAAGTATCAACATAACAGAAGGAATCATAATCCATGACTATTTTCTGACTTATTTTAAAAAAGCCCAGCAGAACAGCTCAATAATTAGGGTTAGGGTGACAATCACTAAACATATTGCATATAAACACACAAAAAACCCACAGCATCTCTTCTTATTGGCTGAATTGGATGGGGGAGGGGTGTTTCCCACACATAGATCATTGTGTGGCGCTGCGCCACAGAATGAAAACCGATCACCACAATTTGAATTGACAGAACAACTGCCACGCATACATGTCCGTCTGGCATTTACAACCAAACACAACTATGTCACACAGCTGTGACATCACAAAGGTCACTGAAGTCCTGACAGCTCCTTCAAAGGCACATTTTCTGAACAGGGGCTGTGTGCATTTCTCTATGGATTCAGTTTTGAAAAACGTATTTATGTAACACAGAGAATTTCTTAGAAATCCAAACAGCGATTTGATTACTTGCTACAATATGGGACCCTGGGGTTACTTAACTTAATTTTTACCAGACTTCGCATTGTGCCGCTCAGTTTAATGTGAGAAGAACATGTGATTAATCACTGAGCCTGACAGAATCTGATTGCATCTCATCTCTCGTTATCCATGTAGATGATGGTCTTCAGTTATTATATTTCTCATGTGTGTGATACATCTCCTTTGCTCTCTTCCTCTAAAGGTTAATGGCATTTTGAAAAAAAAAATCTGTATGAATGCTAGACGAGGGTTCTCTCCTCTGTTATATAACCACTGGCACTTCAACCAGACATACATGTAATTACAAATATCTGTCATAACATAAATGAAAAGGTATGATTTATTAAGGAAAAAATAAGAGGATTTCTTCAGAACAAAATAATAAATAACTAAATCAAAAGCCTGGAAAAACAGAATAAGAGCTACCTGACGGGCAGTGAGATTCACTCATATCTCAAAAGGTATGAAAAGATGAAAAAGAATTTTCAAAAATATAAAAATATAAAAGTGGACCTGAATCTTACCAGAGCAAAGGAATTTCTTGGCCTGAGCGCTCTTCATGGTCCCTTTCTCTTGAAGCTGCAGCACCGCCGTCCGGAAGATCCTCTTGATCTCCTCCGACACGTTCCTCCAGGCCTTGTCATTCTTGGTCTTGGCTGCGCTGCTTGACTCCATCTATAAAGCAGGGGAGAGGACAGTGTGACATCACACTTTGGACCGAGGACTCTCATCATCACACGCTGAGAGAATAGAATGTGGTTATTTCCTGTTCGCTTGTGTAAATTTGTGGCGTCACATGGGTAGAGATAACTGAGAATAGGCCGTTATTTTATGAACGTTTTTCACGATCGCTCAACAGAAAACACACAGGCCTGATTGATCCTCGCAATTTCTCCTCCAGCATCCTGAACTCCTTCACTCGCCAAAAAAAAAAACACTCTTTTTTTATGACCTAAGAGGAATTCAAGGCAACCTTATTCTGTGCAGTCTTTTAAAGAAAACCCAGCCAGATATTTCATTACCTCCATAAATTCCCAGGGACAAGATTAAGGAAGTGGGACTCGGAGGCTAAAGCGTTTCATTTAAAATAAAACGTGCTGAAGGAAATGCTGTTAAATGACTCTTTCATTTGCAAGTTGTTTTTTTTTTGCTGTTGTGGGCGAACATTTAAGTGCTGTACGGCTTCGAAAGGGTTTGAGAGCTTCTTGAGACAAAACACCTTTCCACTTAGAAAATATGTTCTTTAAACATATTCAACATTCAAGGACAATGTTTTTTTCACACATATTGTGATGTATCCTAGATGAATTAACATCAGCAGGTAAAAACCTTCAAGTGACATCATTTTGAGTTAAATACACTGAAATAAAAAAAATGTGTGATTTTGCTCAGCAAACCAAGAGGACCTCACTGCAGCAAGATGGCGCCATATATCATCCATACATCACCCATACATCACCCATACATCACCCATATATCATCCATACATCATCTATACATCACCCATACATCACCCATACATTATCCATACATCACCCATACATCATCTATACATCACCCATACATCACCCATACATCATCCATACATCACCCATACATCATCCATACATCACCCATACATCACCCATACATCATCAATACATCACCCATACATCATCTATACATCACCCATACATCATCCATACATCACCCATACATCACCCATACATCACCCATACATCATCTATACATCACCCATACATCATCAATACATCATCTATACATCACCCATACATCATCTATACATCACCCATACATCATCAATACATCATCTATACATCACCCATACATCATCTATACATCACCCATACATCATCCATACATCATCCATACATCACCCATACATCACCCATACATCATCTATACATCACCCATACATCATCCATACATCACCCATACATCATCCATACATCACCCATACATCACCCATACATCATCAATACATCACCCATACATCATCTATACATCACCCATACATCATCCATACATCATCCATACATCACCCATACATCATCTATACATCATCCATACATCACCCATACATCATCTATACATCACCCATACATCATCTATACATCACCCATACATCATCTATACATCACCCATACATCATCCATACATCATCCATACATCACCCATACATCATCCATACATCACCCATACATCATCTATACATCACCCATACATCATCTATACATCACCCATACATCACCCATACATCATCCATACATCATCCATACATCATCTATACATCACCCATACATCACCCATACATCATCTATACATCACCCATACATCACCCATACATCATCCATACATCATCCATACATCATCTATACATCACCCATACATCATCCATACATCATCCATACATCACCCATACATCATCCATACATCACCCATACATCATCTATACATCACCCATACATCATCCATACATCATCCATACATCATCTATACATCACCCATACATCACCCATACATCATCCATACATCATCCATACATCATCCATACATCACCCATACATCACCCATACATCATCCATACATCATCTATACATCACCCATACATCATCTATACATCACCCATACATCATCCATACATCACCCATACATCATCTATACATCACCCATACATCATCCATACATCACCCATACATCATCTATACATGATATTTGACTCGTCCTATAAAAAACACCCAAAGAACACTATTTGAGGACATGCAGAGATCACATGACTTCCAATTAACCACATCCTAGGAAAAAAAATACATAAAGAAGACCAACTTCTGGTGAGGAGATGCAGAGATCACATGACTTATGTTTTAACACATCCTAGGAAAAAATACATAAAGAAGACCAACTTCCAGCAGGGAGGTCATGTGACCTCTGGTGGGGGAGATGACCTGTGTTGCTGCACCCAGGGCCCTCTCCAGAAGGAAGAGAGGCGCTGTTGGACTTACCGAGTTCTGGTAGTTCTTGAGCATTTGGGCTTTGGGTTTGAGGTAGTATGCGGGTGGCACAGAGTTTTCATCCCTGCAGTACCACTCCTCCAAGATGTGTGTGTCCAGCCCTGCCTCCACAGCAGCATCTAAGATCATCTCAAACTCCGCCGACTCCACCTCCCCCGGCACTCGGATGCTGCCATACTTCTCTCCCACCAGACCCTGAAGGGGGAGAGAGAAAAAGAGGGGAGAGAAACAGGGAGAAGATTTGTATCATTGTGATCTTTCAAACTATTTTACAGCTCTATTTTTTGGATCAGTGGTGCAGGGTGAAAAGTGGAGTCAATGATGCGCACAGTGCACATTTTAGGGCAATTTTCCAAGAGCCACGGGTGCAAAAACCTGCACGGTCGGCACGCCGTGAAGCCCCGCTCCACGCGCACCGCGGGTGCTTGCCGTCGGCTCTATTCTCGGATGGGAAATTGCTTTACATCACAAGCACACATGTACGGTGTGAAGTTTAAATAAAGGAAATGTCACACCTCGCTCTTCCCACGCAATAACATTCATGTTTGCAGCAAGCGAGAGGAAAAAAAACTGTGCTCGCTCAGTGGAAATGCCATCTGCCTGTCATCATGGAACTATAAAATAAAGCCCTTATTATTATAACACACAAATATATATATGCATATATGTGTGTGTATATGAGAGGAAGAGCTAAGGGAAGATGAAGAAGGAGGAGTATTCTCATCAAACAGTAGGATCAGAGAATATCCAGGGTGTTGGTACAATATGTGAATTAAATACCATTTATCCAAATTATATTTAATTTCATTTCAATACCTTACTTTGGAGGTATTTACTTTACTTCTGAGGATCTTTTTCTATAATTTTTTTTTTCTGTCCCATGCTGACAGCATGCATGAGGAGATACTAAATAAGACAAAAAAACAGACATCAGGTGTATCATCATCAGGTGGCTGAACCCAACAAAGCCTCTAAAAAGTCTTTGAGCATATTAATCTTAGAGATTAATTAAAAAATACAGGACCTTTGAATCTTAAATAATGTCTAACACACACAGGTTCTTGCAAGAACTTTTTCTTTGGCAAAATTACTAAATCTGATCTGATCAAATAGCACATTTAACAACACAACAAATCTGACCCAACAATTGATGCCATCTTTAGATTCTTAAGATACCTGAGGCTATCTCAGGACACAAGACACTCATAATTTATTGTTTTCAGTAAGAAAAGGCACATTTGTTCTCCTGTTATGTATATATATATATTGTATATATGGAACAGATGGGACTGTTCTACATGAAAGGAAATTAATCTATTAATAAAATGAGGCTATGTCGGGGGTAGGTAGTAATAATATGACAAGGAAATTTAATTTGCTCGTGTGGTGCAATCATTGCCAATGCCTTCATCATCATCATCATTATCACCATCATCATCATTATCGTCATCATCAGTCTTACCCACCACGGCAAATACCGATCAACCTCCACAGCTGCCATATACCAGAGGAGTCAAAGTCAATTTATGGCCACATTCTGCGCAATAAATAATATAAATAACACCTACAAATTTCTCTCCTCCTTTTTATGTAAAGAAATATGTTACACTTACATGATTAATTAACCTTCAATGTACAAAACAGGCATGATAACATGAGAAAAAAATGTGCAATTTCTTAGCTGTTTTATATTCAGTCTACTGTTGCATTTCAATTCAACAAATTTACTCACTGAACAATATTTAGTTTTTAAGCAGCATGTTATCTCCTGCCTTATAACCCATTTACAAATCAATCAATCAATCTCCACATTTCTGTGACAAAACAGGAACTGGTCCATTTTTTGTCTCATTTTATACAGTCATCCAGTGGGCTGGGATGGATTCTAACTCCCCATTGAAATATTGGATTGACACCCCTGCCATATACAGTAAATAGGCATCATCTAATTAAATAGTGGCCTATCACATCATCGTCATCACACTTTTAACTCCCACTCCACACGGCACATCTACTGTACTGTAAAGCCCCGATGACTCTGCTGCTGCTGCACATGCATTTGAGTGACGGCTGACTCAGAACCATCGGAAACGATCAGAGACGTTTCCTTGCCACAGACATTGATGTGTCACAATAGAAGCAACAGAAACAATAGAAGAGGAGAAAACAAAAAAACAACTAATAATAAATACATCACTGGAGAACCTTCCACTGCCATGACCAGCTGATCTTTACTGCATGTGTCGTAGCTCACATGCAGCTACCGCAGCCTTGAGGGGTCGGCGATACGGAGCAATGGGGGGACAAGCTGAGGGGCTGTGAGCTCCGTTGAGCAGGAAAACCACGTCAGCGGTGGCGCTCGAGGCAATAACGCTTCAAAGCCACTCCATGTTGGACTCCTCGTTCCCTTGGCATCCACGGCGGGAACAGATGCAGAGAACAAGCGGAATCGGAGGATGGCATGTGGCGTGGTCTGTAGGACGGCCCACTCTCCCATCAAAAACGCTGTTCTGAAATTCACTTATATCCTTTTTGCAGCAGCAGCAGCATCTTTTGGATCCAGAAAACGAGGCTAACGTGTACTTCGTCAGTTGGTTCTGAGGAGAAGGTGTCACTTGCAAGGTTTAGGTATTGTGTTTTGGATCCAAAAGTTGTCATTTGCATAATATGAGAAGGGGGTAGGGGGCAAAAAATGGTAAAAAAAAAAATTAAATTCTCTGAACCTTAAATATTTAATTATTCACAATAAAAACAGCTTTGTTGTAAATTTAAACACACACAAACACCCTTGTGATGACAATATTCAAGGAGGGCCAATAAAGCAAGATGCTTAATAATAAAATAGTGCTAATTTAAGCATATTTAAAAATACGGAAACAACACAGATAGCAAACAAGAGAGGAATCTCCCCCCTGTGTGTAATACTGTGCTCTCTTCCTGCCAAAAGAAAGAGTTTAAAAGATAAGTAGGGCAGGCTGCTCGCTATCTCTAGTCATGATTGACAGAACAGTTCATGAGCTGAATTCAAGCCCATCATGTTTCCGGTGAGGAATGCACATTTGTAGCCGCAAGAAATCTTTAACTGCGTCAGTTTTTGCAGTTTGTCTTGCAAGAAATCTACAATCTGAAAGATCCGTGATTATATTTGTTTTTCCTTTTGTATTTGATTGAATGTTGACATATTTTAGCCGAAACGGCCAAGAAGCACCTTCGACCTTCCAAGTAAACCTGTGACTGATGCCCCGCTGGTCACCTCTCCCAACCCGCCTTTAGATGACTCACAGTGCTGCAGTGATGTGGCAGGAGGGGATGGGGCTGAGGTACAGTAATGCTGAGGGAGGGAGACATATAGCGAGGCATGAGAGGGAGCGAGGGCGCCAGCCAACAAGAGGGAACAGCCACTCTCCGAGTTGCTGACAAATTCTCTGTCAGCTCGCCTCGCGGTGATAGCGCAGGACGAATGGAGGTGCTGTGTGGAGATAGAGATTAGGATAAAAGGACCCGGCGTTTCCAATCAAAATGACAAAACCAGGTGTTCGGATGCACATTAACACACACACCTTCCCATGTCACTGCTGTCACCTACTCGACTTACCAGAGGTGGATGGTTTTAACAGCCCTAACGTAGCCAGAGACCGTATGTGTATCCGCCTTTTGAGAGGGGACAGAAGTTCATATTACGCCTCAGCAGCCGCAGGTGCAAGAAACACAGGAGGCTAAAGTGACAATAGCGATGCAGATAGAGGCCAAATGCTGCACTCCTCTTCCTCTTTCCCTCCAACCCTTCTCTGCTTTTTCATCCTCGGAAGGTTTTTTTTTTTTTATACTCGGGCTAAGTGCACTTTATCTGATGAGCCAGTTGGGAGAGGTGACTAAGATATTGTACACAGCTACAGTATGAATCAACAAATCAATCACTCACGCGGTCAATCAATCCGCGAAACACACAGTCAACTGTTCTGATATTTGCTGCATAAGCTTTGGCACGGCCTTGGGACAAATGACTCTAAAAAAGAAGCAAATGATCTCATCAAAGAAAGACTCTCTCTCTCTCTCTCTCTCTCTCTCTCTCTCTCAGTGTTTAAACCATTAAACCATAGACTGTATAAAAAGATGGACATAGCAAGTATGAGTTCACCCATTGTTTGGCTTATAGTCGGCACCATCGTTTCCATTTGGAACCAGGATAAGGATGCGGGATCCTAAGGATCCTTTCATGAAAACTCAGGCTAGCTTAGAAGGAATATGACCATCAATACTGACACGTTTGGGCTAACATTAGCTAACTTTACTGTGCTAATGGGGCATGTAGTGTAATGGAAGTAATATGGCTGAAGAATGAAGCCAATGTAGGGGTTACCATAGAGCTAGGGTTATCACAGAGTCAGAGTTATCTCAGAGCAAAGGTCTTCACAGAGCCATGGTTATCAAAGAGTTAGGGTTCTCACAGAACCAGGGTTAACATAGAGCCAGGGTTAACATAGAGCCAGGGTTATCACAGAGCCAGGGTTATGACAGAGCCAGGCTTCTCACAGAACCAGGGTTAACATAGAGCCAGGGTTATCACAGAGCCAGGGTTATGACAGAGCCAGCCTTCTCACAGAACCAGGGTTAACATAGAGCCAGGGTTATGACAGAGCCAGGGTTATGACAGAGCCAGGCTTCTCACAGAGCCAGGCTTCTCACAGAGTCAGGGTTCTCACAGAGCCAGGGTTAACATAGAGCCAGGGTTATCACAGAGCCAGGGTTATGACAGAATCATGGTCATCACAGAACCAAGATTACTACAGAGTCTGGATTATCAAAGAGCCAAGGTAATCACATAGCAAGAGTTATCACAGAGCCAGGGTTAGCACTGAGCCTGGCTCTTCACAGGGCCAGAGTTATCAGAGAATACTTTCAGAATATAGGAGTAGAGAAAATGGAACGGCCAGCAGCCCAGAACTCAACCCAATCGAACACATGGAATTAGCTCAGCCAGTCCATCCTACAGCAACATGTGAGCAGCATGAGGAGCAAGGCTGCTGTAGCTTCCACTTATTATTGAAGCTCTTTCAATAACAATTTGGAATGAATAAACTGCAAAATTACCAATTTCTAGATTATTTGCTGTGCTGCTCATCTCATAACTGCACAATCCTTACAAATGAGACTTCATTGTGAAAGGAAATGAATAGACTTTCCATTGCTATAAGACACAAATTTCTGTATGGGAAGTCTGCATAACTTATTGAAAAACTGACTTACACATAGTCAGTTTCTCAAAGCTTGTGTTTTTTTTTTTTTTATAGAATTTGTTGATGCAAAACATTTTGAATAAGCATTATCCTTTAAACATCATAAAGCTACAGATTCTTTTTCATAAAGGTGTTATAGTATTTCCCTTTAGATTTGTTGCACTGCCTTTATTTCCCTCAGGCATTTTAATGTAAAAAACACAAAACACACTAAAAAATTAAGCACTTTTAGTATGCATGCTGACTACAGTTTGAACAGACACGGCACTTGTTTATAATTACATTGTATGGAATCCAAATGGCCCTTATGGAAATCTCTAAAAGCAAAAAAAAAAAAAAGAGATGATGATTCTAAGATCCTTTTCATTCAACCCCTGCAGGTTTTCTCCTCTGCTGGACTCCAGGGTTATTTGGTTTGTATATCAGCTTCCACTCAAGATGAGACTTAAACCACCCAGTCTGCGCTCTCATATCACTGAATGGGAGCGAGAAGCAGAAAGAGGAAAAATAAGAGCTACATAACCTCAACTATCGGCTTACATGCAGGAAAGTAGAAAAAGCAGCAAAACTGGATGAGTGGCTGCATAGTGTTTGACAATATGCATCCTGGAGGCATTTATCAAGTAGTAGTGTTTTTTACAACGAGGGAATTCGAGACCGTCGGAGAGCAACAGAGCAGGAGAGGAAAAGAAGGAGAAGGAACGGCTCATTGTCATGCTTAATCTCCGGGTCAGTGACACCATCAACATGCCTAGACCCCCCATGCTATCGCCATGGAAACTGTCATTATTGCATCGACAGGTTAGAGGAAACCCCCATCTGCCCAGGTGGCGTGGGTGTATTTAACAATCCTCCACAGGCATCTGTTTCGTGTTCAGCCATGGCCTTTAAAAAAACACTTGCAGTGATTGATTCTTCCTCATAAAGATGGACTAAAGGGTAAAACAAGATGCAGTTAAACATCTTAACTTGATGGTCACATGGGATAAATCAAAAGAATTGCAGCGTTTGTTTTAGCTTGAATGCAATATCAAAGATATCAAAGCTTTTATTTTGATATTGTAGTAAGGTAAAAGGAGGTGAATGCAGAGAGGTGTATGTGCCAAATGGAAGAGCCTTCAGTATAAATTCACACCTAACCTACGCATGTCAATCCTGTTTCCTCTGTAGTGTTTCTACAGGGGAACCTGTTATTCCCACCTTCAGTTCCCACCTCCCCTCCGTCCCCCCATCCCCTCGTCTCTTTAACTCACTCTTTCTACCGTATTTTCATTCTTTCTTCTGTTCATCCTCTTTGCTGTCCTCTATGTGCGCCGTGTGTTGTGATGCTTGGAAGTGGATGGACAGAATAGGTGTGTAATTGGCGGCTTGTAGAAACTGTGAGATGTAACTTTGAAAGCGATAAAGAAGAAGGAAGAGAGTGAAATACTGTTTTAACCCCTTAACACCCATTGTCATGAATTTGCATCAGACCATTTGCATTCCCCCTGCAGCAGAGATAGCATATGAATTCTTCCCCCAGTGCTGGATTGTTGAACCTGAGTTTCAATAGAAGAAAGATAGAGGTCCAGCTAAGGATGTTCCAACACAAAAGGTGCATTCAGATACTGTGGGTCACTGGCCAGTGGTTGAAAGTGAGCGGCAACGCTGTAAATGCCCAAAATGTAAAGGCCAAACTGTCTTCAAATGCTCAAAAGTGCAATGTTCATTTGTTCCTCAACAAGAACCACAACTACTTTCCTGAATTCCAGCAGCACTGGATGACTTTTCAAAGTGACAAAAAAGTGGACACAGACTGTTTGTTTGACAACCCTGTTCTAATTGGTCTCTAGTTATAGTATTTGCATCATACTATGTTCTATAGACAAATTAACAATCTCTATTATCTCTATTTAGCATCAGATTGAAAGTGAAAACACAGATAATAGTTTTTTTTCTACAATTGTAAATATATTCAGGAATCAAGTGGTTAAAAGAAATGCTCCAAATGCAACACTCTGTTTGCTACAAGCAGTAGTGGAAGACATTTTCAAGCTAGTAAAAGTACCAACACAGAAATGTAAAAATACTCCATTACAGGAAAAAGTTATAATTAAGTAAAAATGCCTAAGTGCTTAAGGCATTAAAGTAAAATAATGTCTTGTATATTGACTAATAGGATGTCAATGGATCATGCCCCTCTGAAAGGTCACCAGATAAATCTGATGGGTCATAAGATGATTGGTGGGAGAGAAAAGTTCTGATACATAAATCTATGTTTTTAGCTTGTCTCTATTCTTTGATTTTTTGGTGAAATACTAGGACTTTATTGATAAGAAATCATGCGAGACGTTTAGAGGGCAAACCATGACTTGGTGGAGCTGTTAATAACTGAAATGTGACCTGACTACACATTGCTTTTTTGCAAGCTGTCAAAAGACAAAAAGGCTGAAAACACTGGTTTTATCTTGTATTTTAAAAGCTTGTTATATTATGCAATGTGTCAAATCTGCAGCCGAAAAGTAAGTAAGCTGTCAGATAAATGTGGTAGGTGTACAAAGTACAACGTTTCCCACTGAAATGAAGTGGAAGCCAAACTGGAGTGCAGACCTCTATGCAGGTGCAAGATATCACCACCAGGTGGCCCCAAATGATGGCGCCTGTTTGAAGGGTCATTTACCGCAATGGTATTTAACAACAAAAAATTCAAAGTGATCCAGAAACCAGGATTTCTTCTGGATCATTACCAAAATGTAATCATCTGTTCATGGTACCATTCCCAACATTTGGTGGAAGTTTAATGGAAATCTGTCCAGAACCTTTTGAGTTATCTTGCTAACAAACAGATGAAAACAAGTACAAGTAAGTAGAGTACTTGAGTAAATGTACTTAGCCTAGTTACTTTCCACCACTGGTCTACTACCCTGTAAAAATAAACAGCGGCACACCGGAGATGACCCCGACAACCCAGAACTGTCATGAAAGAGGCTCTGAGCCTCAGATCAAAGGGCCCGCCGTGGCGGATCAGGAGCTCCCGGGTCCTGGAAGCGGGGCTGGCTGTGGCCTGCGCTGCAGGGACAGCGGCAGCTGGTTTTGACAGGTCTGAATGGGGACTTCATCCTGCGGAGCCGCTTCGAGGCCCCTCAGTACCCACTATCGCAGAGGCTACTAGAATATGCCATTAAAGATTTAAGCAGCCAGATGGGGAGGACGGGCGCTTTAGATGTGTATTTATCTCTCAAGGATGTGCAGGGGCTTTTAAAGCGTCCGTATCAGAGTAAAGAGCACACCTCGACTGGTTCTCAATCTCACGACAAGACAAAACCGCCTCGGGTCAAGATGCCATGTTTGCCTGTGTGGACGCGTGTTTGAAAGTCGGATCAGAGGAGGCACAAAGAGTCGTAGGTGTGTGTGTGTGTGTGTGTGTGTCTACTTTCGCTCGGTGTGTTTTGTGGTGTTGCTCAGTGTCAGCCGGGGTTAAGATGGTGAAATTACACTAGGGGCACGGAGGGCGGCGAGGCTGAATGGGAATGAATGGAACCACTGCAGCATGTACAACACAGCAGCAGACAGCAAACCCCGCAGCGCAAAAAGGGGAGACTGTGTCACTTCTTTTCAACCAAGATGTGGTCATTTCAGCCCGGACAATGACTGATATCGCATGCAACGTCTCAACAGGCTTTAAGAGACCATTACATTAAATTTCCCAAGTTAGCTGAATTGCTTTGGTGGACAGGGAAAACCCGAAAAACACAACCAAAACAATAGGAAAAGTCAAAAATACCTGCAGAGGGCAGGGTCTCTGTGCATAAACACAACATCACACACTTCTAGTGAGTCATAAGTGATGACTGAGTCTTTAAGGACAAAAAAGCCGTTAATTATTTCCATTACTAGATACTAAATATATTGAGATTTTTGTTAAATCAGAACTGAAAGCAGGCCTTGTATGTTTGTAATTGTCACTTTGTAAATAAAAAGTCAATAAAATTAAATAGAATCTACAAAAAAGGAAATAAATATTTTCTTTGTCTGTTGCTTGGCTTTACACATTATGATGCTTTCATGTGGAAAATAGAATATGAATAAATATGAATTCTCCTTTTTAGGATAAAATAACAATTCAAGTTCCACTTACTGACTTTTCCTCATGGTTTCAAATGGTCTTCATCGTATGAGTTTGCTTGGTTGTTATGGAAACAGATTATTATGACGTGATAATGATAATTGTTAACCAATGATTTTAAGTTATTTCTTGATCAAAGAAAATCATTGTGGAAATAAAATAAGCTAAATAGATGAAAAATATATGACTTTTAATTTTAAAAGTAGCACTCATGTCAGATATATGACTTATTAAATTAAAAGTACATTTTCAGAACACAACCACTATTACACCAGTGTTTCCCACAAAATTTTAAGACACTATGGTGGTTGGACCTCTGACGCTCAAATGCATCCTGAATTTTTTTTCTTGATTTCTTGACTGAATTTTATCATGTTTCATGATATTTCTACACCATACTGGACAAAAACGAAGATCTTTCCACCTGATGAGGCTCAGAGGGAGAGCAGCCGTCCACTGATTGGAGGAGTGGTGGTTTAATTCCTGCCTCCTGCTCCTCCCCCAGGCTGCTTGTCTGTTTCCTTGGGTACTTAACCCCGGTTTGCTCCCAATGGCGGCTCAATCAGTGTGTGAATGTGTGTGAATGATTAGATCCTCCCGGTGTGCCTAGTACGGGGCCTCGTACGGCGGCCATCAGCGTGCGTGAATGGGTGAATGAACACATGAGTGTGTGAAGCAGTTTGAGTGGTTAAAAGGACTAGAAATGTGCTATACACATACACTCCATTTACTGTACGGTGCCATTTTTGCAGGCTAAAGATATAAAGTGTGTGTGTGTTTGTGAAAATGCATGGTGAGATCAGACAGAACAGAGGGAACTCAAACTCATTCTGGGTGTGGGAGGGGGGATTACGCTCCCTGGAGACGGGGCTCCTGTCCTACCCATAATGCATTACCTCTCCCTATGATCCCTCACCTCAATTTCAACCTCTAGAAACAGATCTGTTCCATTTGAATAATTCACCATCCATTCCTCTTCCCGTCATCTTCTCCTCCATCCTCGCGACTGACTTTTTTTTCCTCCTCTCTCTTTTTTTTATGTAATGTGGCCTAAAATTATCTAGAAGGATCACTAGAATGTCAGCCGTAATTACGCGTCATGCCACTCTCTGCCCCTCCTCACATAACTCATTCATACGGGTGTAATTTTAGCTTTTCATGGGTTGTCTCAGCACTTCGCCATATGCTCGGGACAAGATACTTCATTCTTTCTCTGTATTATGGAAAAGATAGTGTCACGTCTATGAAGTAGTTTCATGATTGTTGCTTTTTTTTATATATATATGCAGAAAAATCATCACTGGAAAAAAAAGCAGTAGAAGTACTCACAACAAAACACGGTCCAGCCGACGTCTTTAGACATTCCTCCAGCAGCTTCATCCTGAGTCTCTGCAGCTCGGGACTGTCCCACTCCTCAGGGTCCACGCCCCAGTACAGATCCACCACCTGGAGACATGGAGACGAGCAAAACATCATGTTGCAGCGTTTGGGTACAAGAATGGAGTCAGACATTCCCGTTTTACTAGTTTAGTTTTTCCATCAGGTTTGTTATTTGGGGTTTTTTTGCAATGAAAAAACAGGTACATTTTTTTTTGTTGTGCAAAAGTTTATATCTAGATGTTATTTAATTAAAAATAATCACATAGATAATACTTAATACTGTGAGAATGCAATTGTGGTAAATGGGCCCATTTATTAGTAAATATTCTTTTTTTGATCAGAAGTAAGTGTAGTGTTGTGGTAATTGCTCGTTCAGATATTGTGAATAGCAGGAGAAACAAGTAGCTATTAATCAATCATGTGTCCAACTTTGAAAGTTTTATCTGCCATCGTACCACGAGTTTGGAACAAAATCTCATAAAGTAAAAAAAACAAAAAAAAAAACATGTCAAAGAATGTCTAATATAAAAAGTTACAGCATTTGTATTTATTATACTGACAAATATTTACAAACGATTCTCGTTTGGTGATACGGAAACAAATGAATAGAGAAGGTTGATCTATAATTAGGAGTAAAACTGTAGAAGAGACAAAAGGCAGAAAGACAAATGACATCGATAAACAGAAAATATTATGTTATTCTTTGTGAAGTAGTTTCAGTGCAGCACAGAATGAAGTAAATAGTGCAGCCACCCATCTTCAACTTATAAAATAACAAGCAAATGATATAGTGGGGTATTGATTTTTTAGCTGAAGTTGAGGATAATGCCAGAAAGCTGGTGCATCAAAAACAAAAGGTACAAACCTCCCCTACTGCAGCCTGTAAATCTTTTTGTAATTTCATCTCTTTGTTTTTCTTACGCCTGTATTTTCTCCTGTTTATATACGATTTCAACAGTTTGTTTTGTCTTGACAGCATTTCAAATAAGGGTATAACCGTATTTATTATCAAAAATGTCAATTTTTGATATAAAATAAATAAATGTTTTATCAATACAGTAACTACTCCTCCTTTATATGAATGGAAAAGACATTTTATGCACAACCCGTGGGTTTGGTTGTAAAGAAACAATATTTGCAGTTTTTGCAGCAGCTGGAGGGCTCCACAGTGAAGTGCTTCAATAAAACAGCAAGCTTGTTTTTTTTTTTTTTGTTTTTTTTTCAAGAAGAAAATCTATTTTCCCAAGTTCAGGCTGTGCTCAGGGGACCTTAAGTATAAGCCATTCATTTGAGCAGGTCAGATAAGGACCACAGCACCAATTGTATATAGAGTGCACCAAATTCTGCTACTCGTACTGTGTTGAAGGGAATTCAAGGAAAGCAGAGTGTGGAGCGTGTTTGTTTGTCAGTTTAAACTGTAAAATCACAGTTGAACCAATGTTGTTACTATTACACAAACAACCGCACTAGTTTTACTGAAAAAAAAACCTCTGCATTAGAAAACAGCAGCAAGGAGTGACACACACACACACACACACACACACACACACACACACACACACACACACACACACACACACACACACACACACACACACACACACACACACACACACCAACAGAGTGGGTCTCACTCACCCCATTTTCAAACTGCATATGGATGGAATCATAATAAAAATTAACAATTCTTCTTTTTCTGTGGACCCCCTGGAACCCCAACAAGGATCCCTGGGGGTCTCCAGTAAAAAAGGGGAATTTTTTATTTATTTATTTTTTTTATTCCATTCATATGTAATGCAATGACAGAATATGACTATTTTTTGATTATAAATGTCATAAACCTTCTGTAATAAAACATCTAAAAGCAAAAATCGTATCTAATTTGGGGTCTCTGGTCTAATTCATATCAATTTAGGGGTCCTTGATGTGAAAAAGGTTGAGAACCACTGGCGTAAAGGTTCAGGTTTCACTTCCCAAAAAATCTGTTAGTATTATTCCCGTGTTCCTCCTGATTAACTTTATCATCTCTGCTCTGTTGGTGAGGAGCAAAGGTTTTTTTTAGTTGTTTAAAGTTCTTAGTTTAGTTTTGTTTTGTTTTGAACATGTAAAACCACAATAAAACATCAACAAAGATTAAATTTAGGTAAAAAAAAGGCAAAAAAGGAAAATAATAAGATCATTTAACATCAATTTACACAGGTTCAAAAAGAAGTAGGAAGAAGTGTCCACTTATTTAATCCTGCCCCTTTATCACTCATATCAGTATGCAAATAATAATAATGTAATTTGTACATCAAGAAAATAACTGACAGATTAATCAATAATGAAAATAATGCATTGCAGCCCTAGGGGAGTTATTTCATTTTGAGAAGAAATTGCACACCTTTCATATATTCTTAAGATAAATAGACCCTTTCCAAAACATTTGAATATCATGGAAACATATATTCATTCCCACAATTCCATTAAAAGTTAAACTTTTCAAAATCAAATTTTTGAATACCTGTTTTTATCGTTTTTATGTGCTGGAAGCCCAAATTATGAAAAATAAACAAAATAAATACTTAAAATCATTCATCAAATTGTGGGCCCATAATCTATAATTGATGAAAGTTTAACTTTTTTAATGGAATTATGCAAATGAATAAACATTTTCATGATATTCAAATTTTTTGAAAAGTGTGTATTTGTGGTTTAAAGTCTATAATTTTAGTCAACCTCTCCTCTGATTGGCTGCTGTGAATTGGATTGGGCGGTTTGTATAGTTGTGACATCACAACTTCACAGAAGTCCTGACGTCTGGTTTTAAGGCAGAGTTTGTG
Organism: Lepturacanthus savala; assembly: GCA_030544235.1. Classification (NCBI taxonomy): domain Eukaryota; kingdom Metazoa; phylum Chordata; class Actinopteri; order Scombriformes; family Trichiuridae; genus Lepturacanthus; species Lepturacanthus savala. The sequence continues at coordinate 8,543,130 of CM060483.1, read as the reverse complement.
AATACAGGTTGTGTGTATTTCTGTGTGGATTGAGTATTTTTGAAATACAGAACAGTATTTCAGTAACACATAGGTCTTTATGTATATTATAATTTATGTATATATTATAAAGTCTGTGTGTCTGTGGCTCATGTATCTGTGTGAGTGTGCATCCCTTTTCATGATTTTTTTTTAAATATTAAAAAAATCATTATTATAACTTGAAGTTAAAATGCCATCAACTTGCGTATCACAGCACCATCCTAGTTACAGTGTAAAGCTCCATATGACAGCTTCTCCTCATGTTGCTTCCCAGCGCTTTCATTACATTACAAGTTCTGTTGTCCCGTCTCCTCCTGCACTGATTGTGCAGCCTAAATTGTAGCCTGGCTCACTCTATGTGGATGTGAATGCCTACACTGGATGTCCTCCATGTTACAGTAATCTCATCAGTAAGTAGAATTTCTCAAATTTTACTATGCTGTTCCCATCTGCTTTCAGGTGTCAGCGCTTCACTTCTGTATTTATTTAGCATATTTTCTACAGGCACTACACTAGTATAATCAAAAGCAAATCCCACTTTCTACCATATGGGACTTTTTTTTTTAAAGGTGATACATTTTCTGATAGACCACTGCTACCTTACCAAACACCTGACTCATTTCAATGAGGTTCTGCAGATAACGTTTAGATGTCGGCACTATTTCCTTCTCCCAAATGAATAACTGCAAAAACATCGTGGGTGATATACACCTCTGTATGCTCACTCATCCCTCCGAGGGTTGATATCGCAATTTCGCTTCAGTTTTTTCAGACGACCGGAAAAGTCCCTCATGATAGTGGCAAGGATTCCCTATTATGGCTGAGAGGAGGTTAATGAGACACAGCCTGGATAATGTGGGAACTACACTGATTGTGTTCTCTCTTCCTCAACCACTAAAGGCTGTTAATTTGGAGCAAAAAAGCACTCTCACTCACCAGGCCGATAAGCCTCCCTCATATTGGCCTGTTGTGCTAAAGTCATTACTCGCCACATCAATCGCCGCACATCCGACGCACGTGTGTGTGGGAGAGCTGTGTTGACAGCAAGGGAGCGATGTCGATCAGTTTTCACCGGCTGATTAGACGGATGCTTCCTAATTAAAAACCCGAATGAAGGCGAGTCGGTCCTGCTCGTGCGCCGATTTTTAAATCTGCCCCATCACCAGCCGAAGACGAACAGCCGAGGAATGTTCATCCCAAACAGCCAAGGACACATAAACCAAGTAAAGAGAGAAAGTGTTTTAGATGAAGGGAAGGCTCCCTGCGGGGTTGGATTTGGCTGGAATTGTCAGTTTCTTTGTCTTTCCAGCCTTGTTTTTCTCTCTTACACCAACTCCATCTTTGCCATTTCTCTTCCTTTGATTACCCCCCCCCCCCCCCCCCCCCCCACACACACACACACACACACACACACACACACACATACACACTTTCCCAAAACTATGGCAGCACTGGGGTGGGTGCCGTAGCTTACATAAGAGCCGAAGCAGCTTCTGCTAAGCAGCTTTCTAATGCCCTTGGAAAAGTGTTTTGCCCATGGCAGGTCAAGTGCAGGCGAAGCACCCCCCCCCCCCCCCCCCCCCTCCTTATTTATTGAACGTTTCACTATTGGACTTTGGGATTATGCCAAAAAAGCAGCAGAAATGCCCAGGAAAGAAAGGGAATGAAATCAGGCGAGGAAAAAGGCAGAAAAACTCAGCCGACAGGACGGCTTGGGCAAGAAAAACAGTGAAATTAGATTCTGCATTAACATAAATAAATCTTAAGCTCCCAGCTGCAGTTTCTTTTTATTAGGAACGATTAGTAGAGCTCTAAGAACGTCTGAACTGCAGGTTTTAGCACCAAAGTGGCCAAATAATAGATTTTCACAATGATATTATTGGAAAGAACTGCCAGATCACACTGTGGGAATTTAGAAATTTATACCTTTATGTCCGAAATCTCTAATATGATTCAGGTTGTCAATAATATTTGCTACTGAGAGGAAATTTACCCACAAATACATAATTATGGCTCATTTTTTCAGGGTTCTCAGCTCAAACTTGGCAAGTTGAGGTTAAGAGCCAGTCAAAGACATGAAGTAATGAGATCACATGACTTGCTGTGAGTATAATGAGGCACCAGGCGAGGAGCAAGAAAAAATGAGCAAAAACGAATCGGGCAGAAGCATTTTTCACAGCAGGAGGCTCTTGATGTCAACCGGCGCTTTCCCTGAAATGAAATGGAATGGGGTTTGAGGTTTGTTTGTTTGATGGAGGGGCTCGAGGAGCTAAACGGGAGCAGTCGCGACTTCTCCTTGAACGGACGGGTAAATCTAATCACAACTCCGTTGACCAATGCAGGAACGTCGAGGGGCTGGTAAACAAAGCCGGGCACGCTTCAGGGATCAGAAATAATTTTATTTGTCGATTTAAAGGCACAGTGTGTAAAATTTATCAGCCTCTAGCACAGCAGACTTGGCAGAAAATGATTAAAATATTTATAAGTAGTTTCAATAAACTCCACCAAGGAGGTTATGTTTTAGGCAGTGTTTATTTGTCTGTTTGTTTGCTGTTTTTTAGCAAAATAGCTCAAAAAGTCTTGGTTGGATTTTCGTCAGATTTTCAGCAAATGTTGGGAATGGTACCATGAACAGATGACTAAATTTTGGTAATGCTCCGGGAGAAATCCTGGTTTCTGGATCACTTTGAATTTTTTTTGTTTGTAATATTATGGTAAAAGGACCTTCAAACAGGTGCCATTGTTTAGTGCTACCTAGTTCATAGATTGTTTTCTTTGTACACCAAGCCAGAGACAGACAAGTACAGACAACAGTATAAGACAACAATGTTGGGTGGGGCAGTCACATTATGCTTGGTGGAGGTCTGTGCTCTCAGAGTGAGTTAATATATAATTTCACCAATGTAAGAGTTGTGCTTTATTAGCTTAGTTTGAGCCATTTTTATCTACATAAAGAGAAACACACAATATTGTACTGCCATGTTTACAGTAGCTCAGAATGGACAAACTAAACAGCAGCTCCAGAGACGGCTTTTCATAATTTTTTGCAGCCACAGGCTGCATGGTTTTAAGAACAAGTTAAAGAAGAAATTAAAAAAAAAACAACCCAAAAAACATCTAATTAATTTAATTTGACTTGTTTCTGCAGCTATATGCTATTACCTATTGGGAAATTCCATTTTTACAGGATACCTGTTATCATTGATAAATTGATGAGCTAAACATTGTAAATGGAAGGCAGTGTCCACATAACAGCTCCTGCATATTCTCATCACTCAGCTGCCTGGAGAAATCACCCAAAAATGTTAATAGGTCACATAACAGTGCATTAGAAACTGCATAAACCTGCCGGCATTACCTCTAATGGTGTATAAACACACATTGTTAGCACTATAATCTGCTTTAATCATTGTGCAGTTTACCGTTTGGACACACCACATCGCTCCTCATTAGCTGACAAGCTAACTGCAATTTAATAGTGTTGAATTATTTTTAATCTTGTAAACATCCTCTTAAAGTTCATAATGAGGTCTCTTGTCAGTTTTAGAACTATGGAGTAAAACCACATTTTGTTGTGAGTTAAACCCCTTCGTCGTGAAAGCGGTGATATAATATAACAGTCACACTGAAGTAATACGACTTACGCTTTACAAAATCAATACTTCTTCCATGGTTTATACAAATACAGCTGCAGGCTCAGATTAATTTCTTATTTGATGTGTGATTATCTTGGTTGATTGTCTGTGTCATTCCTGTGGAGGCTGTCGGCATGATATGTTTCTGTGGAGACCAGACAAAAGGAAACGGTTTGGGAACAGGGGAATGAATGGAAACGGTGGCCTGATGCCAGAGGGTGAAGAAGATGGACTGAGGGTGTTTTCACACCACTAGTTCGATTATTTGGTCTGCACCAGGATTTAAAATTTTTACTATGTAGCGTATAGACTCCAGCGTGGTCTGATATCACTCCTTCCAATGAACCAAAATCAGTTTGTTTCATCAATGTTTCTCTTCAAACAAACTGGAAATGAAATAATGATGCATCTTGAATAGTTTGTTTGGACCAAACTTTGCTTCGGTGTGGAGTCAATCTTGATTTAATGTGCCTGATGCTTTCACACCAACAAAAATGAACAGAACTAAGCACCTTTCGTTTGAATGGACCATTTGGTGCACACCAAATGCTGTTGCTATGAAAACACCCTGAGAGAAGAATGACATTGACAATGCAACAATGATGGCTTAGTGGTGGACTAAGGATGCTTTGTCATTACTACTTTGATTATTCATTCATTTGGTCATTTGGTGTGGAGTCAAGTCTTGATTTAGTGCACCCAAGTGCAACTGATGCTTGCTGACCAACAAAAACGAACAGAACTAAGCACCTTTGGTTTGAATGGAGCGTTTGGTTGAGCACTAACTGCTGTTGGTATGAGAGCACCTTAAGAGAAAAATGACGATGACAATGCAACAATGATGATTCAGTGGTGGACTAAGGACCACTTGTTTGATTACTTGGCCTACAACAGGCAATACAATTTTTGCTAATTTGCATGACGACTCCAGTGTGATCCACTTTCACACCGGCACAATGAACCAAAATTGGTCAGATTGACATTTATGGTAGCACCAATTCTAACTCACTATGGAACGACACGTTTGCACATTGCTACTTGCTCTTACAGGGGAGACGTGTTATTTTCGTGAATGAGTAGTATTCCGCTGTTTGGACCCAGGTTTGCATCAAGCGGACCAAAACCACCTCTTTTTGGAGGTCTAGGTCCACTTGATTTAGTGCACTCTAGTGCAACTGATGCTTTCACATCAATGAAAATGAATCAAACTAAGTGGAACAAAAAGGGTAACAGCTGTATGTGGTGGGGAGCAAACGAGCAGAAGGCACCCTAAAGGAAAATTTATCATGATTTGTCACTTTAAAACACCCTAAAGGATAATTTATCATGTTTTGTCACTTTAAAGGCACCCTAAAGGGCAATTTATCACATTTTGCCACATTTGGGCACCCTGAGGGGCAATTTATCACATTTTATCACTTTAAGGGACCCCTAAAGGGAAATTTATCAAGTTGTCCTGGATGTTGATCCACTCTCGTAGGCACTAGCATATTTTATTTACCCTTCTTGAAGGGCATTTTTGCAGCAAAATGGAACCAGATTGATGTCTAAAGTCTGAGGTTTCGCCATGCACAAAATATCCATCCGAATATCAGACGCAGCAGAAATTGAGTCAGATCTGAGACTTTTTTATCAAAATCTGCAGAAAGCAGAGAGACTTTTTGGCTACTGGTTCTCTTTCATATGGTTCATTTGCAAGAAAAAGCTTGTGAAAGGAACATACTTCTACAAAAAACCCATGAAGATCATAGCCCCCCCATTTTTTTTAACAAGCACAGCTAAAGAATAAATTATTAGCTTTTATATTTTTTAAGTGACATTTTAAGAGCACTGACATTTTAAGAGTCAGTTTGGCTTTTTTCAACAGAGCCAAACTGACAGCATATTTCTCTCATTCTTTTTTAACTGCCAGCATAATAGACTACATGAATAGGCCTTTTGAAATCCATGCGGAAATGTCCATCACCTTGTCTCTCATCCTGCCGCTCGTGTTGTGACTTCTGGAGGACGTGTGAGTGACAGCCGTTGTTCAGACTCTCACGGCGGCGGCCAACTTTTATTATAATTGCGCTGTCGAGCATGTTCATGTACGTGTGTCTGTGATGGTCAGCGAGTTTGGTAACCATAGAGAGGTCCAACCGCGTTATTAACGGAGCTGCTTCCCCTATCCCCGAGATTCCATTTAGGTCCTGGATGTGGGACCAAGTGATTGTACTGTAGCAAAGTGATTTATGAGTCTGAGAAATTCAAGTTGGGAAATGAGCTTTTGGCAGGAAACGGGGCCGGCGAATTCTGAAGAAGCCCGCTAATTGTTCATTGAGATGCCTTTCAAACACATGTGATGTGTGATCTAGAAACTCTCCAGCTAAATATACCCCGGTTTTGATGGATGTCTTATCACAGATGAATCCCCAGAAACCAGCTTACTGAATTTTCTGCTTTCCCACTTCCATGATGCGTCTCTAAAACCCTCTGCATACATCTGTTTCCTGGCGCTGAAGAACTTCAACAATCAATTGCACTTTGACATTTTTCATTAAATTATGTGTTTCATGTGATTACAATGCAGGAATGCGTGGGTTTCTAATCGTAAGCTGTCAAATTCTGAAAAGGAAAGGTGACTATAGGGCTTAATTATGACACGGTAGAGGTTTTCACAGGTATCTAAGGCGAACCTGTGGAATACTTGAACCCAACATGCATAATTAATAATCCTCAGGACAATCAAGACCAGAGGATAATCATACCCGACCCTAACAGATTTAATTGATGCGGCATGACACAGCATCAATTAAAAAGCTGGTTAAAAACTCATCTTCCCTTGAACTTTACAGTTCACATCTTTGTTTTCTATTATGATGATGTCAAGGCAAGACATGTTTAAAGCTTTAACACAGACCCAATAATGGTGGAAATACAGCTGGTGCATTCAGGTTAATTCTGATTAGTTAATGCAATCAAGCATCACTTTGAAAAAATAGGGTCAAATTACCTTTCCATGTTTTGGGGCTTCCTGTGTAAACTAGGCTTTACAGTAAAAGCCTGAATAGAACTGATTTCATAATAAAAGTGATGGTACGTCACATTCAGTCAAAAATAAATATATAAAAATACAAAGAGCAAAAATATAATTATTTAACATTTATTATATGATGATAAGAAATAACAACCTGCTGCCTGCAAATTGTATTACAGGGAAAATTTGAGGCTTTGGCTTTCCAATTGTGTGAATAATGAGTCAGACACCAGAGACCTAAATATTTATACACAAACACTGAAAAGTGTTTATATACATATAGATATATTAGAGTTCCTTTAATCAATTTATCAATTTTATCGCTTTGAATGCACATTCCCATTACCGTTGAATATCGGGTTGAGAGAATACAACTAGATTTAACCCTCTAGGTGCCACTGTCGGCTGAAGTGGACAAGATGCTGCACTGAATGAAATGGCAGATTTTGTCAAATAGGCGTCAAATGTATGCTCCCACTATATGATGTCATAATATGCAAATTAGATGGGTACATTTAATCCCTACATGAACTTTGGGCCATCCTTAATATTACTCTCATTTACAGATAGTCTCTATCTCTTATCACTGTTAAGTTATAGCCTTTTGAAATTAAGATGTCAAAATCGAACTTTTTAGAAAAAACCTCTGGTGCCTAAAGGGTTAACATTAAATCTGGTCTAAGTGAAACCAAGCTCTAGCACTTTTATGTCCCATCACGTTGTCCAAAAGTGACATGTTAACATTTTTCCTCCAAAACTATTTTCAGACTAATCTCATCTCTTTGCTCCAACACATAATCAGATGGCGGATAAATCCATTGGAGTGGCCAAAGACTCAACTTGGACGCATTAAAACCCACTGATCGGTGTCTAATCATTGACGACAAATGGTCCTCGACTGGATTCACACCAAGATGAATGTAGTGTGCCGACAGAAGGGCTGAAGCCTCATCTGACTCTGATTCCATGCACATATCTGGCATCAATCGTCTGTTTCCACTTCCCACATGCATGGTTTTTTGTGTAAAAATAATCTAGCGGGGAAATGGTAAAAAGGAGGGATCATGGTGCCCTGATCCCCTCCCTCGCTGCTTGTGCACTGCCTGAATAAGGTCGCGGCCCCTGGGTTGGATTTCCACTCCCCCTCTCTTTTCCTCCTCCTGCGATCCATCTCCATCCTCTCAAGGACGCGTTCCGAAAGGAAACTGAGTCAAGTGATGAGGGACCGGGGAGAAATGGGTTCTCATCAGCTCGAGCATATGTGTGTCAGCGTGCGCCAGCGGAGGTGTAACGCGTGGACCGCGTGTTAATTTGCAAATCGACTCGTGCTGCGAGATGCCATAATCTGATACTAGGATATTTGATTTCACGTGGAAAAATGATTCATAAGTCGCATGTGCCGGTGCAAATTACCATCAAGCGTCGGTAAACTGTGGTTTTTTAGCCAAGGTTAAGGAGGACGGCGAGGAGGAGGAAGAGGAGGAGGAGGAGGAGGGAGAGCACAGTAAGTGAGTCATAGTATGAACTCCAAGGCCTTGTGCATAATATCATTCCAGCTCACGCTTCTTTGTCACAGCGAGCTGAATCACCAGACAGACACGTGGCTACAAACTGAAACGTCACTACCTGGCTCTTCTTGCATTTGTCTATCACACACACACACACACACACACACACACACACACACACACACACACACACACCATCCAGAGAAACAGAGATGTTTTATCCTTTATCCTTTTGTCAGGTCAACAGAGTTTTGACCCTTTGACTTTATGTAAGTGATGCTTGTAATATATGTAAATAATATGTATTCATGCAAATCAAGCTAATAATACATCAGATTTTATACAGCGCTTTCCCTAGTGCTCAGTAATGTTCCTTCCAGGTTTTTATTCAACATTACTTTTCCTAGGATGGTATTGGCTGCAGGTGTGAGACATACTTGAACTTGTTTAATGCTGTCAATCAGGTATTAAAATGGTTGCTTTGCAGCAATACAGATAAAGACTCCCTTGTGTGTTAATGAAAATGCAACAAGGGAGATTTGAAAAAAATAAAGAGCTAAACAAGAAAATTGGATAATTTGAACCAGTTCTAAGAATTTCTAAGATCAAGAGATTTATTGAAGGTCCCATTTGTCCATCTTTCCTGGTTTTTATTTTTACGTTGTGATGTTTCTAGCAAGATAAATGTGGTTTAACAACCCAAACTCATCTGAATAGAGATGTATGTCTCTCAAGCTTCTCTCTAACTCTAAATAGAATTGGTTGTTTTGTGTTATGTCATGTTGGTGTATAGTTGTGACGTCACAACTGAACAGAAGTCTTATTTATCCAACATTAAAACCTTCCCATTATCAGAATTGCAAATTTAATTACTCCCTGATATGGGACCTTTTTGAGCATTTTCTTTTCTCTAAGCGATTTCTAGGCAAAGTTTGGGACTTCAGTTCCATCGCACATCACCAGCTACAAATATGTCAGCAGATATGTCATAATGTCATTATGATGCACAGAGGCTTGCACTTACATTTGTGGTTAAGCTTTACAGAAGACAGCAGTAAGTCGGTGTAATCACGGTGGCAAAATCCTATAATCCAAGCATGCCAATATAAATGACACAGCATTTAAATACTGCAAAAACTAAGTCATCTTCTGCTTGGTTGGACAGAGAATATCTTTCTTTATTTGACCTTTTTTTGTAGTTTTTTTTAAATAACTCTCACCACACAGGACCCTTCACACCACCTTCATAACTAATTCAAAGTCCTCCAATCGGTCAATATACAACCCCTCTTGAATTCTAATCAGATTCCTGCACGGATCAGAGTCAATAAAGGAAAAATTTGCTACAATTTGACTGACTCCAGCCTCTATATTAGACTGGAAAGTTTAGCAACTGCCTCAAACGCCCCGCCGAAGGCATCTCATGGAACAATTTAGGAGTTACAAAGTCCCTCAGAAACAAATATTCAGCTCCCGCCCTTCCAGGAATAATCTATGGCAGAAATCTCCCCCTGACTGGAGGGCTCTCCTGGATTTGTGAAACAAACACAAAGCTCTGATCGAAATCTTTGCATGTGCACTGCTGCTGATTTGCAATGCAAATGGTCTTCATCGCCGGACACCACGGGGAGAAAACGGCGATTCTCAGAAGACAACAAAGGGGGGGGAAGCCTTCGCATCAGGCAGCCTCATCCACAGCGAGATTCGTTTCAGCCTCCACCAACGGAAGCCTTATCTCTGCTGGCCTTCTGTCTGCTTAAAGGAACGAGGCCTCCACATGAGGCTCTGGGGGCCCCTCGAGGCACCGGCAGCAGAGTAAGCTATGATGTAGTTTTGGATTTGGAAGCAATTAACAATCAGTGTTGGCAAACCACTGTTCTGGAAGTTACAAGTCTCTGGAGAAAAAAAGGGGTAAAAAAGGAAGATGAGCCAGTTACCTGGAATTCAATCCCATAGTTCTCCCTGCAGAAATCTCGTAGTTTGGGGTAAACGTGTTCTTTCAGCGCATTCCTCTCCGCCTCTGTGTCTGGAAACAAAAGAAACAAGGTATCTTTAAGTGTTTTTTATTCCAACTGTATGATAGCATACAATAAAAGGGAGGTAATAAAGCAGCGCTTTTAGGGGCGGGCACTGTGAATCCCCCTTACCCTTCAGTTTGTGCTAGACTGTATGGGCCGGAAGGATGAGTACATTTTCAGATCAATGAAATATATTACTTACATGGGATTCCCTGTCTCAGTTGGGCAAATTTTCCAGCTGGAATCATCCAACTAAGTGTGTGTAATCGAATGTAGGATTTGCAGCAATTTATATGTTGGCCAAACAAAGACCAGAATGTAGAATGTTTAAACATTCATCGATTGAATAGCTGAAGTGACAGCATAATCAATAAGCCGCTGAGACTAGGATGCAGCGATGGTGCCGGGAAGAATTCGTGCAGGTGGAATGTTTGAAAATGTGAAGTGGACACTACTAACCCCATGACTCTGTTTAATATTAACAGGTGAACATGAAAGAACCTCCCAGTTAGATGGCCAAACAGGCCTGCTTTATTGTGCATTCCAAGTCTTAACCTAGTCCCCCCAGGCCTATTTATCAGAATCAGTTTAAACTGTACAGTGTTGAAATACATCCAGTTAGAATAAAGCAAAAAAGTGAAAAGATTTGCCCCCCCCCCAAAAAATAACATCTATTTAAATTGAAAACCACCTGAAAATCATGGGTTAGCCCAATTCATCTATGGAGTAAAATAAAGTCTTATAAGTAATTGTACAAAATGTCAGACATACAAGGTGAATAAAACCAAATTTAGAGATGTTTTAGTAAAGGTGTGTCCAGGCTGACCTGAAAACCTTGAAAAGACTGAACAGATTCTAATACTACATTATGCAATTGGATTCATGAAGCCAGCTCATGGTTAAGGATGTCCAAGTTGGGTTATGGTTGGATGTCCAAATAGTGGACCTAGTTTGGATTTCAAACAAATGTCCAGAATTGGTCATGGACTGACAGACCCAATGTAGACATGATCTGCAATTCTATGCAATGTTCAATGTTTAGTGGGAGATATTGAAACCTTGAACTCAGTCCTATACTTGACCGGTAGCTAATGCAGGGACGTCGGTAGAGACTGACTGCTGTCTGTCCTCCTGAGACTCACCTAGCAGCAGCGTTCTGCACCAGCCGCAAGCGGGACAAGGATGACTGGCTGATTCCAAAAAGAAGAGAAGTACAGTAATCCAGCCAAGAGGGAATGAAGGCATTTGTCTTTAGGTCATTAACCGGGGGGGGGGGGATTTTAAAGCTGGATCGAAGATGACACAGAGATTTCTGGAATGGGCATGAATGTTAAGCGTTAGTCACGCCAATATAAAACTTTTAAATATGGGAACCTAGGGTTACCTCGAAGAGCCAATGCTGACACACACTGTTGAAGAATGTGGGATTATGCAGCATTACCGAGGCAGTGATCATATTGGACAGTCGGAATGCCCATGGCTTGTTGTTGTGCCCCACTTTCTTGCCTCCTCTCCTCTCTTTTTCACTGTCTTCCAAATGGTTACTGTAATTTATCTGGACAGGCCCAGTCCCCCTCTCTCTCTCTCTCTCTCTCTCTCTCTCTATCTCTCTCTCTCCATGGCTGTTCCCATGAAGGGTGTGGATGGATTGTTTAAAAAAGAGCGAACATGCCTAACAGAGGGACCCATGTGACCAGTGTAAACCGGGTTGCACATGCACACATGCAGCACACACATGGTGGGCGCCGGCGCATGAAACAGCCCCCTCAGCCGCTAACCGTGTCATACGCGGCGCGGGTAGAGGAGCAAATTTAGTCTGACGTATCCCCCCTCCTCGTCTATCTTTAGCAAGGCTTTGGGCCTCGACTGTACATGTATCCGCCCCGCAGCTACCCGAGCAAAATGTCATATCAAAACCCGAACGGCTACAATAGTATGCAAATGAAATAAATGGCAGTTGCTGCATCCTCGGAGCTCTCATCTCATGCCGTCAGAGATGTATCATTACAGTATAATAGATGTCGAATATCTTCCGGTGGCACAGGTGGCGCCTTATCCTGCAATAATAGCAGCTTTTTATGAAATATTAAATCTGTTTTTGGAAGAGTTAAAAGCTGTGTTTGTATGGCTCGATGTGACTGGAAAGATTAAAATACGGTTTATACTGCGCTGATAACGCCGCGATCTCAGCCTGACATATGTGTTTTATTTCATCCACATGCAAAGTGACAAAGACGAGATGTTACGTTCTCTCTGTGTGTCCTTCCCACCAATTTTCCAATTTGTTTATTTCAACAGTGCCGACCAGTCTCTCTTTTTTTCTTTAGAGATATATCCTGTCAGCAGTCTTTTTTTCCCCCTTTTCCTCTTACTTCCTTTTTTTTGCTCTCGTCTTGCTTTTGGCAAACTCATCAGTGGTCAATTAAACAGAGAAATATGGCTAGAAGTTCCTGATTCTTCTCTCCATTAACTGTTTGAGTCTTTAATTGATGAATATTGTGAAAGAGTCAGAAGTCAAAAGTCCAAAATGATGTTTTCATATATGTGTTTCTTTTGTCTACAATATTCAGTTTACTAGTGGTAGATAGTCAGTACATTTACTCGAATACAGTACCTCAAAATTACTTAAGTATTTCCACTTGATGCGAGTTTATACTTCGACATTTATTTGACAGCTTTAGCTACTTTTAAGATGAATATTTTAATATTTTACATAAAATGTATACATTTTAATATTCTATTAAAATAGAATAAATTGGTAAACTTGCTATGTGACAAGCAGCAAACATTTTGATGCAGTACAATTATGACTAATCTACCTAAGCATATTTTCCTAATCATTGATAAAATAAAACATTAAAATGCTCCCATATATTTAATGATTTAAAAACAAGTAGCAGTAGTAGTAATGTGTGTGTGTGTATTTACAATTTAATATTCTTATTTTCTCTGCAGCTTTGATTTTAAAAGAACTGAGAGTTGCAGCAGACCTGCATCTTTCTGGGAATTTGTCCCAGATATAGAGAGGATAAGAACTTAGAGCTGTTTACATGAAGTTGTATAATATTACAGATACATGGTCGAGTACACAGAGCAGTGAAATCTGACTTATAACAGTGCAGACTGTGTGAAATATCATGATACTTCAAAATATATTAAAAATGGGCCCAAAGACTAATATATAGAAAAGCAGCAGTTTGACATGTTGATATGAGTCTACAGGTCATTTCTATCTTTATTACAGTGTCTATAACTAATAATCCAATAAAGTAAACCACTATAATAATAAGTTAGTTATAGTGACACTACTTGAGCTGGTCCTTCATTCCTGCAGACAGCGGCCGTTCTGCAGCTGCCTGCTCAGAATCTCATCAACACGGCTCTGACAATGCAATCAGTCGGCTCTCATCAAGCCATACCAACACACACTCCAGAGCCTCTTGGTATGCACATCTGCTCAGAGATCTCTAATTAAAAGAGAAAAAGAGACAAGACAAGTGTCTGAGCAAAGAGAACGATGCCGTGACACAGTGGTCAGCCTCACTGATACCGAGGCAATGATCTGCCTCGGAGATTTCTGCCTCAATATAATGAAGGTGATGGGAATTTCTTTTGTGGTAGACTCTGCAGAAATGGAATATAATATATTATAGTATTATTTAGTTAAATTAAAATAATTGTTGTGTTTTTATTACCTTAGATTGAGCAGTTTTTTTTTATCTACATGGGGTGAAGGCCGCCATGTTGCACTACCATATTTCTACAGTAGCCTAGAATGGACAAACCAAACAATGGCTCTAGAGATGGACTTAACCTATTTTTTTTTTGCTGTAGATTCTCATATATTCTATGCCCCACAGATCTGGAACAAACTCCCAGAGATCTGCAGGTCTGCTGCAAATCTCACTATTTTTAAGTCAGAGCTAAAGACTTTTCTGTTTGCTGCTGCCTATTGCTGATGTCATTTTCTCACTTCACTGTTATTTAGTTCCTGTTTTTGTTTTAATCAATAGTTTTTAAATTGTATCCTGCCTCTCACTGTAATGCGCTGGGATAGGCTGCAGCAGCCCCCTGCGACCCTAATGAGGAATAAGCGGGTATAGAGGATGACTGACTGACTATTACATAGAAGAATAAATAATGAAAATAATTTGATGATGAAGCCCTAGTGTAAATTTAAGTCCTCACCTTCATCATGTTCCCTTTCCTTTTACTCGTCTTGTCATGTATTACCAATAAATGACTATGCCTATAATGCATCAGGCTAGGCCACACAAGACTAAAATAAAAGCTGAACATTTCTCACTGAGGAACCCTTTTAATGTGCAGATCTGGACCTGCAGTGATGCAAACTCGCACAGTTGGTGAGCAAATTGATAGCGAATGACCTGGAAATCACCGAAGGCGGATTGCAGCTGTGCTAATCGGCCATCCGGAAAGGCCAGATGTTCCTCCACTTCCTGGGTATACGGGGACCCACAGGTTATCTGAATACCACTGAATCGGAGACTAAAGGGAATCCGCATCGGATGCCTCTGGAAGTTATTGTGCAACCGACCAAACTGGATGTTAAGCGCTGCAGGTAAACTGTAGCATACAGTAAAAGATGGTAATATTGGAGTGGATGGAAGTTGAAGGGGATTTATGTTAACAGTGGCTGCACACACAGCTGGTGTTAGTCTACCCGACATAAAAAAATGCACTATACCGTCATTGTGTAACATCTGCGTTGGCAGCTGTTTCCTCAAAAGCCACTAGTGGCATATTCACATTTACAGCACGAACAAACTGCACAGTTAATATCCCCAATTACTATAAGACATGATGACTTCTTTTCAATATCAAGGATACCGCTGCTCTGTTCTTATAGTAGGTAACCATGGACACCGGGTGCACATTATCTACTTTTTATATTTTATATTCAAATTTGTTCACTTGAGTTATTGTAGGGCTTCTTGTATTTGGATGAAGTGGTAAATTCCCAGAGTGTTTATGCTTATTTTGTAACATGAGCAGGCTCCTTTTTTGTGTAATCGGATGCGAAACAGGCTCTTCAGGATTTTAGTGGAGAGATTTAGTCTATCAATCTCTTTTACTTTCTCACTTACCCTGTTTATAGCATCTATTTCATGCTGAGCCCCACTAAGAAGCTCGTATCACTTCATTTCTCCTTCTCAGTATTACCTGTTAATCATGGAAGCTGTCGCTTTTCAGATAAGAGATATTTGAAAGATATGATAAACATTTGTACGCAATCAATCTTTTCTGACGGTGAAGAGAAAATGAAGAGGAATATTGTTACATTCCTTTTTTTTACAATAAAGTAGAAATTGTTCTCCCAATAAAGCCATAAATTCCAAGGAGGAAGCAAAATTTACAGTGAACACTTACTAAGAATGTGCAAAGGATTCACTTTAAAAGCAGGACTAAACTATCCAATGATTGTCTAATCCATCCAATCCATTTTTTCATAATGTAGTCTAACCCCATTATTAAGTGTGGGAACCTCTAGAGGTGGAAGGAGCTACCGCATGACATCACAAAGTCAAAGAAGTACAACCAAGACACCAAAGTTTCTAAATCCATGGCATGTGCAATTATCTGTTATTTTTTGTTGTTTGGTGCATGGGACATTATTTATAATTTATCTGTGAAAAAAAGCAACATGAAAGTGGCTATTTGCATGATATGGGACCTTTAACTTCTTAGGACACACCCCCTTTTTCAGTCTCATTTGCGAAAATAGTATGCCCAATTTGTAAGTAGCACCATAGATATACATAAGAAAGGCTAGATGTCCCATGCATGCTAACAGCCAGTGGAGTCGAATGTTCGGACTAGTGGCCATCTTGGCACAGGCAGCTCGCCCACCTATAACAATGTATTTTAAAGGTGTTTGTTCTTTTAAATGAACAAAACTTGCTCAATTCTCAACCAATTTTCTCAACGGTTTGGTTTGTTATAAATGTATAAATGAGATGTAGAAACTGCTTTCAGTGAGATCAGAGTACTTGATTTTGTTCAGATCACTCACCTTCCCTTATGTTCAATACATCACGTCAGAATGTTTGCCTGTGGCAAGATGGCAAGGAACTTCACGTCTGTGCTGGAAGACATCCAGCCTTTATTATGTATATTTATGAGTGGCACAGTTCCCACATGTCACATGTCATTCAAAAGCTCTGGCTATTGGCTATCAGACTTGAATGGTCTTATCATAGGAAATTTCCATTGGGTTACACTGCTGTCTATCAAACCAAAGATGGTCAAACCTTCACAGACGTTCCTCATTAGCTATCTCCCGACCCCATGCTTCTATTGGCCTGTGCATGGTGTCAATCGATGCAAAACAATTTCAAGACCATAATTTTAGCATTATTTGCACATTGACTGAAGTGTAGTATTGACGTAAATGACCCCCGCTGCTCCGTACTGAGAGTGGTGTGTCTTAAGAAGTCAAGTTATCTGAAAAATAAATTGAGCTAATGTTTGCAGCAGCTTGACTCACAACTCCCATGATCCTATGCTACTTCATTAAATCATCACTTCCATCTTTTGCTATTTTTTTCATTAAGAGACCAAACACGACATGAAAATTGCATATTTGCATTTTAAATATCCTGAAAATGATTTTTCAGAAATTCATTTATATTGCAAGAAGACTGAGTGAACCCTTACTTGAAGTTCATTTTCAATGTCAGTCGTCAGCGTTAAGCCCCCAAACTCTCTCTGCAGGGCTATTAACCTGCTCATAAAACAAAAAACGAAAATTCCATTAGTTAAACCGTTTGCAAACCAAAATTGTTCTCCAGGTTAATTACTGCGGGTCAGTCACAAGTGGGTAATCAGTATGTAATTTCACTCAGGTGCAGGGCTGCTTGCTATCATCAGCATCATTCCCCTAACGAAATGCTTTTTTGCTGTGTGTTCCATCAAACGGTCGGATCACCCAGGGAGTAGGACGAGCACGCAAGGGCAACTGCTGAATTTGTCAGAACCAAGTCCTGGGGGTGCAGAATTGCTCCACAGCACAAAACTCAGAGAGAGAGAAAGGAAAAAAAAGTGGGAGAGAGCGAGAGTTCACTAAAAGCTGCTGCCAAAACTAGCGCAGGCTTTCCCGTCCCCTTCAGGAGGAGAAAACGGAGGCGGAGGACGAAAAAAAGATTGGAGAAGCGAGCTCGCTAGCACGCGCCATAAACTCCACAGACCGCAGAGCGGAGCCCGGCCTCGGCCAAAAAATCCAACCGCCGAGAGCCAATTTATTAAACAAAAGCCACCCTTGACACAGTCTCTCCACCTGTCATCTCTCCTTCTCACTCTCTCCCCTTTTTTCACATTTTTGTTCTCCTTCACCAGACAGGGAAAAAAAACGGATGATTAGGATTCTTTTCGTCAAAGAAAAGACAGAGAAAATCCGAGATAACATGGAAAAAAAACAAGAAAACAAACTGGAGACGGTATAAATGGGAACAACGGGAATTTGTGTGGGCGTAATGCGTTTAGCCGTCTCCGCGGTGACACAATGTAGCATTGATGGCGACGGGAAAGGGTATAGACGATTTTCATGCGTCGCATCCCTGAGGCCTTGTGCCTTCATCAACTTTAAACAGCTTAAGTGATCGCTAGCATACAAATGGCTGCCTGTAAACCGCAGCGTTGCCAGAGCTCCTGAGGTGACTACAGCAAAGGTAATGGAGTTGTCTTATACAGATGTGCTAATACAGACCTCCAACGAACACACACACACACACACACTCGTGTGTATTGACGGATGAGATGGGGCTACATAATGCACACAAACGCGCAGGAATAAATCACGTCAATGCCTTTCTCTAGTTTGCTGCTGCTGTCGGGCTACTGGCAAGAACAGATAGTGAGGGGTTTTTAATTGATCGGCTGTGGCCACACACACACACACACACACACACACACACACACACACACACCACGCGGATTCATCCACCTGAGCCAAGAACTTGAGTGATTCATTAACATCATGGAAGCAGGATGTAAATCCACTCAAATTAGCTGTTTGGCTTACGTTTTGGCAAGGGCTAGAACGCTCTATATCACTGAATCGTGGAGGGAAGTTTCTGTTGCAGCATCCTGCATCACGCTGGTGTCTGAAAGCACTCGCCTCTAGCAGATTCTTCTCTGAGAAAAAGGGAAGGCACTTTCTGAATTATCGCCGATGACGAAAAGCGAACAACGAGGGTCTGTGGCGTTCTGATAAGGTCGTCTGGGGTCAGCTGGTGTAATTAGCCGCCGGACACGTGGCATCGTTCCACCTAAAAAACTGGTGACGTTATACTGTTTTTCATCATGTATTTATTAAAGGTCCCGTGTTTTACACTTTTTCTAGGTTTAATACGGAGCTTTGAGAAATATTTGAAATTTTAAGCAGCAAATATCATGTAACTTTTTTTTTTTAAGTTTTGCTTAATTATCTCTTTCAAATTTCTCTCTGGAGCTCTAGAAAGAAAAGAATGAACCAGGGATGCAATGACTTATCTGCAGAACATCATTATTTATCCACCCACACACACACACACACACACAGGTGAGATGGGTGAAGATCACTGGAATATTACTGGATAACTACTACAAGTGCAATAAAACATTTGTGACTAAAGAGCCAATAATTTATCGATTCACCTAATCAACAATCATAAGCATGTGATGTTAAATATTTCAACATTTTTCATTTCTATCGACTGGACCTGAATCTGTCTGCATGAAGCCTGTCTGTTAGTTCGACACATGTCTTAAAATTGTGAGAAATGACTGTAAACTTGTGAAATGCAGGCTGAGAAAAAGCCGCTCCTCCTCTCTAGAGGAGGTCAGAGGTCAAGAGGAATGACTGAGTGTATTCTTCTTTCAAGAATCGAATATCAGGGATATTATATAGTATAGATATAGTTTGCAGAAGAAGGAGACATTTCTCATGTGGGGTTTCGATGAATCTGATCAGTTCTATTGTTTGGTTTCTGCTCTGATCACATTAGAGCTGAATGCCGTTTAAAAAAAAGAAAAAAGTGCATGGATAGCTCCCTCTAGTGAACACAGAGAGACAGGTTCTGCAGCAGGATGGACCGGAGACTGGAGTCACATCAATTCTGAACAAGTGCTTTGTTACTCGCACATACCCTGGCAGCAGCAGGGCGGGTTTTTGACAGCGAGAGCATCAGCAATCAGCAATCTGGGTCTAAAAAGACGTAGGGTAGAGTGATGGAGGTGAACTCTGAAAACACAGTGAACTTGTGGGTGATTTTTTTTGTCTTTTTAGCTCCACGCTGTTCAAGATTGCAAGGTGTGTGTGTCTTTCCATAAATGTGCCGGCAACACTTGGAATAGCCCTCCCCAGCCTCCCCTGTCCTCCCTCATTGTTTTTCCGTGCATGTGCGGATCGTTAAATCCGTGTTGTGACTGGGATGCTCTGAATGACTAAAAGGCTGCTACAGGTGTTTAAACAACGCCAGATGTTTTTTTTCTATCTTTTCACCATCTAGTGCCGGGCCATAAGCCAATAATATGAGAATATGAGGTCACTTCTTTTTTTTGTTTATTTGGAGAGGGGGGGTGGGGTGGATCCATAGCAATTTGCTCAGTGAGGACAAGCAAATGACAGTGATGTAAGGACAAACACAACCTCTCTGTCTCTTTTCCTTTTCTTTTTTTAAATCCTGCCATGCCCTCTTGTCTCCTCCCGTGCCTCTCGCAGCCTACTCTACTTCCCTTTGCCTTGTTTACTCCAGTTTTTTTTTTTTCGCTGAGCCTATTTTTAACCCCTTTCCCCCACAGGGCATATTCAAACACAGAGCTGCAGCTGGGTGTCTCCCTCACGACCCAAAATGTCTCCGCTCACACCACGCACCCCTGTGTCCGACTGTGCAATCTGTTGTTGTTTTGTTGTGTTTGTGAGGTAGATATTGCCCCGATTTTTTTTTTCCTTTTTCTGTGTCATTTAGTTGTCACATGGCCTATTTTTCATTTAACCTTTATTTAAACAGGGAAAAAACTCTCACAAGATTGTCCTGGCATCAACAGGGTTATAGACATGTAATAATCAGCTATTACAGTAAAGATTAAATATTCGTCACTAACATCACTAAAAAAATAAATCATTTGAAACACCTACAGCTACATGTGTGTCTCCAGGTCATTCAGAATGACTTTAAATACTTCCAGAGACCAGCTCCTGAAGATACAGGAACTTCTGTAGCTGATTCCAGAACAGACAGAAGAAATTAGTCCTGGGAGCAAAGACAATACTACTACATATATTTTGTCTATCAATATGTAGGTTGGAAGCAGACCAAGAATGGCCTTTTATAAATAAGAACAGGCCAGTGTTTAAGTCTACAGATGGACCCACACTGAGCACATAAAGTGCAAGTGGATGCTTTTAATTTGGTAATAAACCACAGTGCTCCAGTGTCCAGCACTTTCATGCATGTTATAGTCTATCACTAGAGTGCACGTACTACACCTTTAATTTAAGAGTCCTGCCATATCTCCAGAAATAGACCTGATCAATACTGGACATACTGCGAAAGAGGCTTCATTTCATCATCCTGATGCTTGGAAATATTATTTATTTTATTATTATTTAACTGCACTTGCAGTTCACTTAGATTCTTATGCAAATCTAACTCAAACCTCCTGAAACTCTAGAGTCCATATTTGTTTAAATGAATCGTAGTGGTGTTATTTTGAGAGTCTGGGGGCTTGATGTGTGTGTGCTTGGGGGTGCGCGCGCGCTTACCGTCTGGGTTGGAACAGATGAAGACCCGGACGCTGCGGCCGGTGGGGACGTGGTGCGGCGGGAGGGCGAGGATGTTGCCGCTGATGGCCGCCCTGCGCAGCGCCGACTCCCGCGGGCAGAGCTGCCTGCTCCCCGCTCCCGACGGCCACATGGGGGGCGACTTCCAGCGTGGCTGTACACGCACACGCGCGCACACACACACACACACACACACACACACACACAGAAAAAGGAGGGGGGCATGTTAGCGCGGCCGGTGGGGGCGCATACGTAGGCGCATGGACAGACGTGCATGTTTTTACGCGCAGATTCTCCCCCTGATCCATCCACACACATGGGGCGTTAATTGTGGCAAATGCTGAATTAATAACTTTATAATACATTTAGAGACATCTGATTGATTAAAATAAGAAAAAAGCTCCACTTTTCCTTTTTTGCTTTGAAATTGTGTTTTTTATGTCTTAAATGATGTAAAATATTGTTTTACATCGTATTCCAGGCTCATTGCCATAACGCCCATGCTACACACACGTATACGCACACACACGCGCGCGCACACCAGACAAGTTAGGATGGATCTGTCAAAAAAATCTTGTCCAAACACAGACAATGGGATTAGATGTGTTTTGTTACTGCATTCATGTGGTAGGGGTAGAATAATAGGATATTACGCACAGCCTACTACCGTCATGGTGCATGCGTAATTGTGTATACATGTCCTTGGACGCATTCATGAATTTTCATGCCACTGTGGGACAAAACAGACAAAACAGAAAAAAAAAACGAGACGAGACACAAGTCGAATAGAGAAACGAGCACAAGGCAAGCATCATCAGTCGTATATCCCACCCCAGAAGAAGATGCTTGTACGGGCGAATAACCAGTAAGAATGGTTATTCCGCCGAGGAGGGAGGGAGGGAAGGGGGGATGTCAAGTCGCTGGTTTTCCCGGAGTTGCGTCTATCCTGAAATCTTTGCTTTCAAAGATGGAAAACCTCGGAAAAAGACGAGAGGAAAAGCGGAGGAAAAGTTGGGGTTAGTCCGCTACTTGAACTCTACGTCGAATCCGAGACAACTACAAAAAAAAGAAGAAGGAAAAAACGCATCCACAGAAAGAGGGACCCGCCGACGCCGGAGACGAGAGGAGGCAACAACAACAGGACACTTCTTGTTGCTCACATTCATTCGCTTCATTGCGCGGCTTCGGGAAATATCCAAGCGTCGTGGCCGGTGAGAGGAAGGTAAAAACGCCCATCAGAGGAGCCGGGAGGCGACGCCGGGAGACGGTGAGGCGGACAGCGCACGTCGGAGTGCTCCCCGTGGCATCCTGCTGCTGTCTCCGCGAAGCCCGAGCGACCTCTGAGAGATGATGGAGAGAGAGGGAGAGGGAGCGCGTGAAGCCAGTCGAAATTTAAAAAAAAAAAGAGGAGAGGAGAGAGGCTGGCGGAAAGCGATTTTTCAAAATAAAACGACTTTTACGCACGGTAGATTTGCGGCGCGCTCAACCCGAAAGGTTTAGAATTTAAAATGGATTTCAAAATAAAACATAAAAAAGAACACTCACATTCCACCGGATCATTCAGTGGGTATAATTTCGCACTCACCTCGATGTGTCGTCCAGAAGTTGCGCTTTTAGGTTGAAAAGCGGAATTCGAACTTCCGGCTCCGCTCTCCCTTTCACTATCTGACTTGACGGACTTGACAGTGGAGCCGTGGATGCTCTCCTGTCTCCTCTCCTCTCAAGTACAGACGGACTGGTCCTCACCCAGTCCTTATTAAAATTGCACTGGACCGCAAAGTCAGCTGCAGTGTGGTGTCATAAATGACGTTATGTTTAAAGGTCCAATATTTAGCACTTTTCCTGGGTTTTATTTTGATGTTTTTATATCCCTGACAAGATATATTTGTGTTTTTAAGTACCAGAAGTCATCTCATTAGTTTTTTTTTCGTCTCCTCTCCCAAGCTTCCCCCTGCAGTTTTAGAAAGAGCCGTCACGTTAATATTAATGAGCCTCTTCACTGATTGGCTGATTTAAAAGAACTGCAGGTGGTGACTGTGTATTTGTGACATCACAAATTCAAAGGAAAGTCACGTAGGCTTTTTTTAAGGCTCAGTTTCCGAGTACATATTAGTCTGTGTGTATTTCTGGGTGGAACGTGGGTTTTGAAACATGGGGCAGTATTTTTAAAACATCTTGACCTTTTTTCTAATCAAATAGATATTAAAGTTTCTGACCTTTAAGCACAGGCCATTTCGTGTGATGTTGTGACACCCTCCTATAAGTATAAGTAATATGTAATGTGTTACTTTTTTTTCTTTTTTTAAAGTTACTTCAAAGAGGATGGGGGAGGAGGAAGAGGAGCAGCATCCAGGAGGATGAGGAGGAAGATGCAGGGGGGGGTTTGGGGGGGGGGCTTTGAATTAATTGCTTTATCGATAAATGTACCTCTGCTCTGCAGCCTCTGGTTATTCGCACTGGAAGTTTAAGTGCATTGGATTTGTACTAAACGGAATTGATTACTGCGCTGTTCTTGTGAGGAGGGGAAACGCTGAACCATATATATCCACACACACACACACACACACACACACACACACACACACACACACACACACACACACACACACACACACACACACACACACACACACACACACACCTCTCAGTCTTGTTTCACAGGCAGCAGTAAGCATTTCTCTGAATCTGCATGGAGAGTGTCTGTAGCCTGAAGTTCACCCTCTGCTCCCAATAATGCTTTTAAAAGTATAAAAGAAGAATCAGGCCTGCAGACGCATTTACAGACTTAGGCTAATATATATAAGATGGAGCTGTTTTATTAGAGTCTTCCAGATGACAGAAAAATGAACCTAGACATTGAATTCAAAGGAAAACTAGAAAAAATTGGATTGAAAACATCAAAAGCATTTTATATTTCATAGAAGATAGTGTCAGGATGCTGACCTTGTTGGCAAATAGTTCTCATTGTTCCAAATCAATAAATACTATCTTAGGTTTAATGTCCGCTGATGATTGCAAATAGCTACAAATCTTGAAAAGTATTTCCCTAGTCCGTCCACCACATTAAGCCATATGCAGAATATTCACGTTTTACCACGTTCTGGCTGTGGATGAAGGACTAGAGTCAAGAGGGCTCATTAACAAGACTACAAATGCTGAATTTAACACATTATTTATGTTAAGATAAACAATGAGGCGCCGGATGACTTGATGAGGATTCTAAAGCTCTGCAGGCTTAGGCCGACCCATTTAAAAAAAAAAAAAGAAAAAAGAAAAAAAAATGCCAGCTCGCACCAGAGGTTCAAACTCCGGAAAAAAAGCTAAAACGGACCAACCGTGGACTGCAGCCTTTTTTTTTTCCCTCCCCCTGACAGCGTTATGACCTTTCTTTACTTGATTGTTCCGCTCCCCTCTCATAATCCCCAGTCAGTTAATCATGAGTGCACCTGCACTGGATTAATGCACCATGGCCTTATGGAAGGATGCACTTTACGCGGGCTTGCTGGCACGATGTGGCGCGGGGAAAGTCTTTGCATGAGTAGAATGGCTGCTTGAGATTCCGAGCGAGTAAAAATGTATAATCTCCAGAATGTCCCAAGGCCCCTGTTCTACTACCCCCCCCCCCCCCACCCCCACCCCCCCACATCTCCCACACCCTCTGAATCATTTAGCATCTCCCTTCAACTTGGTGCCCCCCTCCCGAGTGTGAGCAAACATCTTTTGGCTGAGTTATTGAGCATGTATTCAAGCATGTTTTACAGTAATTGCAAGTGGTTTGCTTTATTGGTATGTGTGTGTTTGTGTGTGTGTGTGCGATTGTGCCCCCCCCCCCCCCCCAACACACACATCTCCCACCCAAGCAAATCCTGGACAGCTCTAGGCTAGTGTGAGTCACCGTTGGTGACAAGATGTGATGTGTCACCTGGGAGACACGCAGACACAAAGGACAGACAATAGCTGTTCACTTGGCACACTTCCCACCCCACACGCACCCACCCACACACACCCCCCCACATTCTCACACACACACACACACCGACTTCACAAACAGTTGGTGATGGATGGTTGTTTCTGCAAAACAGCTGGGAAGAAACGTGGGGGGAGTCAGGGAAGAGGGATGTTTGTTTCTGTTTGCCACTCGTTGATGCCACTACATTAACTCCTTAATTAAAATGCCCGCTTTGAAGTGGATTTTTAGTTAGCTGACTAAGAGATTCAATGACATCAAACAACACGTTTGAATTTCATGTGCTTTTAAAGGCTGATAATTGGCTGTATTTTCCTTATTGTGTAATTAGGAATGAATCCTACACAGAGCCAAAACTAGGAATGTGACCTCAAAGTAACAACCAGAAGTAGATTTTCCTTTCTATTATAAGGCATTTAAAAAGGTGTTAATGGAAGGAGTGAATTATGAAATACAGTAGAATACACAAAACCAGTAAAGGTCTTGAAAAAAAATCTAAAAAAAAAGAAAATACCATGATAGTGCCCTGTAGGGTGCCACCTTTCAGGGAACAAAGCGTGATAAGGTACCCTCTTGATTTTCTGCATCCTGGTGCCCCTCAAACAGTCTGAGTCCGCCACTGCATATACATATATACATACTTTGTTTTTATAAAATTCTATAATGTTCATGTAACATATACAATCTTGAAAGTAAAAGGTAACACTTAACCACATCATTTGCAAACAAAATGATTTGGGGCTCTTTAAATTAAAAATATAATTTGATATCAACATGTGAGAAATAAATTTTAAATGTCTCAAATAAGTAGCACAACTTTATAATTTAATGTATGTGTTGATGTTTACCAATGGTGTATGAATAATTAGCTAGTATTGTAATTTCCTCATTTCCGGACTTCCATTTCAGGCTTGTAGAAGGAACAGATGCTACTGCCCGATTTATTTATGCAAAATAGATTAACTTTGGCACCTTGCAATTCACCGGGTTTATTCATGTGTGAAAAAATCGATACGACTGATAAACTGGAGCGTCTCCTACTGCTTTGATCATGCAAAAAAAAAGAAAAAAGAGGAAAGAAAAAATGATTCAGTCACTTTGTGCATTATGTATTTTTCCGTGAATGCATCTGTCCTCCTCCGCAATTCCTCCAGACTATGTTTACGTTCACATATCTGAGAACACTGCTCTCATGAAAAAATCCAGGAGATACCCGGGCTATAACTGAATAAAAAGCCCGGCAGTGCTGGCTTAGTGGGGACTCAGACATAATCCTACTATTAGCCAAGACAGGATTCCAATCAGAGCTCTAGAACAACAGTTTCCCCTCGCTCTTCCACTATTTCCCCAGCAAAACACAGGATTATGAGGTGACAAGCAACCTCCTCTCCTTCCAATATGGGATCAGTCGAAATAGAAAACTGGTTTAAAAATGGGTGTCAGTTACATCATCCAATCACAAGCACATAAAATGCCCCATAAAACATCTATCTTTGTCTTTATATTGGTGTTTTAAGAACATAATGTTGAAAAAGAACCTCACAAAGCAAGAGTACAATAAGCACAATTGGTGCAATTGTCAAATAGTAACATGGATGATATAACTTTCCATGTGGTTTTAGAGTAGAATGCTATTGTAAGCATTGTAAGATTGAGATCTTTTATCTACATTAGGAGTGGTTCTCTATGTGTGAATTCTACAACTTGTTTCTACAGTAGCCCAGAATGGACAAACTAAGCGATGGCCCTACAGACGGCTTTTCACATTTTTTGGATTCACCTACATGCTTGGGATACTCAGTCGGTTGCAATCCACAACCTCATGCTCTGTAAAGTGAAGGGCAATGTCAGGTTATAAAGTAAAGTTGTTGACAAATAGAAAAGTGATGGCGCTAGATAAAAACCACCGCAGGAATATAAATCCAATAATAGTCCAGATATTTCACAACCACAACTGAAGACAACTGAAGTCTGCCGGCTTCGCTCTTGGCTTCTTTATCATATATTTCAGGATGGACCCAAGTGGAGCCACAGCTGACCGACAGAGCCAAGCCACTGGCATGGCTAAAAACAGATATAGTAGCCACAGCATCCCAGACAAGAACCCTTGTTGCATGTCACCCTCCTGTCCATCACCATAAAAGCTGATAAAAAACACTTCAGGGTTAAGGGATCAGATGGAACAAGTTATTCCATGAAGATGATAAAAATACAAATGGCATCCTATTGCTAGAAAATAGCCATTGAAGTACCAACCCAATTTCGTCTATGCAATGATGTATCAAGGTAACTGGTGCTCAATAGACCTTTTTCACAGCAGCCCTATTGACAGGAAATAATAGGTAAATACAGGTATTACCAATAATACCATGCCATTAAGGTTCCATTTAGCATAGCAGAGCCTTTTCTGTGAACAAATGTATACAACGGCAGCACCTTGACTCTTAATTAATATCATTGGTAACATTAGTGTTTATCTATTTCCTGTCAATATGGCTGCCATGAAAAAGGTTGATTAATTATATAATCTTGTCCCATCATCTTGAATATTGAATGTAATTTGTTCAAACATATCCTCTGTCTTGGACAGAACCCTTGTATGTCCAAAGCTGTTACTTTTCAGGAAATGGACAAAAAAAGATGTTTTAGAAGACTGAAAACTGCATCATCAAAGCTGCTATTGTGTCTTTATACTGTGATCAGATCTATGAGTTTTCTTAAGGATCCATTGGAGTTATGTGATTTAGTCACAAGCTCTTTTCAATACTTGTTCATTGATTAAATATGCGTAAAACCCAGAGAGAAGTAAAGAGTGTCCAATAGCAATGAGTCATGAAAAAAAGGCTAAATATGGAGACACAACATTTCCGACATATGTTATGTAACAATTGGATGGAAATTGCTGTAATTTATTTCAACAGCAACATATTTAGTCTGGATGAACTCTTTGCTTTATTCTGTCTAACATCACTGAATACTGCAGTGCTCGCTCCCTCATCTTTTGTCAGTTTATCAGGCAAATATTTTAAAGCCAATATATAAAGTATTAAAGGACCAAGGCCAAAATCAAACACACCCTCCTCCTCCTCCTCTTTCTAACTTTCATCAGCATGTGAATCCTCCACCACAACAAGCACTAGCCAAGACACTGTAGTTATATTTGGTCACTGCGAGGGTGAGATGCAACTCAGCTATCTTCATGCCAAACCAAAGCCTAGGTGAGGACTGCGGAGTTGTTGGGAGTTATTCTCGGCTGCTCGCGGCCACATCAACCACGGCACTTTCAATTGCTCTGCAATTAGTTCTCTGTGTGCTCCTACTTTGACCTTTTGGTGCGTAATTGATTTGAATCCTTCTTTCAAGTGGGTGAGACTGAAGGTGTAATGATTGCGACAGACTCATGTGGCGTACCGAATGTGCGCAAACATTTACACCAAACATACAGCCACCATGCACCTATGCAGAGCATGCATGTACTGTATGTGTGAAACACTTAAATGTAACCCACATCTACTGAATAGGATTTGATTGCTGACAAATTTCCATCTACACTCAATCAATTATTCATTTAGTCATTTTCTATATGTGCTTATTTCTCATTAGGGTCACAGGGGTCTACCGGAGTCAATACAACTGCGATGATCGCCAGCCTATCGTGGGGCGCACACACCAATAACTCACACACTCATACCTATGGGCAATTTAGAGTCTCTAATTAACCTCAGCATGTTTTTGGACTGTGGGAGCACCCACACAGACACAGGTAGTACATGCAAAGTCCACACAGAAAGGTCCCAGACCAAGGTCTTCAACTTGTGACCTTCTTGCTGTGAGGCAACAGCGCTAACCACTGCATCACTGTGTTACCCCTCAATTAATTAATCAATTAAATTTATTTATAGAGCACATTTAAAAACAATGATCAATGTGCTTCACATGTGCAAACCAAAACATATAGAAGAGCAACAAAATGTTTAAAATATTTCAATTAAAATAGCATATAAAGGAGAGAGCAATAAGCAATGTCATGGTGGTCCCGAAGGTTTTCTGTAGGTATGTTTTGTGCAGGGATTTCAATGTGGTGCCAGATGGAATGATTTGGATGAATGGGGGGATGCTGTTCTAAAGTGTGGGGGCTACAACTGAGAAAGCATGATCACCTCTGTGTTTGAAATTGCTGTGTTTTGCTGTTAAAACACTTGACCTGAGGAATCTGACGGTGGTGTAGGGGGTTAAGAGTTCAGTGAGTTAAATGGAGGCCAGTCCATTTGGGGATTTATATGTGAAGAGAAGAAGTTTGAATTGGACTGAGACTGCACTCATGCTGCTGATCTTGCTCTAGTCAAACTGACCATTACTCTGTCAGTCAGGCAGCAATTTTCTATACCCGTTTATTCCTCACTAGGGTCAAGAGGGTCTGCTGGAGCCAATCCCAGCGTACTTTGGGCGAGAGGTACAGATACACCCAGACAGGTCACCAGTCTATCATGGAACACACACCCCACTCACTTATACACTCATACCTACAGGCAATTTAGAGTCTCCAAATAACCTAAGCATGTCTTTGGACTGTGGGAGGAATCCAGAGAACCTGGAGATGGACATGCGAACACAGAAAAGTCCCAGCTTAAAGACTTAAACTTGTGACCTTCTTGCTGTGAGGCAACAGCACTACCCACTGCACCACCCCCATTTCTCTGTAGGAGGCTCAAATATCATAAATGTTCACATGACTACACACACATATTGTATTTGTGCAGCAGCGTGGTCGACTGGCTGGCAGAGGTCTAATTGTGTGTAATATTGATCTCTTATGGGCAAGAAAGCAGCAGAGTCCTCATTATAAGACACCTCCTATAGACCTTGGCCTCTCTCTGAACACCTCTGCCATCATATTCAACATAATATATTTACCCAGGACATAAGTAAGCTAACTTGGACCCTGTGAAGCTTGTAGACTTTATAGCAAACACGCATGGGCTTACATTCTGAAAAGGGCACACACCAGAGCCGTGTTCACCAAGGGAATATGGATTATGTTTGTAATTAATAGAGGGTGCTTTCCATATCCCTGTGGATCCATACATTAAGTTAAATGTTTAACTTGAAGAGGAGTTTATCAGGGAAGACATTATGATTTGTCATAGTGGGGAAAAGCACATGTTGGAAATAATAATACAAAAAAATACCAAAAAAAGAATGAAGGCTGAATTCCAGTTAGCGAGTCCCGACATTGTGCATACCAGCTCACTGTCATACCGTCATGGCTTCCTGGGACGCTGGAATACAATGGAGCAATCGTTAATGAGATTAGTAACATGTGTGATTGGCAAGGCTTTGCGTTTGGTGGCCTCGTTATTCCCACATTGTAGCTCTGCCCAACTTCAACCTGAATAATGCTCTAATCAGAACGAGTGAAAACGTGTGTTTGCAGAGTCTTTAAAATGCCCTAGTCCTAGTCAGGCTGTATTTCAATGAAATACTATCCTAACATCCGCTTACATGGTCCTTAATAGCCCTAAACAGTAAATCTAATCAGCGTTCTATCACAAGCAGAGCTTGGTCACACTGAGCCTGATTGCTTCCTGCTATACAACTGAAGAGCCACTGTAGCTTTCCTGCTAAGTCTTCTATTGAACTTACTGACATGAGTCCACATTTGCAAACAATAATCACATAACATTACTGTAACGTTACTTCCCCCCACTTTCTCAGAACAGTCCAAGAATGTTTTTGTCTAAAATGTCCTGTGAACATAGCAACAATGTTAGATTTACATCAGAAAATGTCTAAATATCAAGGAAATTCCATTCAGGAACATTTAATGAACATTCCCCCGAATCATAGACATATGTTCCAAGAATGCTTTGGGAACTAAGCTAACTGGGTAATTTGGTGAACAAACCACCAAACACATATTCATTGAGTGACAGTACAGTCAGTTAGCAGGCCTGATAGGTCTCTGCTCAGTTTATCCTGCATTTCCCATATGACCTTGTTCTCTTTATTCTCATAATATGAAACTATTAAAAAGTACATTTTTGAAGAAACATCTTGACATTTTGGCCTGCTAAAAGGGATGAGTACATGCTTGGGAGACTCAGTTAGTTGCATTCCACAACCTTGCACTATACTAAGTGAAGGACAAACATCCCACTGGAGTGCAACATACAAGACTTTACAAAGTGTAAATTGTAGAAGAATTTGCAGAAACTGTAAAAAGGGCTCATGCTCCATAAAATAATCATTTCCATGTCAGGGCCACAAGTCATTACCTTTACATCTCTTTCCATGAAAAGATTTACACATTACTGGAAAACAGATGATTTCTCAGCTAGGCTTAAAGCTTCAAACAGATACAGTAGATGATCCATCTTGTGTTCAGCACACACTGAGGCGGCCCAGATGGGCTCAACCCCATGTTCGAGACACCAGAACAAGTACTTGGCATTTGTGCTATATTTCTACACTGTGGTTTCTGTATAAGCGACCACAGTTCTGTGAGAGAACTGTTCATGTTCAACCTGCTTGCATTACAGAGGAGTTTAAGCTGCATGAGAACAATGACAGCAGTGCTAATTGGCCTTGGTTGGCTGTATTTCTTTTTGCATTCTAAGTGGCCAAATGGTACAGCTGCAATGTAGCTTGTTTGCGATTGTCAAAGTGACATAGAGAAGGGAAGGCTATACTGTAGCTCCCTCTGTATTTCCTCATTAGGCCGCACTTTACCAAGATGCTCTGCAGAGTGGGCAGGCTTCCCTTTTTCCTCCATTTTCCTGGGATCAGTCTCAAGAGTTAAGGGGTGTGTACATAAATAATGTAAAACGTAGTTGCTGTTCCTCACTTCACAATTTAAAACGGCTGCCAAGTCTCCTGTAGGCATGACGATAATGGCCACAGCTCCGGGTGTCAGAAAGAAACAAATCCCTCATTAACTAGCAGCACAAACAAATCAAACTATTGGAAGGAATTAGCATTTTTCTGTCCATTCAAAAAAGTCAAAAAAGGATGCAAATGTCAGGTTAAGTGACATATTACGTTTCCCATTGCATCATCCTCTCCAGCACCTTTTAAACGTCTGAGAGAAAAGAATTTTTTTGTATATGCTGGATTATTTAGCTGTGAAATGGCTGCAGGAATACGGCTGCTTTAACATGTCATATCCAATGAGGGACCAGACTTGCATGGATTTACTTTTGGGAGAAGCAGTCACGCGAATAAGGGTTCCAAGGTATTGTGTGCAAAGCGGCCTTCATATGGTGGGACATATATTAAGAATGATGTTGGCAAAAAAAACGCACAAGAGGGTTAAATTATACACATATGCGCATGGAGGAAGCGACAGATGGGAAGTGACAGTTCCAACTATGAAAGACAAATCATCCATAATACAGAAGGATGCATAGAATTAGTCTTATGGAAACTAATGGTTGATCCACTGATGTTCCTGCCATCATGCTGGTTTGTCATATCTGAAAAGTGGAAGAAATGGTCTTTGGTCTTGGAGTCTTTGAATGTTCACTGATAAAAGAAATAAAAATAATAACCCCAAAACCTTCCTGATCTTATCCCATCTTACTGGGGACCTCACTCCGGGCAGATAACCGTGACAGCACCGTGGCCATAACCTATTATCACATTAATCTAATGATGACAGGCAGCCTACTAACCCTGCGTTCTTGTCTTATAGGATTAATATGATGTCAGGACAGGAAATATGACCCTCCATCTGCTGATAATTAGTCATGTCAGCTGCTGTAAGCATGACTTTAGAAAGGAAAAAGTCCAGGTTTATTGGTACTGAATCACCCATAGAAGTGTTGTAAAAAAGTATGAAGCATTGGGAAATGCCACATATTTAGACAAGGTATGATGTCCATGCTCCAGGGATGTATAATCAGTATTTACACTACTCCTTTTATCAGATGTATGAATGTGACCTGGATACAAAACCAACCGTTACTATAGATAATGAATAAAGAGATCACAGAAAATGCATAACGTTCCCATAACATTCCCAGAATGCTCTGCCCAGGATTTTATTTAGTAACCCTCCCAAAATGTTCTGAGAATGTTATGCAATGTTCATATAAGTACACAACACGTTCTTGCAATGTTCCCCTAAGAATGCTGCGCAAATGTTTTTGTTTACAGACAGACAGAAAACAGTATTTTTCAACATAAAGAAGTCATCGTGGGGTACATAAATGTTTTAAATAAATAAATTGTTTTAAATAATAAATGATTTAAATAAATACATTATTTTATAATAAAAACATTTACGTCACTGGCATAGTAGCTTATTTTTCCATTATAAGGGGCATTTTATCACTCAAGTTGATGTTTCATCACTCAAGAGGGACCTGTAGTTTGTCTTTTGTGACTCAAGAGGGCACTTTAATGCATGGTTTATCACTCAATGGGGCACTTTAATGCATGGTTTATCAGCCAAGAGGGCCCTTAAATGCATTGTTTATCACTCAAGGGGGCACTTTAATGTGTGTTTTGTGATTCAAGGGGGCACTTTAATGCATGGTTTATCACTCAAGAGGGCCCTTAAATGCATGGTTTATCACTCAAGGGGGGACTTTAGTGTGTGTTTTTCGCTCAAGATGGCATTTTAATGCACTCAAGAGGGCACTTAATGGATGTTTTTCAACAATTTGGGCATTTCTATGGTTTATGTTGCATGTATACATTACAACTACATGCACAAGTCATTGTGGTGTACATAATTGTCGAGGATAACACAAATATTTAATATAATGTAACATCATCTCTATTGTACTGTGCTTTTAACATGTTGCAACCCTCCCCAGGGTTGTCTTGACCATTCAAATACATTTTGTGAATTGTATGTCATATGCAACAATATTTAAATGGTTAATTAGCAGACAGATGTAAGTGTGATATAGTTCCCGCACATTTAATCCAACTCACTACTGAATCTTCCATCATCGCTTGAGCTGAGGAGAAATAAAACACGGTTGAATCTTTCACTCACAGTGCTGCTGATGAAGCCGTTTGAATTGTGACGTACAGTATATCAAAGACATGCGGGTGTATTTCTGCAACGACAGGTTTCGTATCTCCTTCTGTGTTGTGTTATGGATGCTGCAACAGAAGCCTTCCACAGGAATACATCTGAGAAGACCCAATCCCACCCACCCACCCACCCACACACACACACACACACACACACACACACACACACACACACACACACACACACACACACATCCACCCAC
Organism: Lepturacanthus savala; assembly: GCA_030544235.1. Lineage (NCBI taxonomy): Eukaryota > Metazoa > Chordata > Actinopteri > Scombriformes > Trichiuridae > Lepturacanthus > Lepturacanthus savala. Next base: position 8,508,934 of record CM060483.1, on the reverse strand, counting down.
CCCGCATCACCACCACTACCACTATACATCCTTCGTATGACAGCTGCTTGTAAATGATCCGTTGTATATATGTGCACAGGTAGCTAAGGCATTTTACTAATAAACAGCCAAAGAACAGTCAGGGAGGGAGAGGGAAAGTCTTTCATATTCTCAAGCTCCACTTGTCATTTCTCATCTGGCAGTACAACTCTTTCTTTTTGTTTCTTTGTACTGCTGCTGTCAATGCAGTTAAAGAATAAAAGCATTATTTATATTTGTAGTATGTTCTCTTTTGAATCCAAGACTCTGCTTGTGCAGTGAGGTTAAATAATGTCAAACAGTTTTGTCAAAAACAATTGAAAAATACAAAATCAAAACTTGTTGCAAGTAATAATGGAGGGTTCAGCTTGGAATCAATATTATATGGGTTTAGCAATTAATAATCTCCTGCATTACAACGCTATAGTTATTACATTTCCAGATGGATGGATTGATATATGGTGATAGAGGTGGCGCGTTAAGGAGATCAAATCTGCAACTAGGTAATATGAATTCAACTCACGGTGGATTACATGGAGTAAAAAGAGGTGTGTGTGTGTGTTTGTGTGTGTGTGCTGCTCTTCATGTTCTGTCTCATAATTGCCATCTACCTGTCTGTAAACATCCTTGTATATGTCTCAGCTCCGCAATACCCAGGTTGAAGAGCCCGAACAGATGAAGCCCTCTAATATGAAACCTGCAGGAATTCAAATGATGGGTCGTAATAACAGGAATCAGAGTGCATCGCTTCCCACTTCAAGCATGGGGAGAGACTTACTCATAAGCCACAGAAATTATGATTAGGGAAGAAAAAATGATTTGATTTTGTATGTTTCTCTCAGTGTGTAATAATGCACAGACATGAAATTCCTTCACATCCCTGGAAAGGTTGTTAAAAGTTTGGCCACAGCTCCCAATTGCAGAGGTTTGTCTGATTGACGTTAGCGAGCAGGCTAACAGCGTTACATCATACGGAACAAAGTAAACTGCTGTTGCTACAAGACACAGACAGTTGGTTTCATGCAGGAAGTAGAAAATCAAATCTCCTCTTAGACAGGGGCTTAGCACCACAAATTCTGGACCCTGAACACTCTTAATGTCAGGGTGTTCCAATTGATGCATCTCATCTCATCTTCTATACCTGCTTATTCCTCATTAGGATCATAGGGGTCTGCTGGAGCCAATCCCAGCGCATTACGGCGAGAGGCAGGGATACACCCCAGATGGTCACCAGCCAATCGTGGGGCACACACACCATTCACTCACACACTCACACCTATGGGCAATTTAGAGTCTCCAATTAACCTCAGCATGTTTTTGGACTGTGGGAGGAAGCCGGAGTACCCGGTGAAAACCCACGCAGACACGGGGAGAACATGCAAACTCCACACAGAAAGGTCCCAGACCCAGGACCAAGGAGGTCTTGAACCTGTGACCTTCTTGCTGTGAGGCAACAGCGCTAACCACTGTTCCACCGTGTCGCCCTCCAATTGAAGCATGTGTGCAAAAAATATTTAAAAAGTAACAAGCAAAATTGGGTTTTAAGCGACGATCAGATCATATTGATATATTGATTGACTGGTAGTTTCATTCACCAGCTGAATCGATGTATTTGGTCTCTATTTAATGTCAGGTCATTGATGTTACATTTATCACCAGCTGCTGCCTTTGGTTGGACTAAACAATTCTGCACCTAGAATGTCCATTATACTACAATATAGTTCATTCTCTCATGATGTTATCAATATATTTGACACCATATTAAATTAATGACACCAGTTAACTAGACGGATCAATTCATTCATTCACCAAAAAAAAAAAAAAAGAAAAATCAGGACTCAGGGTACCCTGGGTAGTAAGCTCCACTTTACCCCCCCATGCCCATGCTTTTACGTAAGAGAACAGTTTAAAACAGTTTGAAAAAATGCATGAATATCAGGTATTAAATTTAGATTATTATATGTTTTACAGTAAATAGTGAGTACTTTCCTATACCTATTAATCCTCACTAGGGTCATGGCGGTCTGCTTTAGCCAATCCCAGTGTCCAATGGCGAGAGGCAGGATACACCCCAGTATCACCCCAGTTAGGTCGGTTTTAGAGTGGATTATTAGATTTGTGGGCTAAAGAAATACTACTGGGAAGATTATAAAAATACTTGGATCATGGTAATTTTGAGGAGTTTATACAGGAAATCTCCAAAACGAACATTCAATGTCCCTCTGTGAAGCCCACCGTGCTGGACCACCATTGGTTGCAATCACTCAATCTCACCACTAGATGCCACCATAAACTACACACTGTACCTTTAAATGTCATCAGCAACTTCAATGTCTCGCACCAAAACCTATGGTATTGTATGTATCCCCAAAGTCTTAAAAAAACCTATATCCTCTTATCATATTTTTACTGTTTTTTATTTTGGTGGTCTACTGTCAATACCACCAACTCCTGATCTGACAAGATTACTCTCTTTATTTTATTGATTGATTGATTGATTGAGCCAGACTTCGCTTGTAAAAGACATCTTTGTATCTCAATGGAACCGATCTGGTAAAATAAAGGCAAGATCAAAAAAATAAACCAACTGTTCATGTTGGAAATTCATCCTTTTTCAAGATAAATGTAAAAGTTAATCATTCAAATGGAACTTACCTTAATGTGATGTAACATGTAAAAAGTAGCTTCAGGCTCAGGTGTACATACCCCCGGGTAGACAGAAACCTTCTATACCAATAACCCTCCTCATTTGCTGAGGGACAACAGTAAACAGCAAAAAAATGACGACTGCAGGCCAGGGGATAGAGACAGATTAAAAATGAGTATGAAAGGGGTGTGCTTTGATGTAGCAGTACTTCAAAGATCTCCTCGCCTCTAGGGTGCCTGTCCCTCCACTGGAACTCGGCTCGCGTTCAAAAGTGACAGGAAGTCTTCCCCTACTTTTCCTTTGGCTTCTGACTGTTCCCATCCCCAAAGCTTCGACACATTTTCCCCTCATCTCAGGCGAAGCGTTCGGCAGCGACAGCGGAATGAACAGAAAACGCTTGTGAAGTATGTCGGAGGGGATTGGGATCTGATCCCCGGTCCTCCCCCCCGCTTATCCCGGCTGCTTCTGTTTATCGGATTGAGTCCCCTCTGTATTATTCTGTAATTCATACACCACATTCTATTTGGTTAAACACCTCAGTGATGATGAGTATTTTCTTTTATTTATTTATTTTATCTTCCTTTTCTTCCTTTTTCAGTTATTGTTTCAGCTATACCCATAGTAAACATGTAGAAATCTGTCAGGTTGAATGAAATAACTGACTTTTGTTATGTAAATCATATATAGGAATTATAATAATGATAGAGGGGCTTTCAGTGTAGAATTAGCTACAGAAGTCTTGAATATTATGCTATGTAGGCTGATATCAGTCAGTGCCTATATTTTAAAATGCTTATTCTAATCTAATGCACATTTGCATAACATCCTATTTTTATAACTACCACACTTCATGTTTTAAATGTTATTATATATTTCATATGTTTTTAATTTTGTACTGTAAACTACTGCACCTTTGCATTTTAATATCCTATTTTTCATCCTACTACTGTACTTGTAACAACATGTATTGCACTTTATCAGCAACGTGTTTCTGATGCACAGTTTTTAATATAGTATTTCACCCTTAGAAAAGAGATCTTGATCTCTATGGGTTTATTTCTACCTGGTTAAATAAAATATAATCAGTTAAATTTGGCCACTTTTTGGTAAATTGCTTGGGACAATAACACAATACCAAATATGCCTTTTCCATGTATATTTATGATTAATAATGACTGATTCTGATCATTTTGTGTTGGAATTATGTGATGAAATTATAAATTATTATTATTTAGGCCCTTTAAATCTTAAAATATCTGCTGTGCCACTTTTTTTTTTTTTTTAGGTAAAATGGGCCAGATCTGAAGTATTGTCTCACCCACCATAGGAACCATAAACTAATTAATAAACTAATAAATTAACCATTTCTTGTCAAGCACAGTTTGAAAGTCTTTGTAGTCATTGGCTCTAATTTCCAGAGGTGCTGGGAGGAGCCCGTTTTACCTGATATCACCCCACAGTATATTGTCTGTCTTGAAACCAGCTGATTTTAATTTTCTGAAAACTCTCACTGTAGGTATGAAAAAAAAATCACATTTGTGTGCAATTGTTGCCAAGCTATTCTCCCTCGGTGCACGTAAAAGTGAGTCACAAATGGCAAATCTCTTGATTAACAATCGAGCAGCCTGCTGTAGTAGTAATGATGTGTGTGTGTTTGTGTGTGTGTGCATGCCATCCCAGTGACTGTAAAATGATCAAAAGCTTTTTTTTCCATCCTCCCTTTTTATTTTGATGAGAGGTGTGCAATGACAACTTTCCTTTTTCCCCGGAACGCCGAATAAAATTCCCAACAGTGGAGGCGTGGGGGCTTTGATCGTTTACGCCGCACTCCATGAACTGCTAAATAATGGAGGCGCACATTCGCCGAGCTCATAAAACTGATATTTCCATGCCTATCAATTTTTCACATCTCTCATGTCTTTTCCTTTTTTACCTCCCTTCCCCGCGGAATCATCTTGGGGACAGGTAATCACTCGGAAGGAAGTGTTTCGGTTCGTGTGTGCGTGCACACGCATTTTTTTTCATGCACACGAACATGAAACGCTATCATCTATAAGCGCATCCCAGAACAGGCTACCTGATTGGCACCAGATGCAGCGACGAGGCTTGATTTCCACAGAGGTTGCATTCTCATTACTTATCATTAGGACGGCGCAGGCAATTCCGTCTTAATAACGTGCCTCGCACAGGTGACATCTCATTTTAAAAGCTGCTAATTAAAGTCCATATATCAGATGCCACAGGTGGGCCTGATTCATTGGTGTCAAAAAGTGACACAGAGACGCGGCGAAGCGTAATTTCCAGCAAGAAGCCGGCTTTCACCTCCACGTGTCTATTAATGGGAATCCTTGACTTGTTGGCTCACCTGTCTTTTTGCGGCTGGGGTGGCGTAGGGGAGGGGAAGGCGCCACCGTTGTGCGATGGAGATGTAAAACAGCTCGCCGGCTGTCAGCCTAGAGAAGGCTAATTGTAACGGAGAAGCAGATGGTGCATAAAAGCTTTGACGAGAAAAAAAAAAGGAGAAAACTTTTTTTTTCTTTTTGCCGTTTGAGATACCATTGAAGTGAAGCACAAAGCGAGGGAAAAGTTGGACAAGGTTTAGCTTCAAACGGGGGAGAATCTCTTTGCTAGGTCGGCCAGTTTGGGAGTTTTTTCTTTTTTTTTTTGGAAAAATTCTGCTTGGCTCATTTGCTGACTTTAGAAATATAGAGCTAATGAATCGGAAAGTGACAGTAGAAGTGTCGCGTCAAACGGCGAGTGATAGAGATGGGAAAAAGCAAAAGAAAGGATTGGGGGGGGGTGGGGGGGAGAGAGAAACGGGCGCAAGAGTGATCCATGGGAGGCGACACGTCGAGCGCTTCTTTATGTCTTTGTGCTCCCGTTCATTCAAGACAGGACCACCCAGGCAGAATGCTAAGCTAATGAGCTCCCGCAGGATAGTGGCAGTTTGGCACAAGGACAGATTGCTCACAACCAAACTCTCTTATTAACAGCTGGCTTAGTGCAGACCAGTCTAGCCTTAGCTTAGCATTAGCATAGCTTGCCAAATCCCCCAGCAGATCATAGGCCTTCTGAACTGTTAGCCGCTAATACTTTGAATTTTATATAAACACATCTCTGCCTCCATCCTTTTTACATATATATATCATCTGGAATGTTAAATATTGCATAGTGTCTCATTCATATATTACTTGCATTTTGTGTTCTGCCGCCAATACCATTTGCGAGACAAAAAAGAAAGCGGCGCAGATACACAGCTTGAAAAAAATGAATTATCTTTCTAATGCAATGTTGCTCCCCTGCTCTGTTGCCAAAGTATTATTAATCACGCTCGGCACACCTGCCTGTGTGAAAAAAGTGCGCGCAAACACACTGCGAAACACACATTCACAAAGCTGTACCAGCTTAACACGCAACAATGTATTTATAATTAGCTGTTCTTTGCTTTCGAAAACTTCATAGAAGGATATTATTCAGTGTTACACCAGCACTTTGAAGAGAATTCAAAGATAGTGACAATAAAGTCATTTCAGACTGGTTAAATTTGAATAAGGATGGGTAAATATACAACCAACATACCACTTATTTTGTGACCCATACCATTTCTTTTCAAAATGCCCACAGGTTATCTCTAGCATTGGATGCATGTAATTTCTCCCATACTGAATTATTAGATTAGATGTTCTTTATTCATCCCACATCGAGGAAACTTTGCATCATGACCTTCTTCATGCTGGTGCCCTTTTAATTTTTTTTTTCACCCCTGCTCCTCAAACATTTTGCATCCACCACTGCATTTTAAAGATCAAACATCACAGTGGTTTGTGGTTGATCTTAACATCTGTTCTATACCGCCATTGGTCTTAAACTTTAATCTAGAGTCATCATCTGATGAATATTTAAAGCTTCTTTGGTTTTGGATGTTTTACTCATGAATTAATGACGGTCCACATTCAGCCTCATTGTCCACTTGGAGCATGTTTTGTTAAATTTTAATTGTCATGCTATGCTATGTTTAATGAACATGCTATGTGCCCAAAAGACAAACAAGCACAATCAGGTGCACTGCTTATAGCAAAATAAATTCTTACACAAGTGAGTTTTAAATACAGTTTAAGGTCGTAATGCTTCCATTTTTACCGTTGGCAGCAAGTCTGGTATAGGCAGGAGAAAGCGAGGACTTTATTTAGTGTTGGACCTTAGAGTGGGAGTTTATGGCTTCTTCCTTGGGGTTTTCATTTTCAGGCACTAACGCTTGGATTTAAATTCCCAGAACTAAGCGGTAAACATGCTGAAATTAACCCAAAGCACTGCTGTGCAGCCAAAGAGAGATGGTAGTATGGCTATACCCCCTTAGACACATATTGCTGACTATAGCTGTGTGTTGCAAGTACCTTACGTCAGCCAAAAGACATACACGTATACAGGTACTTCGCAAAAAGTCAACGTCTATGTCCTTCATTTTGGGGGATAAAAACATTCAGATCTTATAGAAGTAAATGCAATTTTATGTGTTTTTAACTGAGGATTTTAACAAATTTGCATGTATTTAGCATTGGGTTTTCTCTAGGTTCTCCAGCTTCCTCCCACAGTCCTAAAACATCCTTAAGTTAACTGGAAATTCTAAATTGCCTGTAGGTGTGAGTGGTGTGTGTGGCCCATGGTAGACTGACGATCTGTCTGGGGTGTATCCCTGCCTATTGCTAGAAGTATGCTGGGATCGGCTCCAGCAGACCCCCATGATCCTCGTGAGCATTTATTTTGTGTTAAACAAACCTTTGTTTTATAGACAAGTCAAGTAGATATGTCTAGTAAAAGCTTTTGCTACCTTGCTTGAACCTGAGCGTTTGTGATAGTGTCTGTAATCTCTTCTCTATCTGTCTAAGCAGATCAATACCCTGACAAACTGGGCTGATGTTGCTTCTCCACACATCTGTACATATTTGATGGAATCAACATGTAGTATGAAGCAAAATATTTGGATGCGATTCATTTTATAACCACCAAAAGGGGGCGGGGCCTCGGTGCTTGATTCCACAATGGTCTATACTTTAGTTTTTTTTTACAAAAGCAAAAATTTATTTTCATCATAAAAAACTAAAAAACAATGTTCCCTTTATTAATCTAATAACAGAAATTGGAGATTATGTCTTTGTCACTGTTGTAAACCGGCGGCTCTCCTCAGACAGCAGAGAAGCATTTGTAGATGTACAGTAAGGATGAATTATGGAGGAGAGAAGGGTTGAATCTCAGGGCTGTTCTCAAACACAACAAATGAAGATGGAGTCCTGAGGGACATAGGTGTGTGTGTGCATTTGTGTGTGTGTGCATGTGTGTGTATGCAGTGGTGATGGAGATAAAAGTGAGATCTTCTTATGAACCTGTCAACATGATGGAGAATGTTTATATGTGTGTATAAACATGCAGAGCATATGAGCACATTTATCGTGCTGCAGTGAAATTGCGGATTCTACACATTTTTTTTGCACAAGCCGGTGTGTGTGTGTGTATGTTTTTTTATTTATGTGTGTGTGTTCCACCTCTTTAGACCTCATCTCTGTAATTCTCAAGGACTAAGGGGAAAGACTGAGCTACGTTTGCCTCTGCCAGTGTAGTGCCGTGGGTGAAGGAGTCAGCCGTTCATTTGCCTGAGAGTCATTTGGATTGAATTGATAAGAAGGCCATTAGCTGCAGCTTCAGACCGTTGCCGTGGCAACGTGTCTTCTGTGGAGAAAGACATGGTGCCTCAGGTATCTCTATGTAGAGGAGCCATTGTTTGGTGCAATTGTATGAGATGGTTTTGTGTGCCTAAGTGGATAAGCTGGGTTACTTTTAAAAATACAAGTGTTACTCAAGGCACCATGTCAGTTTTATTACATGCAACATTAGAATAGAATTCTCCATCCCATGTGTGTTTTGACATGTCCCTATCTGCAACAACATGTGTGCATCTCCCATTGAATCACGTTAAAAATGTTTTCCAACATCTGGAGCTGCCACTCTAAGCATCTCCCGGGCATACGCTGTACATGCTACCACCTTGCCGATTGGCTGAAGGAACATCTGTCTTCTGGAAAATGTATCGTATGATTGGCAGGTGGTTCGAGGGTAGGTCACAGCATTTGGAAGCCAGTGTTAAATATGTATATATATATATATATATATATTTTTTAAATATAACTGGCCATGAGTATCTGTAAGCTAATTACAATGTTGGTTACAGTTATCCTACAATCTGGCTTTTCTTCTTGGGTAGCAATGTTTTTCATATACTGCCGTCACCAGGGATTTCCTCCTTCTATCCGTAACCCCCCTCCCCCACCCTCTGATGGGAGGAATCCTCGCCTCATTGGAGAAAGTGACAGATAATCTGACAGAGAAGAATACCTGGGGGGGTGGGGGTTCACATGATTTTAGAGGACAAGACAAAACGATACAAGAAGCGTGTACAAACTGACCATTTGGTAATGCAAATCCTGGATGCTACTTTATCAAATGTTGGGGAATGTTAGAGGCTCTGGCCTGCTTCTTTTTGGATTCAGGTTTACACTTCAGCAACCTTTTTACCAGACAGATTTATGTTAGCTATAACATACTGGTTTTCATCCTAAAAAGCCTTTTACCCTTAAAAACAAACATAGATTCACAGGAGATTTCACAGGAGCATCCATCTCGCCAGGCTTCAAGTTCTCCTATCCATCAGTATCACTTCAATAGTATAAGGTTTGACTTTGCTTGGCATTACATTTTGACACATGCTACCATGGTTACATGTCTCCAATCAGCAAGAAGCCTCTCGGGAAGTGACGTGATAATTAGCTCAGGGCATCTGAAATTATACATGTGCTGTGCTTTTTTTTTTTTTTTAAACAAAAGTATGTCAGACAAAACTATTGAGTATGTACAGCATAGTATGTGATTTCAGACACAGCTTTTATATATTTATAGACACATCACAAATTTATATTTATACATATATACGTATATAGCAGTTCCCAAAGATTTGAACATTCGTAGATACGAACAATCACTGACTGATGTCCATAAATGTTTGTGTAATGCAAGTAATGATAGTGGTAGTGGTAAAAAATGCCAGGCAAGGAAACAAAGGATGCCATAATCAAAAATTTGGTGTTGCTTCTTGATGTGCTGATAAAAGAAGTCACCACTAGACACGTCTTCTTTGTATATAAAAAGGATTTTTATTCCAAAAAGAACAGTGTCAAAACCATGCAGAATCAGAGAGCATCTCTATGGGTAAAATTGGATACTTCTCTTTTCTCTAATTCTTGGAGAGCCCTCTATTCATCTCAAACATCTTCTTTATATACTCTTCTTAAGTCCATACCTCAAGACATTCCAGAGACACCTGTACATCTGGTCAAACTCTATCTTTTTGGTCAAGGCAACTCACCATGGGATCCTATCTTTGCTGGTCAGTTGCCTTGAAATTATCTTATCTAAAAGTACAGCATATACTGTATACAGCTTTTGACCCCTTAAGCCATTTTTACCCAACACATATCCGGATTCCACACAACCAAGATCTACATCCACATAGCATCTTATCCTACGTAACAGGAATAGACTATACACTATTACCCCAACATCTGGCCAAACCTTCCTCAAGGTATCTGTGTGTATTTGCTCCCAAACACTACCTTGTATGTAGGTTGATTATTTCATCCAAATGTACACTATTACTCTAAACAAGTAACATTCTTTAGGTTAAGTTAGATTTCATCAAATTTAGTGGAAAATACACTACATTGGACATTGGTGAGAAGATGGCTAATGTGGCATGTGTCTACGGGAAGAAACGGTCAACGATCAGAACAATTTACAGGGGAAAGGACGGCATAATGGAACATGTGAAGAGCGCTGTGCTAATGGCTTCGACGATTATCTCCAAGAAAAGAGGGAAGTGCTTCAAATCAAATGGCAATTATAGATTGAAATTTAATATATAACGACTTAGGAATAATTATGCTTATGTAAAGCCTCTTGGAACCTATTGTGTTCTTAAGATGGGCACTGTCTGTATATATACATATAGGCAGGAGATGACAAGAAATGCAAAGTAATGGGTTTCTACCTGTCTCTGTCGAGAATAACAGATCAATTGCTTGGAAAGTGATTCATTCTGCCTTTGTTATTATTGTGTGCTGCAATGTGACATGTGACTATAAGGCCTGGCACGCTCAGCAACAGTAACTAATGGGGTGCAGGGCATGGCAAGTGGTGACCTACTTCACCTACACATGCATATATAGTCCCACACACACACACACACACACACACACACACACACACACACACACACACACACACACACACACACACACACACACACACACACACACACACACACACACAATTGCTTCTGTCCTACTGACCCTCCCTCCTCATTTTCTCTTTCATGCTCTGGCAACTTCTGGAGTGTCCACAAATTAATCAGTGTTTTAATGGAAGCTGGTTAAATATTCAAATTCAATAGTGAGTTGCTTAACACATCTTCAGCCGGCCTCCCTCCTCTTGGCTGAAAGCACTGAAGCTTGCACACACACATACACACACACACACACACACACACACACACACACACACACACACACACACACACACACACACACACACACACACACACACACACACACACACACAAATATTAGCACATCTGACTGTACATTTCCACATGTGCTGCAGTGTAGAATTTAGACGATGGATTAATTAAACAAAGAAATACAATGGGATCGTCAGTTTAAATCGTCCAATTAGGAAATGCTACTGTGCATGTGGCACATAGAATGTCATAGTTCATTTTGTCCTTTTTGTCTCATTGTATTTGCGAATCCATCTTTTTAATCAGTAAACCACACAGCATTCCATTGCTTTTTAATGGCAGATTGGGCATCACTGATACAGATGGCTGTGTTGAACACAATTTAAAGATGACTCATGTTAAAGAGCAAAAGGAGCTGTTTACTCATTATTTATTAATACATATTAACATGTTGATAATATTTGAAACCAATCTTCATGCGAGTGGTATTTGAATATCCTGCATAAATTCATATCTTCATTAATGCACTTACACCTACTTCCTGTGCCCAGGGGATGTATGAATTATTACCTATTTCTATGATACAGGCATTAGTGAAATCTCCAGCCAGTTTGGTTGCGCTCGCCTCTAAGTCACGAGAATGGACGCCACAGCGCGCGGTGTGCAAAGATGAACCCGTGCTGCGATCTCATCATTTTCCCCATAATTGTCCACAAAACATGCGGAATCTTGGAAAAAAAAGTGTAATTTGACTCTCCCTTGTGTTTATTTTAGGAAAGCACATACCTAGCTTTGCATGTTTGAAGATATATGAGCATCATTAGGCCCACTCTTAAATCTCATACATCTTAAATGCGTCACTGAATTAAAAAGTACCCTGCGGAGCTGTGGAGCATTAAGTTTTGATGAGTGGGCCCCGATTTAGTTGAAATCTCCTGCTTTACTGGCCCACTCATAAGGATGCATGCATGCAAACACGTGGGCGATGTGATACACATACTGTTGGTTTTATGTGTACAATGTAGGCATGAAAGTATATTAAAAAAATGGTTTTGCAAGTATTTTATGAGGAAGAAAATGTGATCAACTTGCATGTTTGGCATCAAGGATACAAACTGTGTATTTTTGGAGAGAAGTAGTGGGTATAAATATAATTGTGTTTCTTCACAAGACAAATCCGAAGGGTACCTTTAAGCTCTCGGAGGCTCCAAAAGGCTCAGGAAGCCTCCCCCATCAAACCCTCTGCCTGTTTGCTCCTAGCATCATATGAGACTCTCCAGGCTCAATGTTACCCCCATAAAATGAGACACAGGATCCTTTCATTTCATTCCTACTTTTTTTCCCCCTACATGTACCAATCAATCTGGGTTAAACTGCTGCACAGCGCCACTCCACCGGTTCACCGTGCAGCAGATGAAACCCTGAAATTACACAATCGAAGCAGGTTTTTGAGCGAAATTAGAGGCACATGCAATATAAAAGAACACCCTTTTTATTGAAAGTGTATGATTGCTACATTGCTACGTAGAGTTGAATTGAAAGGAGCCAAACATTATGATGTAGTACTATTAATTTACCTAAAGTAGCTCAAACTGGCTCCACAATGATGCAATAAATAAAATACTATAAAAATAAAATACTTTTACATTTGCTATAATACTATAATTATATAACTAGAATTTGGAGTTACATTTAAAACATATCCAGTGCAGATACATACCTCAAAATGTCATTTTGTATTATAGTCCATTATGTAACATATATCTTACCTTTGAACTCAAACCTCAACTCAAAATATGAGATCAAACAAGGCAGTGCTGATCCAATATGAATTTAGATTTTTAAGTAACTACATGATGCACCATGATCATGAATTTAAGAGCAAATACATGAATCAGACTAATCAGACTACCATCAACAAACTCCAACAGAAGACAGTTACTGAACTAGTGTATTTTAAATATGTAACATTGTTACTTGCATATTGTACTTCTGATACTTCTGTTCTTTTACTTATATAACATGTTTAATTACTTTATGAGGCTAGTTTGCTTCACTCAATATTATGTTTTAATAATTAGATCTTGGAAATCCACCTTGGCTACTAATGCAACTCAATGATTCCTGAAGCCCTATGTGACATCAAACCTGCAGAAAACCTGCAGAAGAGAACCTGTATGGGGAAAAAAACATTTTGAGAACATGTGGTACGTTTTCAGCAACATGTGCCTCAGCCATCCGCGGTGCCGCTGACCCTGTGGAAACGCAGGGCTACGGCGTCTGTGGCGGACTTAGTTTGTGCTGCGATGTCAGCCATCAGTCCCTGCACAGGGCTGCGAGGGGAGCGCCTGTCAAATAAACCCTGACCGCTGCAACCTGTCACGAGCCCTCCTCGCTTTCCCTCCGCTAAGCGTTGTGCTGTATCGAGAGGCCTGTCAATCTCAGAGGCTGCACATACTCACACACACATACACACACACATGTGGCCAAGTGAAAGTAGAGCCTCGGCTAACAGCGGTCTATCTGTTCTGATTGATGGGACTATCAGGAAATTCTGCCGCTTACAGAGTGTTGCCGCGTGTATGTACTCAAGCCTTTAGCATCATGATGTATGAGCAATAATACTACCCACTTTCACACTGAGCTTGACATTTATTCTATTTAAAGATCCATTTTCGCTTGTGCCATAAACAGGCCATAGTAAGTACACTGAAATTAGTAATGGATCCCTCTCATGTTACCAGACTGCGTCGCAATTAGTCATTTGGCTCTGGAGTCATCTCTGTAAAAATGGCCCCTTCTTCATCCAAGCTCATGGCCGATGCTAAATGAAGATCTGTGGGCATCTAAAAATAGCTTTGCGATAAATCAGGAGTGTGTCTAAGTGTGAGGTATACTGCACGTGTGTGTGTGTGTGTGTATGTGTATGTGTGTGTGTGTGTTTGTGTGTGTGAGGTTTCCGGTATCTGATAAAAGCCATTATCCTACAGAATACCTATGGAACAGATCTCTGGAGTGAACTTGTGAATATGACATTATCTGAACTTGATGGAATAGTGTACTATACTTTTTATTGCTGTACTTTTTTAATTAAGGAATTTAGTGATTGTAGTATACAGGTGGAATCATTACCCTGTCAGAGTGCTTCCAAGGCTTACAATTGGACAATAAAAAATAAATAATCAAAATCATCATAATTATGTATCATCATATATGCATATGATGATGCATAATTTACACTGAGCTGCAACGATTAGGGGCGACATGGTGTAGCAGGGGTTAGCACTGTTGCCTCACAGCAAGAAGTTCGTAGGTTCAAGACCTCCTTGGTCCTGGGTCTGGGATCTTGAGGGTCTGTGTGGAGTTTGCATGTTCTCCCCGTGTCTGCGTGGGTTTTCACCGGGTACTCCAGGTTCCTCCCACAGTCCAAAAACATGCTGATGTTAATTGGAGACTCTAAATTGCCTGTAGGTGTGAGTGTGTGAGTGAATGGTGTGTGTGCCCCACGATTGGCTGGCGACCATCTGGGGTGTATCCCTGCCTCTCGCCGTAACGTGTTGGGATTGGCTCCAGCAGACCATGTGACCCTAATGAGGAATAAGCAGGTATATAAAAATGACTGACTGCAACGATTAGTCAACCAATCCATTAGTTGTTAACTTTTACATTAATCTGCAGCTATTTTGATAATCATTTAATCGATTTGAGAAGAAAAATGTCCATATTCTTCTCTATGTTCCAGCTTCTCAAATCTGAAATCTTTAGTCTTCTATAATAGTAAACCGATCTTTGGGTTGTGGACTGTTGGTTTGGACAAAGAAGATATTTGAGGTTGGATTTTCAGCTTCAGTGATTGATATTTTAGACCATTTTATGAACCAAACAACTAATAGATCAACCATTTCAATAATCCATACATTAATCGACTATCAGAATAGTTGTTTGTTTCAGCCCTAATTTACACAGCTCCCAACGAAGATAAGTTTCATTCACTAATGTGTGTAGAAATGTCCTCAGGCTCCTTTAAGGCTGTGAGCAATTTTCACTCCTCTTTATCTAAAAAATGCATCACTAAAACCAGAACGATGTCAACTCACATTCAGTCCAGTGAATATCTATTAATAACAGACTTATGGTGTAAAAAGCGGTTTAAACTAAAAAAAATGGGAGGTCTGAAAAGCATCAGATCCTGCTGGGACCACGCAAAGTGCTTTAAGTGCAGGCTCTCCAGAATTCAGGTAGTAGTAGCAGCTTCTTTTAGGTGACTTTGGTAACGTCTATGTGTTTTCCATCTCCCAGAGGTGTTTTTCTGCAGTTTTTCTGAACGATACACCCCAGGCAAGTTATAATATTTCCTTCCACTGACCTCCTGAGTGGTGCCCATACAGTGCTGTATGTGCTCGTTGTCTCTGGGGTCGGAAAACCATCAGCGGGTGTGAAAAACCAGGGTTCAGGGTGACCAGGCCTTAGGATGGTGCTTAAAAAATGAAAAGGAGTGTGTATGTGTGCGTATGTGCTTTGTGGTTCCCTGCTATTGATGAAGTTCAGGGATTCCTATAGCAGCTACTGTATGTTCGCCCTTGCATTTCTACCCTTCCCATTTACTGTACTGCTCCCAGGAGACAAAGCGAGGCAGGTCTTTGCTTTCTTTGTCAGTGTGAGCATGGTGGTTCTCTTCCATTGTGTCACATCCCCTTGTTTCCTAATGATAGCCAACGGGTAGTCTATCGCAAATAGCGACAAGCTGTCCCGGCGTTATTATCGCACCTATCAGCTGCCTATTGACGTTTCCATTGGAACCGATCGCACTTATCCATTGTGCAGGTGCGAGCGCTGATGAGAGGAAGTGATTGGGCGGTGCTTAAATGTCTTTTCTTATCAAGTGTCTGCGGATGAACTTGGGATTGTCAGCACATTCTTTACCCAGAAGGAGTTCAGGGTTTACAGTAAGTGTGCTGTCACAGTCCATGCTCCAATGCTGCAAGGGTTTCATTATTCTATTTATTATTAAAGTATGCGTATTGTGAAAAGGGTGTGCATGAAGGAATGCGAATGAACTATCAAAATGTATAGAGTTAACTGAACAATTCTCAATTCTATAGTTTCTGTTATAACTAATGCCTGAATTTCACCAATTTTTAAATCACAGGAGATGTGATATTTGTTCAAAGCAAAATATAACACTATTTTATCATTGTAATTCATTTAATTCATTCATTTTATTATGGTTTACAATGAAAATGAGAATAATATTATAAAAATGATCATTACCTTTAATATTGCGAATCACCACTGTAAAATTTGTCAAAAATAATCCCAAAAACAGTAAATAAAGCATCATGATGATGATCTGATATATTTTAAATGTATAATAGAAGTACAGAAGCCCAAAAGGGAAGCAAATCTTTCCCGTTATGGTGATTTACATTACACAGACCAGGTTAAAATGAGGGGGGGCGATAATGTTTTTACACTGTTCCAAACAATATCCGTGATAATGAAAAGCCTAATAATCCATGGTCATTACCTATGGACATATTACTTGATACAATATTGAATTTGTGAGCAATTTCATCCCCAATTTGTGAAATCAAGCAGAAATAGCGAAACAGGAGATTAGAGTTGTACTTTAAACTGCAGCCAGACATACTCTGTCTCATATAAAATGGAACCAGAGCTGCATTAGGACTTTTCCTCTCTATGTCTAATGTCAGCTGCTGTACGACTGAGGCATTTCGAAAGACTCGACACTGACAGCAGCAGCTGCTGTCTGCAATGGGTAAAAGGAATCAAGCAGCAGCACCCACATTTCTCTTTAAGTATGCGCTCATCATTTTTTATTCTATTAAAGTGCTGCTTTTAGTAGTTACACGCATTTCTCTTTATTTGCGTCTGTATTTTTCAAAATAGACACAACTGATGTTGAAGAGACATGATAGAAATTGAATAAAACAACCTCACTTACAAAGGTTAGGAGCGAAATAACATCCGGCATGAACCAAACAACAAGCACTGATGAATGATGCAGGTACAACATGGCGGTTTGCTACAATTCTTGTGTATAAGTGTTTCTTCAGATTACACATTGGCTTTTTTCTGCATAATTTTTCCCATAAAATGTTAATATTCAAAAGCTTGAGTGAAGATTTCCTACTCACTCAGGAAAATGATCAAATTAACAATTTTAAGCACTTTTGACGAATGAAAGACAATAAACATAAAATGTGACAAATTAGCAGTTTTTGTCTCATCAAAATTATTGACATCTATGTTGATTATTAATATCAAAATAGCTTGAAATGAAATGTGCCATATTGTAGAAAGTGATACTTTGATTGTTTTTTGATGATAAGAAGGTCTAAGTGTTATATAAGTGTGCTCTCACACACACACCTCTGATTAAACAGCGATGTGTGTGTGTGTGTAGCCACAAACTCAATTTATATCAAGGGACCCCCCTAGGTAATTAACGATCAATAAAAATCTCTCCCTTTAACTCATGCCTATACACCAGTTCTAATACTATGATATGATCCCCATTTTCTGAAAAAAATAACCCTTTTTCAACACATACATATGCACATACACATAAACACTCACAAATAAGTCATTTTTGGTGCCCATGCTTGCATCACACACCTTCACACACCTCGTACTCTTTTCAGCAGTGGGCAAGAGTCCAGCTGAGCGGCACCCTCCAAATTGCCAGTGATTGCAGCCGTTTCATGAAATTCATCGGAAGGGCGAGTGAGGGGGAAGGGGGGGAGAAGGCAATCAATACGTTCTGAGCAGAGCATCAAATCCATTTCTCTTCATCCGTCTGCGGTCCGCATTTGATGAACAGAAAGCGCTGATTTTAGATTTTTTATTTTTTTGGAGGCGGTTGCGTGTGCATTATGCATGCCCACATATAGGCTACCATCATTTATACAAGTGGAATGATTTACAGTTCGGAGGAATTATTTGACATTTGGGGAAAATACGCTTGCTGACTTCATTGCGGAGAGTTACGTGGGAAAATTGACTCAATCTCATAACTGTCCGATAAATTTGAAGCTACAGCCGGATAGTTTTCTCATATTAAGGGGAATAATGATTAATGGTAATCTGCTGTGTGAAAGGTAACAAAACGAGCCTGCCAGAATGACTAAAGTTCACTAAATACATGATATATCTCATAACAGGTAATGTGTTATATATTTTTTGTGAATACTTTCAACAGGCATAACAACCTGCAATGTAAAAGTCAAGTGAGCATCTGGGCTAGTCAAGCTACCAAGCTAATCTGTTAGCTCCTGGTAGCCAAGATGTGAGCTACATCCTTTATTGATGGAGTCACTTTGCCTCTGTCACAGCAGGTGGTGATATGCACTCCTTAGGTTGTTAGTATAGTACCTTTTATGACAACAATCCCAGAACTAAACTTGCACAGTTGACAATTTTGCAAACACAACTCATACTTTATGTATGTTCTAGTTACCCTCTCAACACACCAATGAGGGGCCCATATGGGTTGGATATGGGCTGGTGAGTGGGCTCCATCTGGGCTGCCCATCTGGGTCTCAGCTGATTTTGTCCAGGGGTTCCATGGTGACCCCATATGGGCAAGCTCAAATGAAAGTGCACTGCACATGGATCCTAGCTAAAACCCATGTGGGCAACCCAGGTTTCTCCCATCTACTGCCCATGTGGGGCCCAGCAGTAAAGCCCACTCTAAACCCATGCCCAGCGTAGCCCATGTGAGTCCCAAGTGGACGAGTTTGCAGGGTTAACAGTTATCGGCTTCTCTCTGACCACCTAACATTAAGTGTCTAATATGCAGAGACAGTGTTGCAGAGTGAAAACTATGGTTAAATTAAAACAAGCCAACATTAACTAAGTAACCTTGCTGGTCTTCTATGATATTGTAAAAGATGACAGCCAAGTGTTTAAAACTCCTTTTTGTGTGTTTTTGATATTTGAAATGTTTTTCTTTTGCATTTTTTTGTGGGTTTCTAAGTTTTTTATTCTGCTTTATTTTATTGTAATTGCAGCATTTGTTGCATTTGTTTTAAGTGTTGTTGTTTATGTTTTGCGTCATTTCTCTGCTTGCAGCATTTTGCAGTTTGCTGCACGTTTGCCCCTCGTCAGCCACCGTACAAATTAGTTTTTAGATTTCAAGAAGCTTTACTGAATGAGTTCTTTTTATTTGCTATTTAGTTATAAGCTTCTTCAATGATTACAGTACAAGACAGGTAGGCAAGCGAGCTTATAGTTGTTTCCAGTCTGTGTTCTAGGTGGTATCAATCTACCAGCCTCTAAAAATGTAGATTTATTTCTTCAAACCAGATAAAAAAAATACAGAAAGACATTTCAAGCTCCAGGTGATCGTGGCAAGGTTGAAAATGGAATAAAATATTGAAAAATACAGAAGTTTTTAATCAAAGCAAATCACATTCTAGTTTCAATTTACACCTTGGCAAGACACGCGGGAGAACAGCGGACGCCTGGAGGAATCTCTACCGTCTCTCACTCTCCTCCTTCATCTCCCGCTAACGCTGTAACTTCAGACGGCGACTAATAAAGAGTCCTGTTAATGCCACAAATGGAGGAGAAAGGAAACTGCTGTCAGCTCGGGAACTCCAAGCTGTCCTGATGCTGCGAAACAGGAGGGATTTGGAGAAATCTCAGCTGGTCTTGTATGACACGTCGTCGTTTATGCTACAGCGGTAGAAAAGACAGCAAAAAAAAGTGAGAAAAAAAAAGAACCCAAGGCCGTCAATTTTTTTTTTGCTGGGTCTTTAATTTTTCTGCACTCTGCGTATTTCTTCTTTCCGCTTTCTATTCGTCCTTGTCACTCCGATTTCTTATCTGTCATTTCTAATCTCTCGCTTTTCCCTTTTTTCTCTCTCTCTCTCGTTTTCTCGCTCCTCTGTGTGTGTTTCTGGTCACATGGTTTGACCGGTTTTGCGTTTCCTGTCTCTCTCCTTCTACCAGATGCAGAGATAGATTCATATGTGGTGGTTAAAAGCTCTGACTGTTTCTTCTTTCTTTGTGCAGATGTGTGTGTGTGTGTGTGTGTGTGTGTGTGTGTGTGTGTGTGTGTGTGTTCCCTGGAGTCCAGGCCCTGAGGCTGGGCGGGGCTGTCTGTAACTGACTATTGATCTGACACACACACACACATAAAACACACACACTGTGAGACATGGTTTGCTGAAGGGAGGCCGACTGACCTGAGATCAGATGAGACACTGATTCAGCCTCCTTCTGAGATGAACATGCCTTTGATTTTCTGGGCTGTGTGTGTGTATGTGAGTGTGTGTGTGCAGGTTAAAGGGACAGAGTGGGATAATGATGGGCTGTTGGGCTCTGCATCCCAGAAGTGTGTGTGTGTGTGTTCACACACAAAAGGGATGCTCAGCATGGACAAATATCAATCCGCTGACCTTTCTCCATCAAACATGGCAGCCAATAGCAATATTGGACCAACCACCCGCCAATCCGACCCACGATGGTCGATACACTGCCCTGATCCGCTGTATAATATAGTCGCAGTTAATTAGAAAATTTGAGGAACGGGAGAAAACTCAATAGCAGTTTGTAGTAATATCCAAATATTATGCAAAGCCTACAGCAAGGACACAGTTTCTCTGAAGGCATTTTCAGATCATAAATAACAAATTAGGGCCTAAAAATGCAAGAAAAAAATCCAACAGTTCCTCCAAGCGAAATGACAAACACTGCCATCTCTCATTGATGTTTTAAATGAGTTGTATTAACATTCTCTGACATGCCATGCCATGGTTAAACGACATCTGAAAGCAGGGCGAACAACCCGTGCCTGCTAGTCCCTGTTAAACTCACGTATTAACACGCTTCTCATTTGTCTGATTTGTACACAGAGATGAAAAGATGACTGTAAGTGGTTTTAGGGGGAAATTAAAGGGGACGTATAATGATTTTTTAATGATTTTTCAGATCTCATTAGAGTCTGTTTGTGTTTATTATGTGTATTTAAGAAGTTGAACTTTCAAGTAAATAACGAGAAAAAAACTAGTGAAATACAACTGCGATTAGTTTTTTACATAGTTTGTTGACATGGCCTTGCTATTCTTGCTAGCTAAAACAGCCTGTTTTAGACAGGCTGAGCTGAAGGTTGTATAAAATGCCAGTATAAGTTACATATGTCCCCCTTAAGTACAGTAACTATTTGCCATTTCAAGTCACTATGCTAAGCTATGCTAATTACCACCTGGCTCCAGCAGCTTTGGATAAATCATTGACATGAAAGTGGTATTAATTTTCTCTTCTAAATCTCAGGGGGAAAAAAAGAATTCTCTAAATGTTGAACTATATCTATAAGGTTTAGGTACAAACATCACTTACCCCTCTATTGCATATTGTTGCCATTTGGCAACAATATCTTCATAACTTTATCTTCATTTTTATAAAAAAGCTGTTATATAAAATTTATGAGGTCACATGACCAGGATATCCTGTTTAATCATGGACGTTTGACATGTGAACATCACTGTCTCACAACTGAAGGTTGTCTTTTATTCCGAATTTGGGTAAATTCTCACCAAATAAGAAACTTACCTTGAATTTAATTCATTTTTATGTTATATATATTTTGTTCTAATATGATGAAATAGATTTGTTGCCATATAGCAACAACATGCAAATATGGAAAATTCCTGTCTATACAACCTAATGGAGTCCCATTGACTTACATAGCATGAAACTATCCTAAGACTATTTAAAAATATATTTTATTAAATATATCTAATATTTTAAGCAATAAAAACATTCAGAACACCTTTTACTGTGTGTAATTAATATTTCTTATATAATAATAGAGGGTCAATTTAAAACAGAACTTATTTCATGTTTAGCAACGTCGCCATTTAAAAAACATCAGATTGAGTTCCATCTCAACAAACAAATCCCATTTTATTCAGCCACTGGAGGATTTTGTCGGGTCAATGAAGTCAAAAGAGCAACACAAATATTTGCACTTTCTAATTGGTGTGTTGCTACATGGTCTATTGTATCATGCCTTGTAACTTTAGCTGCTGGATTTGGGCTGTAATTATGCAACTTGGAACACATATCAGGATCTTATAGGGGACCGGTGAAGATAATTACCACTTGTGTTGTTTCCCTTCTGAGCGCAATATAATTATCCTTGATCTCGACATAACCGGCTTGTTAACGAGAAAATACACTTATTGTGTGATTTCTCATATTGAAGCAAACTGTCTCCTTCTCATTTCGACCTCAAGCAAGATGTGCCTCTCTTTTTTTTTCTGTCTGCTCTCACTGTTTGATTCTTGCTTTATTCCTTCCCACACGCCGGTCCTTCCTTTTCTTCCCTCTTTAGCCCGCGTTGACCTTGGACCACGCTCCCTCGCCGCATACTTTCCGCTTCACTTGCAAAGCCATCATAAACAATCCTCAACTGCTAATTATGCGCTGACAACTGTGCTGCATAAATCAGCGATTGGCTAATGAATTCCCACAGATCCTGCGTCTGTGTGTGTGGGGAAAGCGGCTCTTGTTTTTCGCTTAAGTCGCCAGGACTCCTGTATTTTCATTTAGTGGGCTCGCCCCCCGCATGGAAAATGGCAGGGGATGATTGAGCGATCATCCCATAGACTGTGTGTGTGGTGATTAGTGTCTGAAGAGAAAAGAAAGGTGCAGGCGCAGGGATGTACGGTATAGATATATAGAGATTGTTACACAATGAGTGGGTTTAATTTGGATTGTTTCGCTTGATGTTGACTGAGCATCTTAATTCCCCTTCTGGAAAGCCATTGTACTGTATACTCAACCATAAAGGAGGAAGAAGGAGGGAAATGTACACAATGCCTGACGATATTTAATCTTCTAACCCCATGAAATCCTTTACTGACATTCCAACC
This sequence comes from Lepturacanthus savala, assembly GCA_030544235.1. Taxonomy (NCBI): domain Eukaryota; kingdom Metazoa; phylum Chordata; class Actinopteri; order Scombriformes; family Trichiuridae; genus Lepturacanthus; species Lepturacanthus savala. The sequence continues at coordinate 8,485,803 of CM060483.1, read as the reverse complement.
TCAGATTTCTGGATTTCCATTGGACCAGTTATTGTGCGTCTTTGCAAATGGTTGATATTTGCAACATTTTCCTTTTGCATTTATTTTGTGGGTTTCTTAGTCTTTATTTCTGCTTCATTTCTGGGATTGCAGCATTTTTCTTCTTTTTTGTTGCATTTGTTTTATGGATTTGTGTGTTTTTGGTTCTGCATAATTTCCGTGCTTGCAGCGTTTTGCCCCCCATCGGCCATCGTCCAAATGCAGTAATTAGTTTTTTTTAGATTTCAAGAAAATGTAACTAACTGAGTCCTTTTTATGTGCCTCTAAGTTATGAGCTTCTTTAGTGATTACAGGACAAGACAAATAGACAAGCGAGCTTATATTTGTTTCCAGCCTGTGTTCTAGGTGGTAGGAATCTACTCATCTCACTCTCTAAAATTAATAAGCCTCCAAAAATGTAGATTTATTTCTTCAAACCAGAAGAAAAATACAGAAAGACATTTCAAGCTCTGGGTGAGAAATACTGAGGTTGATCGTGGTAGGCAAGGTTGAAAATGGAATAAAATATTGAAAAATGTAAAAATGTATTTTTAATCAAAGTCAAATCACATTCTTGTTTCAATTTACATTTGCATTGGCAAGACATTCCAACCTCCGATTTCTGGATTTCCATTGGAACAACAGTTCAGTCCTATGCCAGGTATTGTGTGTCTTTGCAAACGGTAGGCAGAGGTTAAAAAAATCAATAAATAAAAAGCAGAGCTGTTAAAGTGCAATGGCTGTCTCATACAATGTTTTATTCAGATTAGATATAAGTGCATTTGCAGGAGCCATATGTGCACTTACTTAGTTTTTCATGTAGGGCAATGCATTGTCTTCATCATAAAAAAAAACAAAACTTTTTGGGTTATTATTTTTTGTTAACGTTTGGCATACAACATTTTTAGGGGGTTTTGAAGGCTGCTGAATTTAAATCTTCTATATGCCAGGCTCAAAAAGAAAAATAAATCCAACATGGCTGCTGCTGCCAGGTCAACATCTATCAATCACAATCTTCTTGACCGTAGAAGGTAAAAACCTGTAATGTAATGTAATGTTTTCACACATGGGGGATTTAATGACATGCTCAGATTTAAGATCAGGACTAAAGAAAATACTTGTTGTCTGGGATCATGAATTTCATAAACAAAGGATGAAACAGATTGATGGAATTCTGAAGACTTTACTTAGAAATGTTTAGGAACAAAGTAGATTACAGTAAACTATTTATTTACTATGCATATTTTACCCATTTATTTAGTCATTCATCCAATATAATTTAGTAATATTATACTATAATATATATATATATATATATATATATATATATATATATATATATATATATATATATATATATATATATAATATTTATTTAGTAATTTAGTGATTTTTAGCATTTTATCTAATATTCAATATATGCCTATTTCTTAATTTTGAGGCATTATGGGCATTTTAGAGTTTGACATACAGAGGATTTGAATTTGAATTCAGCACCCTTTAAAACCCTTAAAATCTTAGTGTGCCGAAAATGAACATGAAAAGCCTTCAGGACTTTAAATAAACACATTTTCTTAAAATCCTGCCTGGTCTAATATGAATGCAGTCATGATGGTGTAGAGCTATGTAAGAGTTAAGTTATATGTTGTCTACCCATGTAACTATTCCAATCTCTCTGTCTTTATCTCACTCTCTATTTAGCTCTTTCGCTTCTTAATTCCTCATCTTTTTTCACTATCTGACCAACAGCCCTGCCCCTCTCTCTCTCTGTGTCTCTCTCTCTGTCTCTCTGTCTCTCTCTCTCCAGCTCTTGACATGAGTGAAGAGGCCCGCTGAGATAAAACACAATGTCAGAGCATGCCTCAGCTCTCTCCGCTGAGTGGGAAAATTGACTGGGATTGTCTGTGGCAGTCCCCACTCGCAGCAGTCTGTGGCCCGTGATGCTCAAAGTGCTGTGCTAATTAGTTTTCTCTCTATCCCTCCCTCCACTGTGACACACACACACACACACACACACACACACACACACACATACATACACAGCACAATAGTCTCCCTCTTTCCTTTTGTGCTGCCTCGCTCCTTTGCCATCTATTATGTAACAGTATGGAAAGTGCGGGTGCGCCTTCTCAGGGGTTTTCTGTGTGTGGCTTTGTATGTCGCACAAGCAGCGTCTCTGGCTATATTTGTCTAAGCAGCACATACAGACTGCAGCACGGGGCAGAGGCTAACACAGCAGATGACACAGTCAGATAGACACAGCACTTGTCTGAACGGGACTTAAAGCTAAAGCCAGGACGAACCTGCTACTGCTATTAAATGTGCTTCAGTAGCTAATGTGGATGGTAAGGAGAAAACTGCGTCATAAATGTATATTTAATCCCCTTTAACCTGTTAACCCTCACCCTTTGGTGTTCCCAGTCAAATTTGACTGTTCCATTAAGATTCATAATAAAAACTGTAATACACACACTGCCGTTCAAAAGTCTGGGGTCACTTAGAAATGTCCTTATTTTTTAAAGACTGCTTTTTTCCATGAAGATAACATTAAACTAATAAGAAATACACTCTATATTGCTAATGTGGTAAATGACTATTCTAGCTGCAAATGGTTTTGGTGCAGTACCAACATAGGCCCATTTCCAGCAACTATCACTCCAGTGTTCTAATGGTACAATGTGTTTGCTCATTGCATCAGAAGGTTAATGGATGATTAGAAAACCCGTGATGCTATCATGTTAGCATAACTGAAAACAGTTTAACTGGTTAGAGAAGCTAGAAAACTGAACGCAATGTTTGAAGGAAAAAAATACTATTTTGAATACAAATCATTTTTTCTAACCTTGTCTTGACTATATTTTCTATTCATTTTACAATTTATGGTGGTAAATAAAAGTGTGACTTTTCCTGGAAAACACAAAATTGTCTGATTGACCCCAAAATTTTAGACGGTAGTGTGCATCTTGAATTCACAGGGACAAGGACATTTGATTTGAAACCATTTAAAATGTGGCGTGTGTGTGTGTGTGTGTGTGTGTGTGTCCATATGACAAATATAGATGTACCTGAATTCAATTTCTTACATTAATTCTGGTCTCCCTCATTCATTTCTAATGGTCGGTCATTTTTGACCGGAAACGCCAAAAGTATCGAAAAGTTGAATAAAACACACAAAATGATATGCAAATAAATACAATTTATTTTGTGTGCTGAAATACACTTTGTGTACAAAATAATGGATTTTTTTCTGAATCTGATCAATTAACCACATTTTTCAGAGACAAAACTTTGAAACAGTCAGATTTGACCCTCATGTTGGAACACAAGGGTTAAACAGCACTGTCCCACCGTTTTTGTCTCTGTACCTTTTGGTTCAGGAGGATCACCTATTACACTCCCCCCCCCCCCCCCCCCCCCAATTCTAACTTTTTGGATGCACAATTTAAAGAGTTTCACTTTCAAATGAACAGTTGAAGGAGAGTAACTTTTATATTTTGGGTACAATATTTTGTGCCTGGTAAGAGGTTAAAGTTGCATTAATATACAGGCAGCTGCTTTTTGCTTCCCATGGCATTAACATATAATTATATCTGATATTATGATATATTTAAAAAGTTGCTACAGCCATGACTACATTGTCGATAAACTGCCCTGATCTGATAGTCACAGTTAATTAGTGAATTTGAGGAAGGGTAAAAAAACTCAATAGCAGCTTGAAGTAATGTTGGAATATTATGCAAAGCCTACAGCAAAGTCAAACTTTCGCTGAATTAACATTCATTTGAAGTCTGCTAACCTAAAGAATGTACAGCGAGTCTATTATTGACTCTCCTTTTAGCTCCGTTTGACTAGCAAAATCTGTCAAAAACATGGATGATAAGAATATGATGCGCTACCAGACAAAATGGTTTCGCACCCAATATCAATACTCTTTTCAAGCCCCTTGATCTTGACCTTATCCAAAGTCCCTGCCCCAATCCTCATTCCAATCAACTGCATGCTGTAAAGTTCAATAAGTGGTCTGGTTAAAAGGTCTGGATCCTAACTGTATTCTATTGCACTGAAAACACCTTAGAGCAGCCACTTTAGACAATTCAGGAAGGTGATTTCCAACTTCCCACTAAATGTAGCAGGGAAGTTTTTGGTTTTTGTGACTCCAGCATTGTATAACCTGTATGTTTGCAATGGGCATCTCATTAAAAATAGATGACATCATGCTAATACAATTCTCTGATTAAAATCTCCTTCAAAGTGAAACACAACAAACCACCAACATGGAGAATCTGGGCTCAATACCAGCACCTAAATAACACTGTCATTGCTCCTTCTATTATGAATCATTCGGTGGTGTGTCAGGATTGATTGTGGGGATAATCAGCTATTAAGTGAAAGCTTCATTTTTGCTTTTATAAAGCCTGAGACGGCTGTCACTTCACTCACTGTGTGCCCTGTAAACCTTGTTAGCGGAGATGCTATTGGCTACAGTAGAAGTTGGGGCATTCTCGACTGTTGTATGAATATATATGAATCTATGGCATCTGTTAAGGATTTTTATGGATGACTTTTAGGGTTTGGTCATTTCTCTGGACTGATGCATGTGAACAAAAGAAATCACTGGTGGCTTAGGATCAAACCTGTTCCGGTTTTGTTTAGAGAATTGTAAGATGACAGAAAATGATTTTAGAGTGAATTCATTTACTCATAAAACAAAAGTTGGATAAAAGTTGGTAACAAAATCTGCCATCCTGCATCTGTAAAACTCAGATTGACCCATTATAATTTGTTTAATCTGTATCCAAACTCAGGCAGACGAGCTGTTTGCCCAGTTTTAAACTGTGGAAAAAATAGCTTCATATATATATATATATATATATATATATATATATATATAATGGAAAGACATGAGTTTGATATCAGTATTTTTCAAAGATCCCACCATGGAGACAACTTAAACAATGAAAGAAGACGACTTAAATGCTTTTTGATTTTAAGGGAGGTCTAGGTGTTACTGTCCCATGTTTCAAAGCCTGTACACAGACCATATTCAGAAACTGAGCCTTAAAACAACATGTCAGGACTTCTGTGAAGCTGTGATGTCACAATTCTACAGTCACCACCGCTAGTGGCAAAGAGTTAACTTATTTCCAAACCCACTCGAATGTTTAACAAAGGACACAGTACTTTGGTGGTAATTGGCTTCACTCATGTATGTTGCTGTTCCGCACTCCCAAATTACCGGAGGAAGGTTGTCCTTTTTGTGGGTTTATTGACAGCAAATTACAGTAAAAGTAATAAAAAAAACCTCATATGGTCAAACAGACTGTTGCTACTGTACCTATTAGCACCATGTCAATCTGAAAAACACTTCCTTTTACAGTTGCCCTTCAATCTGTACAAAATGCGCATGTGCAGCGCCTCCTTCAGGTGCCATGGGAAATTTACATTTACAACAAAGAAGGTGACAAATAACATAACACAACAATGAATTAATTATAAGAACACACTATAAACTACAGTAAAAATCTCAACTCTCTGTCCAACACTATTGGCCCCTACACCACCAATCTCCAATTGACAGTCATTCAAATCAGCCAATCAGAGGAGAGTTTTGTTATATTGATGGGACGAACTCAGAGAGAAGCTTGAGAGGAGATGTAAAACTGTATTGAAAAGAATTTTGGTTCTTAAATTTATCTTGTTAGAGATATTACTGCTTCAAATAAACCCAGGAATAGTGTATGATATGGGACCTTTAAAAAAACTGGAGGACTGATTTTAAATGTCAAAAATCCAAAAATGTGTTAATTTTCCTTCGTCGTTTTTGGTATGAAATAAAGTCCTAAACATTACCTAGTCCTTAGCGTACTACTACTCATATCTTCTTTACCAAACAAACAGGTTTTCTGATTCTTACTCTCTCTGTTTTGAGCTTTGATGGACACACTCAGGTAGCGCCTTGGCAAAGTGTTGGCACTGATAAGATGCTTAGATCCTCCAAGGGAAACAGTGACAAAGTGGATGTTATCGGGGTGGAAGTGTGGTTCTCACTGGGTGGTTTCAACTCACCGATCACTGGAGCCGATCTGAACACTGGTGGGAAAACAGAGAACTTTCTAAAGCGCGAATCGCTCTTTGCAGACGCACAAGCACCTATGAATATTACATCAAAACGAGATGTCATGCGAAAATAGTTAAAACCAATGAAAAACCCTGCACGCTGCCTCACTTATTGTTGAAATATTCAGTAAAGCACAATGTGCAGGCGCCACTGTGTATAAGCACAATATATATATTTATATATATATCTCTAGAAAGCAGTTCCTCAAAACAGCTGAATGAGAAGAAAAGGTAGTAGTCGGCCAAAACATTCTGAAAATAAATCTCCGCACACCTGACTATGTGACATGTCTTATATATAGTGTTTAGAAGTTGCACCTTCCACTGCGTAAGCAAGACTGTGTTTAAGTGTGTGTGTGTGTGTGTGTGTGTGTGTATGTGTGTGAAAGAGTTCCTCTGAAGCACCTCCAACACACATTCAGGTGTGCAGAGATAAGTTTAAAAAGACAAAAACTGCAACTTAACAATCTTAAAATAGACAAAACACAGTCATGCAACACAATGAAGTTCTAGTAGTACATAGTGTTTGGGGATCAGAAAAAGAATCATACCTTTAAGCTTATTAAAAGGTTATGAATGTACTTACTGTATATTTCAACTAGTACACACCTGCTCCTGCAAAAGCATTGTTTTTATTAACTTAGATTGAGCCATTTTATCTAGATAGGGAATGGCCATGTTTGCACCATCATGTTTCTACAGCAGCCCAGAACAGACAAACTAAACAATTTGCTCCAATTGGCTTGATTGCTATAGACCTCATCTTACTGTAGATTGATATTCAGTATGGGAACCATTCGTTCATATTGAAAGCATGGTTTATGAAAGCCCACAGCTGTTTATTGGGAGCTATGAATGTCTGTCAAATGCAAATGCAACTTTTTTTCTGAAACAGACTGGATGAGTACATATTTTGAAGCAAATCAATCACCCAATGCCCAATGACGAAATAGTTTATCGTAAGTTATTTTTCAAAATACAGAAATTTGCGGTCTTAATTACTTAGAATTCTTTCTAAGGCTGCATCAAAAGGTAAATTACTTATTGTAAATGACTTATTGAGGGAAAAATTGGGTCCTTGGTGTCCAGACTGAATTGCAGAGCAAAGTGAATTTGCAAGCAAGGTATATCCAGGCTAATACAGTAGTACATTACATGAAGACTACTGTGGCATGGTTTTATGACCATATCTACAAACTGAACTCCAGTGCATGATTAACTGCACATCTCCATAACATGACCAAGCATTTTAAAGTCAAAACCAAAGACGTGCTGGACATCAAGTGACAGACACCCAGTACAGCATACAAATCCTCTATTGGCCATAGATCTGGACTCGTATCCATTGGGACCATTGGCCATCGCCATGATACTTCCATAAGGTACAGTGTGTTGGCTCAGGTGGCATCTGCTGGTGAGGTTTCACATTATTAATTAACTACAGTGGCTGGTAAGATGCCATCTCTTTAGCGAGCATTTGGTTTGTCCATTCCGGGCTACTGTAGAAAACCTCTCAATCAAAGGTAATAAAAGCGCAATTCCCCATTTCTGATTCCATTATACCTATTAAATCATACTTGTGAATATCATATTCCATTTCTACCAAGTCCATGCTATTATAGTAACATACTTTAGAAATTATACAGTGATATACCTACTGTATGTTTGAGTCCTGAAATCTCCTCAGTCAAACAGTTTGAGAGAGAATAAAATTCAACTCAATTAATAACAAAGTGAACCCAGCCAGCGATGAGGTAACAGAATGGGTGATACTGCAATTACTCAGTGTTAACCCCCCCGTACATATGCTGCTCTGTCCTCTCTATGTATTTCCCTTCTGTAATCACACCCAAACCTCCAAAGAGCAAGCTGACAGGTTTTTCCCAACACCCCCCCTCTTCTCTCTCACTTTTCACTGCAAACACACACACACACACTTGCCGCAGCGTCAAAGCACTCTGCGTGAACAGGCAGATTGCTGCGAGAGCTAATGAATTGTGCTGTCAGGGAAGTAACAGATTTATTTACATCTAGAAACGGATATATCTCTCCTAGCCAATCCTGGAGAGCGGAGGTTTTTTTTTTTTAAAGCTACGGGGACCACTAATGGATCAGGCCCAAGGAACGACAAAGGGAAAAAAAAAATGACGACTACAACAGAAACAATCAAAAGAAATACCCAGGAAACAGTGTGAGACGGCAGTGTGCTAGCGCTGCCGCGGCGCCAGAAGATTGCCGAGAAAATAAAAAAAATAGCGAGAGTGCCGGAGTAAGTTGTGGGGTATTAGGTTGGAAATCCACTTTACGGGGATGTATCGCTGTAGACACACAATAACGGCCTGGGAGGCAGGTAGGGGAAACATATCCAGCTTATCTGGCCCGAATTTAATGGTGCTGCACGGAGGAAACTTGTCTACCGGTATCTATGATGGTAACAAGCCCGGCCCGCGCCTCGGAAATGTGAAAAAAAAATAAAAACGGTGAAAGTCTTGACATAAATGCAACAAACCGGGAGAAAACAGCTAGGATGGGAGCAGGAGAAAACCCTGTTAAATGAGAGGAAGGGGAAAAAATAGATAACGGGGAGCCAGGAGGCTGTGTGTGTGCACGTTACTGGTATCATCATCAGTCAGCTCTGCTCAGGCCTGTCACAAGGGTTCATGTCACGCTAAACAAATGCTAGCAAACACACTTTGGTGCACAGTTGCCTTTTACCATGAAACAACCAGTGTTGGGCAAGTTACTTCAAAATATAATGTTTTATTTTCTACTTGTCATTTGTTACATTACAATATTACTGTATTTACCCCCTTGGTGCCTAAATATATATACCCATATATTTATAAAAAAATAATTATTCATGTTTTTGCTTTCAATCTGATGCTAAATTAAGTAGAGATTGTTAATTTCTCTATAGCACATAAAATAGGTTTGATGCAAATTAGCGACAATAGGCATTAATGGTAACCAATGGTACATTTTTTATTGAACCTCCATGTTTCTTCTTTTGAAAATCATTTTCAATAAGCCGACGTTGGGGAAAGAACGCATATGCTACCTCTGCTGCAGGGAGAATTCAAATGGTTTGATGCAAATTCGCGACAATGGGCGTTAAGGGGTTAAAATGTAAGACATTACACTACTGTTGCATTACTTTTAGGTTACTCACACCAAAATAATAGGAAATATGGATTCATCAATCTAACTATAGCTGTCATTATTGCTGCTAGTCACAACAGGAATCTTGGTGACAAGTTTTCAAAAAGCTGGTGATTCCACTGTTGAAAGTGGTTTTCATGTCTTCTGCAACAAGTCTCCTAACCTCTTGATGCTGAAGAATCTCAGAGCAGGAGAATGTTAATTTTGTCTGTTTTGTGTTTTTTCTCCACTCTCATGCTCCGCTATGTCACCTCTGTAAATGTTAAATTACTGCTGCTATTTCAGGAAGTGGGCAGTTCTTTAGGTGTAGCACACAAAGTGCATTTGACTACGATGGTCTTCAAATCCTTATTTTTCACAAAGTAATGAGCGTGTGCCCATCAGGAGAATGTGATAGCCAACGTTCTCTGCAGGTTCACTTATCTCCATCTTCGGAAAAGGAAGTGAAACATTTTTTTTTGTGGACATTTCACTACTGCGATTTTAGCGAATTTGAAAAAATTGAAACACCAGTTTCTGTAACGCAGTGATTTAAGGCATTACAGAAGAAAAAAAGGTCATATTTTACTTAGTATAAATGTCAGTAACATGCATTACATCACGTTTTTAACCTGGATTTAAGTGGTCGTTAGATCAGCACAAAATGTTTCACTTCCTTTTCCTTTCGGCTCATCAAACAGAGGATTGAGATGAGAGTGAATCTCGCTCATTACTTTATGTTTGTGAAACACAAGGGTTTGAAGAACATCATAGTCAATTGCATTGGGTGCTACACCTAAAGAACTGTCCACTTCCTGAAATAGAAGCAGTCATTTAATATTTACAGAGGTGTCATAGTAAAATGAAGTTAACAAGTAAGCAAACGGAGCATGAGAGTGGAGATAAACCACCTGTCAGAAAGTTGTCTAGCACCAATAATGACAAGATGACAGAAAAAAGAATAATGACAGCTATATTTAGATCACCAAATCCATATTTCCGGTAATTTTGGTGAGAGGAACTTAAAAGTAATGCAATAGTAGTCTAATGCCTTACATTTTAAATACAGTAAAATTGAAATGTAACAAATTACTTTGAAATGACAGTAACAAGTTATAAATAATGCATTATAGTTTTGAAGTAATTTGAAGTAATTTGCTCAACAAATTACTTTTAGACTATATGTTGTGTGTGTGTGTGTGTGTTGCTGCAGTGTATTCGGGTTATTTGAAGAAAACGACACCCCTACTTGCACCCAGTCTGAGCCCATGGTATCGAAACGGCATATAAGGAAGGTGCAGCTCGCTGCTAATCAGGGTGCAATGTAGCATGGTGTGAAATTAAATCTTTACAACACAGCAAGAACAGTGTTGGAGAGGGCAGGAAAGGACAGGCCCCTAGCGGTGTGTGTGCGCGCTTTTGGACATTATCAGTCATGTCGGCTGCTGGCCACATATGAGGTCATTAGGCCCTTTAGCAAGGCAGATTTCTCCCCTCCTGTCCACTTCTGTTAGCAAATCTCTTCAGATGAGTGCATGTTGTGGTGAGGTGTGTGTGCAAACATGCAGCTATGTGTAAATGTCTGCTCATGCACAGGATTTACATGTGTTTGTCTATGCACGTGCACGCCCGTGATTGTGTGTCTGGGGAATCCCTCTCTTTTCTGTAGGGCAAGTGTGTGTGTGTGTGTGTGTGTGTGTGTGTGTGTGTGTGTGTAGGCGAGGTCTGTGTCTGGTTGTATTTCTGTGAAGCGGCCTGGGGATTCAGTGGAGCCCATTCTGTCTCGCCATGGTTATTTGTATGTGTGTATGTTCGTGTTGGTGGGGTAGTCTTGCATTGTTTGAACACTCAGTCTGCATCTATGGAGGGAACATATTAGCATAGATTATTGATTGCTAGCTGCACTATTTGCATTTGTAATTTGTCGTATTTGCAACAGTTTAGTGGGTTCCTGTGAAAAACATACAGAGCATTCTCAATAAGCACTTGTATGTGGAATGAAACATAAATATTATAATATAGGCAAGCGAGAGCACAAATATCACACTTTTAATATTACACAACAAAATTATGTAACCTAGGAACAAAATTAGTTTGCTTTCTAGCATCAAAGTTAGATAATTTATTTTCATAAAGGAAGCTTTAATTAACATTTATTCATTATAATTACAGACTTTTTATCAAGCTCAAAGTGGGCACATTTGGGCTAAAAAATACATGAGGATACTAAATCTATGCTAATAAAAATGTTAAAGTGATAGCCTGTTGTTCTCTTGCCTTGAAGGTCCAGTCGCATTTAAAACAATTATTTTTATCCTCTATTGGAATGTAAACTAATTTACAAAAGATACATAATTTTAGACAGTTATGAAACAGGAGTTGATGTGAATTATATCTCTTGAATAAACAGTGTGAGCTCATTATCCTATAAACAACTGCTAGCTAACTTGCTATTTTTTAGACAATAAGCTAGTATTCTAGGAAAGCCTTTTTTCCTATTCAGGGATGAAAAGTGCTCAGAAAAGCTATTTGATGTTGGCCAACACCTTATTGGCTTGCTAGCTTGTTAGCCCTTAACTCATCAGGCACAGTATTTCAGTAACTGGCAGTAAGCTAGGAAATAAAGAGTTCCAAATGGAGGACCTTATAGTAGCTTAGCCCATCCAGGTATATTTAATCATCTGCTGGTTTATATATTCTCTTGAATAAATTGTGTAAGCTTATTACCACAATACCAACTGCAGTAGCTAGCTTGCTATTTCACAGACAACAAGCTATCAGGTTTTTTTTTTTGTCTTCAGCGATGAAAAGATCTCAGAGAAGTTATTTGGCGAACATAGATGTAGACGCGCATATTGACTTGTGAGAGGGGACTGCTGCCGCCATCTTGCTCAGGGGTTCTGATTTATTCTGTTAGTAGATAATGACAGACTTTCGTGCTGCTTTTTGATGTTCCAAAGAATAGGAGTTTACAATAGTTTACCGATACAGAATTAATAGGTAACCAAGCGCCCTGTATCATAAATACATGTCTGTCATTTGTAAAAAACCAAAAAACCTGAAGTGGGTGAATTCCAGTGCTGTCAATCAATCACTGTTTGCACATTTTTCACAGCAACCATGTTGAAATGAAACAGTAGGTAAACCCAAGTGTTACCAATGATACTAATTACATTTCCATGTCCTCCTACTAAGCCAATATGTACAATAGCAGCAGCCTGACTCTGACTGGAATCAAACAGAACTTTAATTAGTATCATTGCTAACACCTGTGTTTACCTACTATTTCATGTGGATTTAGCTGCTGTGAAAAAAGGTCAATCCCCAAAAAGACATCTAATTGGGCAACCTTTGTAAAACACCTGTGTAGCTGCACTGAGGGTTTATTGGGTCTTTATTCTGGAAACCAACATTGTTTTAGACTTGTGGTAAACTTGGACAATAGGGGTGCTGGTACAGCATAAAGTTGACTATTTCAGCAGCTGAACAGCTCCCTGGTGTGATTTAACAATAAAATAAGAAAGAGTACTTGGAGCTATCAGTACTGCCAGCCTAGGAGTTTAAAAACAAGCAGCACACAGCATTTAATTGGAGCAGCATTTGGAGCTCTGGGGAACTGAAAAACTTATTGTACAATGTTGTGTCACCAATGGTCATTGGCAGTGTCACCAATTGGTTTTCAAGCTTTCACCTGCATTTCACAGTCTTCATCAGCAAATGTCAGCATTGGTCATACACCAGCCACACCAATTTGTCACACCCCTTAAATATAAATTAAAAATGTATGACTCCAAATTAAAAGCGTATGCCAATTTCTTAGGTCATCCGCTTTAATGATGGTTGCAGGAGCTCTGTTTTTTTCTTTTGTTTTACATAGTTCTGTTTTTGATCTGAAATAAAACCTATATTAGATAGAGTTTAGCATTTTTTTTGGCAGTTTAAAGATAAGACTTCCATGTCATCATGTTATGGTGAAGTTGATGTAGCAGGGAAGCAGAAAAACTGATCAAAAGTTCATATCAGATAGTATTGAAAGATGATAGTATATTAGTACAGATAGTATATATTTTAGAGAAATGCCATAATAAGCAAAAATACCAATGTAGACACTGGAGGAATGGTTATATGTAAAATTTATTATTTCAGATCAAAATGTTTTGTGGAATAATTGAGTAAAATTGGGAGAAAATAGATGTTTTTGTTATATAATATGCAATTTCAAAACTTTCATGAATTATTATAGTTAAGATAAAATAAGCCTTTATTTGTCCCACAGTGGGGAAATTGCCTTTGCAACAGCAGTAGAGGCTGTACAAGTGACATGCAAGAAAAATATATTACACACAGCATATATAAAAAGTACAATATAATACAATATAATAATAAAATATGATACAATATAAGGTAGATGCACTAATATTCACACTACAGTGAGTAGGGTAGATATATAGTATATATAGGATATATAGTATACTATATACACCACTCACAATAAGTTAGATACTTTTATTTACTTTCCTGTTTGGTCTGAAATTTAATAAAATAAGTAAAAGTTTCGTTTGATATTGCTAATAATGAATTTCATTAGTTTATTATGTAATCCACTGATTTCCACAGCTTTACAGATTTTATCATTTGATTTGAATCTAAAAATTATATCACAATAAGCAACAATAGCAACATAGACACTGGGGGACCATTTTATTTAGAAGATTTCAACGAGTTAATAGTCTCCTACTGTAGTCATGGCCGATAGTGTTGGCCCATTCTTTTACATCAAAATATGTTGTGAATAATCCATTTTATAAACATCCCTGATAATATTTAAAACGCGATATCTTGATTGTCTGAGCAAGCACATGCAAAATGTGGGTATGCAGCTATAATGTGAATGTGAAAATAAATATAAAACAGGGCATTGATGGTCTCCTCTATTGTGTGTGTGTGTGTGTGTGGGAATGCAGGCGTTAATTTATCGTGTAATTCTCCCTTATCTGTGCAAAACGGTACTTATGCATGATGGTATTGTGCAGACACTTAGGCAGGACTAACTTGCAGCAGGGGTTGGGAGAATTAAAGATGAATTACCTCCCCCCAATAAGGACTAAGTGCTGTATCTGCCAAAAGCTGTCAGGCCAAACGAATGAATCCCAATGACTAGGCAGCAACGTGGCCATTGGGAGGGGAGGGAGGGAGGGAGAAGAAAGGGAGAGATGGAGGGATTTGCTGATAAGTGGAAGGAGAATTAAAGAAGGAGATGAAAGAGGGGATGTTAGAAAGCGACAACAGAGTAAAATGCGGCCTAAAAATGTTGCAAATGCTCTTTGGCTCCGTGTTAATATGTCACCGTGTCTCTTTTTCCCTCCACATTTCGCCTTTCATCTTTCATGCATTTTACCCCCATCTTCCTTCCCCTCCTCCTTCTGTCAGCTCACTGCTTCCATCAGTGCGACGCTTTACTCTCATTTGCACTGTACGACTTGTTTAGGGGAGTAGTGGGTGCATGTGTGTGTGAGTGTGTGTCTGTGTGTGCTGATACAACAGCTTGGGTGGAGAGATGATGGTGAGTTGGCCAGCTCAGACGTTTTGCAGTGTTTCCTTCTCTGAGTTTCACCACACTTATAGAGCAAATGTTCCATTTTTTTTCTTCTTAACAGCAGCAAGAATAGTCAAGACATCAAAGACCCGATAATAAATGTGAGTGTGAAAGCGAGGCGAGGGGGAAACTAGAGAGTAGAGATTAGTGCTTTCAAGTTGACAGGAAGGAAGGAAGGAAGGAAGGGAGGAAGGAAGGAAGGAAGGAAGGGAGGAAGGAAGGGAGGAAGGCAGGAAAGGAGGGTTGGCTTGTATCTGAAGAAGAAAATTGCACTGCCAGAATAGGGAAAAAGTCATTTTACTTATTTAAAAAATATTAAATGTGTAAAAATGAAAATAAATAATAAATACAATAAAAATAAAAAAAAATAAATAATAAAATAAAAAATAAATAAATGAAATAAAATATAAAAATAAAATAAATTAAACGAAGGTATAATTAAAAGAAAAAGGAAAAATGCACAAACACAGACACATGAAAAATATATACACACATGCAGCGATACAATGTAATTACTCCCCGCATTAAATTTAAGAGCATTCACTATATAGTAAAATTTCATAATTCATGAAATGACTCTTTAAATAAAATAATAAAAAAAAAACATTATGACTCCACATGTTAAATAGCTGAATTAAGTCAATTCAAATCAATTTTATTTGTATAGCCCAAAATAACAAATCACAGGATTTGCCCTAATCAGCTTCACAGTTTGTACAACAGCTGACACCTTCACATCCTAGGAAAAAAAAACTCCCTAAAAAAGGAGGAATAAATTATCTCACACAGTACTGAAGAACAGTCCTGCAAATATTATACAGCTATATATTATAAAATATTTAAAAACTGAATTGTGAAAAGGAAAAAAAAAACAGTTAAGATTAAGATTTTATTGCAGTGTGACTAAGACAGTCAGTCCCCTGACAGCAGCACACGAGGCAAACGCTAACTCCAAATGAGACTGTAATCCTCTGACGTGTGGAGCAGGAGAGCGAGAAATACATTAATGCTCCGAGAGCAGCGACAACAAACTCCGGCTGGTTGCACAGTGGTTGGCGTGTGTGTGTGTGTGTGTGTGTGTGTGCGTGTGTGGCATTGGTGAGACTTCCCCTGGACATTTTAATTGGATTTACAGTGTGTATGTTTGTGCTCCTAAGACAAACCACTCGCACACTTTTAAACGCACAGATTATGCGTTTTCCCTTGTGCTTACATACAGAACAGTATGTTCAAATAGAGAGCTGGAAATGCTGCGTGTCATTTCACTGTCTCTAATGAGGTGTGGGCTGATATGTATGCGAGTGCAAATCAAGGCTGGATCTGGAGGAGGATGCAAAGAGGAGATGTTTCTACGAGTTGCAGGAAATGACTTTGTTAAAGATGAATCACAAGGACTGGTCATCCTGGAAATTTGGTTTTTCTTCCACTTGATCGTGCTGCTTTTTTTTCTGACATAGGCTCGTCTTTACATGCAAAGTACTGCTCACGGTTCGGCATTAATCTACTCCGAAGCAGTCGGTTGTTTGCCAGCAGTGCAGGTTCAGCACCGAGGCCAGCGACAGCCACACACACCCTTTATTTATTGTGTGTGTTTGTGCTTTTAATGGATCTTCCATTATGAATCAGTTGTAATACCTAACAGCTCAGGAGTGATTTTAAAACAACGTGGATGACAATGAGGATGAATTAAAGTGTAACTACACATCCCAGGTCTGGGCTTGACTCCGCCCACTGCATAATTTCACCAAAAATACACCAAAAATTAGTAGCGAAAGTAACTGGCTAGCCTCTGTGGCTAGTTTCAGCTAACACAGAACTGAGAGGAAGGAAGTCAACCAACCGATGTGATAGATTTAACATCTTGTCTTTAGTGGCATTCAGCAGTATCTCAGGGGAATAAACTTGGCAGAAGTGCAATATTCATAAGTGTGTTTTAATTAGAATATTTTTCAATCAAAATAAGAATTGCTGTGTTTTTTGTACGGATGACCCCATTACCATATTTTGGGAATCAATCATCTTGGACAAAAAATCGATTTTGGTTGGGGGTGAGGGGTGTCATGAACACCAGTAAAGCAATTCACCAAAAGATGTGCAATGTTTACCTCATATAGACCAACACAAACTATGCAACGCAGCAGGAGGTGAGTTTTTTGTGATCTGCAGGTTCTAATCACCCCAGAGCATCATGGGAGGTGACTCTACTGATCACTCTCTATGGGTTGTAAGTAAAATCTGGAAGTCATTTATTCAGTTCTATAATACATCCATGTTCTAGAGATGGTCTTTCACATTTATCACGGCTACTATAGTTTCTCCTACACAATTGGACATAAGCTACTACTTTATGCCGCCCTACACACTGCACCTTTAAACAACATGGACATTTTAAATAAACCTGAGTTTAATATGGTTCATTTTAACATGAACTCAGGTTCTAAACTAAGGTGAAACTAAGGTACTGAACTAAGGTAAGTAAATGTAAGAGCTCCAGTTACACCTTGATTTCATGTTTTATTCATGGAAGTAAATGCTAATAAAAACTAAAAGTGTTTATATGCACAACAGGTTTATGATGTCTACAGTTCAGCTTTTATCAATGTGTTATCAATGTTATCATACTGAAACAGAAGAAATATTCCTTAATTCCACAGCATAATCACACATTTGATTATAAATAGTCATAGTTTAAACTATACAATAATGCATCTAATGCATTTATCAGGATTTTTACCAAATAAAACAAATTGAACTTGAATTTAATTCAATGTTGATGTTATAACTTGTTGGTCTAATATGCTAAAATAGATTTGTTGCCACATGGCAGATGGAAATATGCAGACATGTCAAATTCCTAGTGTATACAACCTAATGGAGTCCCATTGACTTACATAGCATGGGACTATCCTGAGACTTTGTTTACAACTTTTTCTTACATATTTTAATATATTTTTAGGCAATTTCAAGTAATAAAAACATTCAAAACATTTTTACCATGTGTAAGTAATATTTGCTGCAATAGAGGGTTAATAATGTTAAAGGGGTTAGGTGAAAATGTAAAATCAGCTTTGTGGTGATAACTACACTGTTTAAATTAACCCAGAAAACAAAAAGACCTTTGTAGCTTCACCCATTAAAGCCTATCAGCCTTTAAGTCAATGACTGGCATTTTATACTTGAAATAAAACGTTACTCATACAGGATTTTTTGACATGATAAAACTTTTTATATTTTCAGCAAAAAAATCAAGTTTCCAAATGTTTCCTGTCACATGACATCATCAAGTTCCTGCCCCTTTCTCCTGAGAAAATGGCAAAGAGAACCGCTCCCAGAAAGAGGTTGTTTCATTCAAGTCTCTAGTATAATCCCCTCAAAAGAATTGCGTACATGGGATAAATAGTTTTTTGTTTATGGGTGTATTTGTGCGTGCAGCAACTATAACAACCATTAAAATGCTATTTTTTGCAAAGAAAAGACTACAAAATGGAAAAAAAAAGATACATAACATCTCAACTGATATAATTATATGCACAAAATCTTTGAAAGAAATGTGTTTAAATGGATTAATTTATAACTTTCCCCCAAACAGGCTTATGTAAAGAGAAAAAAAAATCTCTCTGTGCTGTTGTCAAGTTCTTTTTTCTCAAAACCATAACACTACTAGTAGTAAGTAGGACTTGATAATCACCTCTAATGACCCACACCTGTTCCATTCAGCACAGCTGCTGCTCATCAGCAATCATCTTAACCGCCTGCAAAAAAGGAGCAGGAGGACAGACAAAGGTGAGCATCTGTGAAGCCAGGACGGCTCCAGCTCCATACCTCTTTTGTTTTTCTGCAGAATTATCCCTGGAGGACAAAGACAACCAAGGTGACTGCACCGCCAGCACATCTCCTCTGACTCTCAGTCGTCCAGATTTGGCCCCCGCTACTCCTCTCCCTCTCTCGCTCCAGTGCACGAAACCTCTGAAGCTTTTCTCGTGTTTCTTAAACTTGGCTATCCTCTTTAGTTTGTGTATTTAGTCAATACATGCGGAGCAGAAAGGCATATTATTTGCACCGAGCCTGAGACTTTATGCATGTTTTATAACCTGCCCATGCCCCAATGAGATAAAAAACATGCGCGCGCACACACACACACAAAGTATTGATTGTGAGCCTCCATTTTGGAGCAAACACAGATTAATGACCTCTGCTGCAGTTGCCCTACAGACAAAAATAATTCCACCTGAAGTTAATGTAACTGTGAAAGTTTGACCTGGACTTATCACAGTCTGGATGAACTTTAGAAAACCACAGTTAAACTCTACAAAATCTTGATTATGTTGTTACGTTTCACTCTGGAAGCTTTTTTATTTTTTTTATGAAACCTTGTTTTGCCCTCACCTTGATGCTGATAAAAGCTTCATTATTATTATTTTCCTGTAATAAGAGGAAAGCAGGTTTGATAACATCAAATGGACTGTGTTGGGACAAATCTGTGTCTCTCCTAATGCCAATAATACAAACTAAGAGTATGGGACAGCTGTGACTTTGGCATTAATTTGGAATATTTACATCGAATCTAAAAATATGCATCAATATGCTGTTGCTGTTCTAAAAATCAACCAAAACATGGGAACCCTTTATTTTACAGGCCCCTAAATACAGATGAACTCCAAAGATCGTTCAGCATGAACTAGTTCATATAAAGGCTCATATAAGTTTCATATGCAGTAATATAAATGTTCATGTGTAGTTAATATGTTCATATCTCTGTTCATATAATTAAAATATCATGAAAAATTTGATTTATTCCAGTAATTCTATTCAAAAAATGAAACTTGTGTAATGAATTGTGTTTTGCTTTATTTCATTTAGCCTATTTATTTATTGTATATATTTCATTGTATTTTATGTAGATCTTTTGATATTGATAATCTATTGGGTGCCTACTTTTATATCAGCTCCTATCAAACACTGATACACATGTTACAACTAATAGCTCATTGATATATTTTCATGATTACAATATTGAGATAAAGATGTGATTTAATTTATTCATGACACGTTTTCTTTAAATTTCTAGACCAAAAGCGGAAGTGTTGATGAACAGAAGGAGATGAAGCAGAGCAGCATCAGCCGCTTCCTACTCTTCATTTAATTTTCAAATATTAAAATTATTACTCAGAAGTATTAATAAATTACAATATATTTGTTATACACAATGTTCCTTCTAATTTTTCATGTATCTGGTTGTACACACAAGCTCCCTGAGCAAACTGAGGACCAAATCGCACGCAAAAATACACACTCAAAATAATCTTTCTATAAAGAAAGATAAATACTGTAAAATAAAATGGAAAAGTGCATAGTGCAATCTGAAAATACAATGAAGAATTAACAATTCTTTTGCAGAAAAATAAGTCTGTCTTCTTTTTCAGGAAGGATACGTAACCGTAGAGGTGATAGCTTGGCTACTGCAGATGCTGCTGGGTTGACATGTATCACTCTGAAGTATCAAAAACACGACACTCCATTAACGTTATTCCATGTTTGTGCATATTTGTCGTGTTCCCTCCCGACGCTGTTATGTCCATTTTACAATAACTGCAAGTCGTCGATGTGCTGAACCGGTGTAACGTCACCACGTAATTAGTCGTGCTTGCTGGAATCGAGCGTGCGTAACTTGCGTAAGTTACGTAACGTAGATTCGTGCTGATTGGAATCAATAAGAGAATCATTAAATAAACTGCCAAACCATTCCATGGAATTGAAACACACGGAACCGGTTCTCTACAGGAACCGGTTCTCGATTCCCATCCCTATTGGTGAGTGGATGTGTCGCTGCCTTTCGTTTCGCCATGATACAGGGTTTGTATTAGCATCTCTTAACCCTGCCGCACTGTTTACTGACCTGCTAACCTAACCTGCTAGCTAACCTGCACGGCACATATAGGCAGGGCACAGATGCAAGCACTGTCAATGCCATGATTGGCTACGTAGCGTAAGTGAACCATATTGTATCATTGGCTGGACACCTGTCACTCACTGAGTGAGAAACAAAAAAACAATATTATTGGGCAAATTAATTAGATTAGATTAGGTCTAATATTGCATATTAATACGTTTATGTTGATTTTTTTTTATGCGCTGGATTTTCTTGTGCACTGAGCATGTGCGTGTAGTGTGCGATTGCGCATGCGTGCAGCTTAGAGGGAACATTGCTTGTACAGTATGAGACATGATACAGTTCATATGTATGTATATGTATACATATAACTGTAGAACTAGGCTCACTCCACTTTACAGGTCTGGTCAATTACTTATGTATGTAGTTTTATTTAATTACTTAAATACTGATGAACCACATCATCATCTGGTCACTATGAACACATTAACTGCATATAAACACAATTATGAACTATAAATGTATATCATATGAACACAAATCTAAACATATTAATTACATATGAAATTTATATGAATGTTTATATGAACTACAAAGTAGTTTACATATTAGTTTATGCTTAAACTGGAGTTTGTATGCGATTAAGAACCTGTAAAATAAAGGGTTACCTAAAGCATTTTGTGAATGCAAAACCTGATATTGAAAAATGACTTTATTGCATCACTCAGTCATCATTTCAATAAATATAATAGAATTCAATGGGTGTCACTAAGGTCAATAGAAGTGGTCTATTTAAACTGATCTGTTGAAACAAAAGGTTATTAAGTTTTATTAAGATTATAATATGTCTAACCTTTCCAAAAAAAAGGTCCAATTACCTTATTGAAACCTTAAATTACTACTACTCTTTTTTTTCGCCATTTAAAAATCTAGAATCAATAAATATAAAATACTGTTTTTTAAAAACTAAGATGTCTATTACTTCACTAAAATGTATATTCATAGTGTCTTAGTTTGTGGACTGGATGCTTCAGGTTTCTACATCATAATCCTCTGGGTGACATACAGGAATACAGGAATATGATTAGCTTCCAAACCTTGTCACAAATCACTACTTTTGATGAATAGAAAGATGCTTTTCACTTTTAGCATGTTTGTGAGAAAATTATTCTACACTTTGGAGGTATAAATATCTGACGTAACAATAATCACACTTTAAATTGTGGTTGCCACACATGCTACATAATATCTGATGCTGAAAGTGCATTTTTGATTTGCAAATTCTTTTCATTTCACACAAAAACATATTTTAAGATGATGTGATTTTCCCTGCAAATGTTGGCAAAAAGCTCACAGAGGATTTGTGTATGAATGATAGTGAGGTGGCTGTATAAAGTGACTGCAGATATTTATGCCTATTATTATTTCCTTTCATGTTTATGCTCTATGTCAGTGCCTGGGGGGGAAAAAAGTGCTCCTAGTGTTACCGGAATGCAAGGCACACAAACAATACATCAGGTTAGATTTATAATCCTCACCTAACAAAATAAACGGAGACAATGATGCATGCTGCACATCAGAGGCAACATGAACCTCCCACCAGTTTCTTCTTAGTGAATCAAACAGAAAACAGTCCACTGAAACAGATATTCAAACTTCAGACTGGTGCATAAAACAGCTACTCGTTGAGCCAGCATCTAAGTACTTCGACATTGACACATCTTCTATTGATTTGGCTTTGTATTCAAGAACAATTTGGTTTAAAATGAAACAATGACTGAGGGTAAACTGCTGACTTGCAACAGTTCAGATTAATAGTTCAGTTCGGTGCAGGAACCGCAACCTTTTTATTCATCTTATTTTTTTTTTTTTTAGCAGAAATACAGGTGCTGATTGGGTGTTTTATTCTTTTGTTTGAGTGTTCCGATCAGGTACTTCCAGTCATTGGTTAACTTCACCAGCTTCATTGCAGCAGCACACACAACAACTATGAGGAAAACTAGGAAAAGTTTTGTTTGTGCAGTTGCAATAAAAAACAGTAGAAAAGAAAAGTTTCCTCATAGAAAAGCAATGTAATTGGACAAATTACAAATATATACATTTGTAAAACACAACTTTTTACAGGGACGGCCTGTAAGAGACTTTTTTAAAAATTTGATTAGAAAAAATCTTTACACAATAATGAAAATAAAGTGGTCATGTTTTTCATTTTACTATTCACAGAAGCCAAGATGACTTTTGTAATCATTTATTACCTCCGTCAAGGAGATTACGTGATTGCCGCCATCTCCGTCTGTTTGTTAGCAAAATATCTCAAAACGATCTGGCCAGATTTTCATCAAATGTTCAGCAAATGTTGGGAATGGTACTAAGAACTGATGATTCAATTTTGGTAATGATCCAAAAGAATTCCTGCTTGCTAGATAACTTTGAATTTGTCATATTCTTGGTAAAGGTCTGCACTCTAGGATGTGCTTTTCTGTTTTTTTATTATGCTAATGAAGAAAGTATTTCTTAAACATTTACTTTGGTCTTTTCAGTTTAAGGGAAAAAAAATCATTTTAATCAGTCATTTTATTTTTAGGCCAAATTTACCCTGGTACAACACATTGATGCAGGCCAAAACTACTGATGTCTTGCCATGAAGTTCATGGCTCCCAGAGGATAAGCCGTCCAGATTTTGGTGACCTTCTTGACTAGCATCATTTCATATCCACGTACAGTATTGAAATATTCAACAATAGCACTGAAGTATCTTGTGTGTTGAAATAAAAAGACTGTATGTTTCTCCCAAGCGGCTGCCTTCAAAGCAGGCTTTAAAGCGGAAACAGCCACCCATCACCCCTTTCATATCTTCACTCTGAGGTAAAGGTTGCCTCAGAGTGTTATGCCCAACGAGAAGCGCCGGCAGTCAACACTCCTGCATAAATCATCGCCCCCGTTGACCGTACATTCATTGGAAACCGTGGCCCGTCCATATTGCATGAGGCTGGCACAGACAAAAACATGTCATACTCAATCCTCTTTCATTGACAGACTTTTCTGGACTGTAGAAGAGGCTCTTGTCAAGATTATTTCCAATCATGGCGGAACATTTATTATCAGCGACCTCTTATCTCTCCCTCCCTGTTAGATAATGACGCTGCTAGAAGAACAACGGTTGACCTTCATCTAAACCCTTCACCGGGGGAGAGTCTGACAACTGACGTGTATGTGTTGCATGGCATTTCGGGGCTAGTGTCACGCTTGATCGTGATTGGTTGTAATGCGGACAAAATGGTATATCGCAAATGTAGTATAACACTTCTTCTCGCCACCCCCCTCTTTTCATATACTGGTTTTTATTTTAAGGACAATTCTTAGAGTCAATCTTTAAATTAACTGCTTCCATTCATTAACAAATCCAATATTTTAAGCTGAGCGGATTCCCATTATTTTTCTCCCGGAGACTGAACTCTGCCATGCATTCATTTAATTCCCCTATGTATGAAATAATATCCTGCCTTGCACTGCTGAGCCATTAAGGCCAGTTTTGCTGTGGCATGATAAGTGGATGTATAAGGAACAATGATTAAATGATCTCAGAAGCCTTCCTCCCACTCTCTCATTAAGAGTTTCCCGTCCTCCTCTTCAATACAATCACACGAAGGACCTTTTGACTAGAACATTAGATTGGGATTTTCTATTGACTGTTTTGAAACCAAGGGTGAAACAAAAGACAGTGATTACTGTTGAGAAAAAAAAGATTCAACAGTTATTTTGAAACCAGTTAACAGTTTGTATTACTAACGAAAGAGAAATCATTGCATTTGTCTCATTCTACTGAATTTGTCTTTGCTTTGTAGATTGTGTTCACGTCAAAGTCCAAGTAGAATTACATTTCTTCAAATAGAATTAGAAAACTCCTAGTTTTTCCTCAAAGGTTTGGTTTGGCATTAAGGTAACTAAACCGAAATTGAATGGATATACCTGGAATTTTTCCAGAGCTGCAATTCTCCATGAATTTCTTCCACAGGAGAGAATGTCCCAATTTTAGTTTTACCAAGGAGTATATGCTTAGCCAATGCATCCAGATGGTATGTTACACAAAACCATTGCCAAATCCAATAACTGCAACCTACTCCTGTGCGATGGCTTCTGTAAAATTTCTTGTTACTCAAACCACCAATTACAAGCCAACACTGATCTGAGATAAGTTAATATTAGCTAACCTATTTAGTAGTAAGGCTGTAGTCATGGCTTTTCCTGTTATATAACTTATTTTTATATATCTCAAGAAAAGCTCTCGGAGGGCTTCAGGTTTTTAGATTTTATGTGAACAATTACCTACTATGGTAAGTCAGGCAGTGCTGCTGACGGCATATGGTTGCCAACTTAAGCTCTGTACAAATCCGCAAGGAAGCAGTGGGACTCTTTGCTTCCGTGCGGATTTGTTTTTAATCTTCACAATTAAAATGTTAAATCTTCGGCTAGAGGCAAAGCAAAAGCAAAGCAAACCACTGGATGAGAATCGTCTCTCAGAGATGCTGATTCACTCCAGGACTCAAATCGTAGTAACAGCTGCTTTGTGACTCCCATTGATTTTTAAAGGGCCACTTATTCCACCGACTCTGAGAATGATTTACCTTATCTCCTCAATTAGCAAATGAGAGTGAAATCTGCTGCATTTTCCCTCGTCACCCATCCTTTCCTGACATCTCTCCCCCTGAGTTAGCGTTATGCTGCGTTACGCCAGTGTGGAGTTTTTTTCCCCCCTTGGGTTTCATTCATTTTGTTTATAATCACTTTTGATTAGATTTCTGCCTATTAGCTTGGGTCGGTTTCAGAGAATCAGCGGAGTGGATTTCCCCCTCAATACAATGCTCATACATCAGTGTCAGACCATCAGCCATTTTATCTCTGGCCTCTGAATGAATAATAAATAATGAGTTGCCTGTTGAGGCCTGAGCAGTGTACATGTACATCAAAGGTCTTCCTCCATCACCAGGCAATGAACTCCCTGTGGAGAGTTTCTGTAGCGCTTCTCCAAAATGTTTGTTTTTCCGGATATCATGCTGTCAAACTTCAGTTTTTCAATATCACAACTAGACTGTAACCTTGCAATGTCACTCCACAGTCCTTTGTTCTAACCTTTGAGGCTTGTCAAAGACATGCACCATATAGAAAACAGCACTTTTGTTACAAGTGAAGTTCTGAAACTTTCTGTTATCATATTGTCTTGGATTGCAGAAGGAAACCCATTCATGACCAGTTTCAAGCAGAAAGGTCCATTATCCTGAAACCCCAATAGTTCAAAAATGTCCCATTGGCCTTAAAGACCTTTAGTCCAACAGCCTGTTACGTTGAAACAAATGACTATTGCCCTGAAGGCCCATTGCTCTGAAAATACACACACTGAAGTTGTTGGAATGCAATGGCTGCCCATGGTGCTGAATTGGCAACAGTGTTTTATGATGGGACTGACACACTGTGGTCTGGTTAGGTTTAGGCACAAAAACACTTTAGGAAAAGATTGTGTGATGTCAATTTTATTTAGATAGCACAAAATCTCCTCAATGGTTAGTTTGTTCATAGTTCCATCAGAACACTAGTCTTTTTTTGTCAGCATAACAGGCCGTCAGACTAATGTGTTTTAAGTCCGATGGGAAGTTTTTATAACTATTGGTTTTTCTGGATTTAGTGTCGTTGGACCAATGGCATGGCACCGTTTCAAGAGGTCACTCAATGGAATTCAGTTGATGGAGTGGTCAGGTTGAGTGTTTCCTCAAACAGCACAGCCATTTCCCACTAAAGACTGACTGAACCCAGCTAAAGTAAAATCCTTTAAATGTGTAGCTGCAATTTTCATTCTACTATATCCACAGAACATAGACCAAGGATTTTACCTAATTTGATGTGAGGGCGAAAACCATTTACATGAACACAGGCATTCCATTTTTTTTACTTTTTTACTCGCTTGTAACTGCAGAACACTGTTGGAGTGATGTGAACTGATGGCTAGAGATAATGTGACAAGTCAAGAAAGCAGGTGTGAGAATGTTGCCGGAGGACAGGGATGTCTACATGTGGTTAAAGACACAGAGGAGACAGGCAATTTTCTGGATAATTCCCCCAGTGATGTTTTTAATATAATCTCATAGCAAGAATTCAAGATTCTTACTTTCAAGTATTGCTTTTGCTCATTTCCAAAACACCAGAACCAAACTGAAACCCATGGGAAATAGAAGGATACTCAGAGAGCACGTCCCTTCACCAAAGCCAATGGTTGATCTTGTAAAAAGACCAACAGAGTTTGGACTACTAGCCGCTAAAAAACTTAAACAGTCGTTGTTGCAATAGGTTCATACTTGGCCAATTCTACACCCTTCCATAATCCTGTTCACAGATAAATACCTCCCTAGCAAAGGTTGCGAGAAGAGTGGACTGTGTAAAGTCCGGATCTCCACCAGGTGTGTTTGGGGGGTACATAGATGTGGACCAGGAACTTAGGTCAAGCATGAAAGTAGTGGAATGAAGGGGAGACAATATGCAAGTTACATTAAACTGAAGCAACTGTATGTCACTTGTGGTCACTTATTTGCCTTTTAAGACAATGTTTTCAAAAATTGTGAATCAATGCATTTGACACAACTAAATACATGGTTCCCTCTGGGGTTATGTGTGGTGGAGATAATAACAATCCAATAGTCAAAGAGATGTTTTTGTAAAATATTCATGGCTTTCAGTTGCTCCATTGGTTCAGGACTGTGGCTGACTGGTTAAGAAATGTCTGGAATTATGCTATGCCAGGGTGAGGTTGGACATCTCTGACTGTCAGTGAGGATAACTGGACCAGTTCATTAATGAGCAGCTGTGGCCGGGCCAGCCACAACCGTCTCCTCCACCAGCTGACTGGATATCTTCACTCGCCTGCAGCCCGGGCTCTTATTATGCTCAGGTATTTATAGGAATAGCCCTGGCAATCCCAAAGATATGTCAAGCTCAGGCTCTAGAGAGCACTGGATACCTTATTAGCGCTGTAAAAGTCAGCCAGGCAGAATTCAACAAGAAATCGAAGGTGGCATAGTTGGATAAGAATTACAAAGCATGTGACTGTCCATCAACCTCATTTTTTTATATGGGAACCTAAACGGTTGGATTGGTTGCTGTGAGAGCTGCTGAGCAGAACATTTCCTTTAAAGCATTCTCATAGACATCCATTGGCTTTTTGTTTGTGTTTGAGAGGTTTTGAATCGATTATGTTAATGTTATGAGTCATAACAGGTTTCATTCCGCTTTTGGGCCGTCCATCTGGGTTGTGACTGTGTTCTCTTTGGGATGAATTTACCTGCATGCCTTTTATCTGTCTGACCTGTCAGTATCGATCTGTCTTGTCCATGCGCTGCTGCGAGGCATATTTATTGCAAACGCATGATTTCACTTTTCCAATGCTCATTCACGGACGACAAAGGGGTAAAAAATAAATAATTGAAGGGAAAATAGAAAAATACAAGATTTCTTTTTCTTTAGCTATTCTAGTAGTAAGGGTGGATGGCCGGTGTTGGTGGGTCTGTTGGTTTCCACCACTGTGGTGGTTGGTCCACATTGAAATATCTCAACATTGGCACTAGCAATGCCATTCAGTGTTCTCCAGTGAATCAGATCTACTGTCTTTAGTGACGCCACCAGCAGATTTAATTGTTGTAATTATCATTTAGCTCAAATGTAACAGGTCAAAAGCTGTGTCCCAAATCCATACTAAATGCTAATATTACACAGTATGGTATTTTTTACTGAAGTTATACAAGAAATAAACATGCTTAAGACTCTACATATTCACAGATGCTGCACTTTAAGCAAGGTCTAATAAGTCTTATTTGAGAATGAAGAATGTCTTAAGGGATCAATATAAACATATACTATGCAGGGGTATAAATCATATAAGTATAATTCATTTACCAAAAACAAAACAAATCTTGATTTCCATAGGCCCCCTCTCTACTTGGGCCCTGGGTAGTCAGGTACATTTTTCCCCCCACTACCACGCCCATGTATAGATGTAAAAACTGCAGTTCCTTGAATGGATACCCGAGGCTGGTCATAATAGTGAATCAATCTCCATAGAGCCCCATGTTAAAATATGAAACTTTACAGCATAAAAAAAAAATATTTACAGCCTGGTGCAAAGAACAATGTTGGTTTGTATAAGTGTTTCATTGATTCCGGCGACTGTATTTCTATTATTTTATTTAAGTGATTAGCATGTATCGGTGTCTGGGTCATTAACTTAGAAAGTTAATGAATTAGCACTGAAGTCAAAATGTAATAGGGCTATTTTATATAGGCTAATATAGATGGTGTCTGTGTGAGTTTGAAACATTAACGCTCTGTAACAACACAATCTAAAGGCTGCTTTGTTTGTTTTAGGTTGATAATACTATTATTCCATATCAGTATGATAACAGTTTAGAAATGCATGTTTGACCATTAAAGGCAGTGAAACATTGGTGTCTAAAGCTAAGTAAACTTAAGCCTGAAGTTATAGGTTTTGCTGTACAGCAGGTGCAGGTATAATGCTAATTAATAGGCAAAAAGCCGCAATAGCAATTATGGCTATGAAAACTACTACTGTTCTCAACATGTAAGGTAAGAACACTCAATCACATCTTATTAACATTACCATATTAAAAATAAAATAAAGTGATGTCAAATAAATGACTCGTAATGTTAAACCAAGTTATATACAAATATAAATTCGGGTTAATTTCAAATAACTGTTCCGCTAATGTTAGACACATTTCTGCAGGTCTTGATTAAAATCTAATGTCGCAAATTAACAATAATTGTTTTAACCTATTTTTTATTGATTCCTGCTTAAGCTTGTGTCTGAATAAGAGATACATCATTATTTCCATCATCTTTGAGTACTGTAAACTGTGACTTCGGATGACAAGACATCCATTATATACACAGTCTATGGTACAAACAAAGAGGTCGAAGGTTTGTCTACCTCACCAGGCTGCTACCACCACTTGTCACCACTTGTCATCACTCATGATACGGTCCAAGTTGCCGCCCAGTAGATATGTGGGAGTGAGTCATGGCTGCTGTCATGTGCTGTTCTTTTTGTCCCCCCCCTAAACACACACACACACACACACACACACACACACACACACACACACACACACACACACACACACACACACACACACACACACACACACACACACACACACGTAAAATCGCAGTTTGAGACGTGCATACACACATAAACATGCAGAAGAGCTAGAAGGAAAGCCCCATGACATCAACAAGGTATGCTCCTGGCTCTTGACAGCAGAATATAAATAACGCCATTATTTAATTTGATGTTTCTATTTTTAGACCCCCCCCCCTCCCTCCCCCTTGAATTTGCTGAACATAATTGCTTTATTAGAGGAAGGGAAATTGGAATATGGAAAAAGGTGGATGCGATAATTTCCCAAAGATGAACGATTATTAAAAATGCATTGAACTCAGTCCAAGCATCAGCCTGCTGCGTCTTGATAACATAATATTAACAGGGTGATCATGAACCCGTATGAAGGAGTTGAAATCGTGAAAAGAAGCATCATGCTGTTGGAAAACTAATTGTAATTCTTTTAGGTTGTGACTTAACATTTAAATAGAACATTCAAACTCTTCACACGCTCTCATTTGAGCACGCGAAAAGACAGTCATACACACACATACATGCACAGCTCCTCTGCACAAACCCGGAGAGCAGCAGCTGGAACCTGCTAATTGCAAGCGCTAAATTCAAACACTGTCGTTATCTTGGTTGGCAGGGACATAAATATTAATATATCATAAAGAGCTATAAAAAAAAAAGGAAAAAAAAAAAAACTCAACCTAGCCTCATTTGGATCCATATATATGCAGCTGTTAGTGTCTGTCTGGGAGAAAAGGAAAGAAACCATCATTTATTGAAAGGGGGGCTGCTACAAAAGGAGCCCCACCAAGAGGAAATGACTCTTTTTCCTCTTGGAAAAAAAAAAAAGACTGGAGGAAGAGGAGGGTGCTGGGAAACGGAGCAAAAAAGCATCATCCAGGGGGCAAGAAATCCAAATGTCTGATTCAAATTGAAGCCTTGTAAATTCAGAAAACATCTGCTCTTCAGAAAATCTCGGAAAAGTTTCGACCCAATTGACGCATGCACACACACATCCTCCCTTCATTCATTCATCTCTCTGTGGAAAAAGCACACACACACCCACATATATATGACCTGTCCTTGGTACTCAGCTGTCCAGGAGTGCAGCAGACGGTTGAAGTGCTGCTGCGCTGCACCGCTGCGTTAGCTCTTCCTCTCCCCGCCCCGGCCTGGCGCCCGCCTGCAACCGCCGGAAGCCGGGCGGAGATGGCAGGTGTTGACAGAGTTCCACCTGAAGGGATTTTATCAGCACCGCTCGCCCAGCTGCTCGGCACGCTGCTTGATCAACGCTGAATTTACAAAGCGATGCAAAGGGGAAAAAAAAAGAGCAAAGGAGAGGTAAAACGATAGCTTGTGTCACATTTGCATGGGAAGAAGTGGGGAAAGGGGGTTTATTTGAAGAGAGAATCCCAAAATAAACCCCAAAAGTAATTAGCCATCAGTAGGCTCATTAGCTGTAACAGGAGATTCTAAGCAATTTATCGGGCAAATTCAGAAACCAGGCACATCACACTAAAACCACAAGATAAGATGAAGAGTTATGTTAAATCCTGAAAAAAAGGAAAAACAAGTGAATTATTGAGCAGCCTAACACTCACCCATCACTGCCTTACAGTGGTGTTTGCAACAAAACTAATTAGCCTAATTAGCGGCGGCCACTTGCTGCGTTAATAGGCGGTCTGGATTATTTTAGGTGGTGTATTTCAAGACAGGAGCCTGCTTCTCTGACACGTGAACAGGCTGTGGGAAACGGAGACAAATTATTGCGGCGTTATTGATTGACTGACCAAATGAGATAGGGAAGGCAGAGGGAGAGAAAAAGGAGAGTGGGAGGAAGATGCAGGTTTTAAAAAAAAAGAAAAAAGAAATAGAGAGGAGGAAGAATAAAGGAAGGGGGCATGGGTAGACAGAGAATGATTTCAGCTTTCTGTATCCAGGTCTATTCTACCAGCACAAAGGAATACTCCAAAGACATGTAAATGCTTATTATTCCACCTGCAAAATGTCACATTTGCTGAATTTCACAATTGGTCGACTTTGAGCTGATATTTAATTCATGCGCACCAAAAAGGAGTTAAACATTTCCTATCAGCTGTTTCTGCTGTCCAATGTGTTTCTTTGTCTTGGACTCTGAACAGCTTAAACCATAGCTGATATGAAACTATAACAATTTACACAACTGAGACAAATTCCCAAAGTCAACATTTGTCAATTGAAATGGAACTGTGTGAGAAAATTACCCGTTCAAACCTGCTTTCTGTCTTTTCAGATTGTGTTTTTTTTTCTTCCTTAGCCTATCAGAGTTCTGCCTCTCCAGTTGCTAGATAGAATTAGAGCCTCCCTTAAACTGAATGTGGCTCTCATTTAATTTTGTGATGGTTAAGTATGTGTCATACAGTTGAAATGCTACTCCTACAGTAAATGAGTGACTTTTGGAAAAATCGTCCAATCATATCTCTCCTCTAAATGGGTGGGGCTTTTGTTATAGCAAATGTGATGTCAACATTGTCCTCGTTGCAGAATTTTTCAATCAACTAAATGATTTTGGGGATAAACATCATTTTCAGGGCAAGGACACAGGAGATGCAAATATAAACATGTAATATATAAAATTTACCACTTACGGGTCAAATGTTCCAGATTGCACCCGTGTAACCAATCAACCATCAACTTCCTCTCGAGGAGATGGTGAAGACAAAACCCTCCCAGAAAGAAGTCATTTTATAGAAATTATGACAGTTTTCAACCCTGACACGAATGTATCTATTTAATAATTCCAGTCTCAGAACCACCCCCCCCAAAAAAAATTGTAAATGGGGTAAATATTTTTTTTTCATGGGTATATTTGTACAATCAGAAAATATAGTTGCCCATCATTAAAAAACGATTTTATTATTCAGAGTTCAAAATTGAAAAAAAAAATAGATAACGTGATTATCAGTGACTCAACCGATACATTTATATGCATGCAAACTGAAAAAATCTGGGCTCAAATGGGTTAAAGTGAGTTAAATTGCTTTACTGTGCAGCAAAGAAACCATGTAATGATGCTGTATTTGTCTTCACAGTATGTAGACTATATATCCATACAGCATAGCATACCTGTCCTACAATGTTTTATATCTCAAAGCAGCCTTTAATGTGTACAGCATATTAGTCTAATTGATTTCTTTGGCGGATGGAGCGGTGTTGTTCCTCACAGCGATACTTCTTTATCTTATTCCCCCTCCGCTTCTTCTTCCTCTTCACCACGGTGATTTATTTGTCCCTGGGTTAGAGGCGTCACTGCCTTCAGAGCCGTATACTCTCCCAATCAGTCACAGTGAGGTCCAAGGCTCTCAGCTGTCTGCCAAGCTTTCTCTTAAGAAAGGCCTTGTGAGCATGTGTGTGTGTGTGTGTGTGTGTGGGTTTAAATAAAAGGAGATAAAGGTAAAGTTTGATTCCAAATTGCATGTTAATACTGCATGAGTGTGTATGTGTTTGTGTGAACCTTAATACAAAGCAGAGTGTCCTGGTGTCCTGCTTTATTATCAGGGTAGTTTTTCTTTTTTCCCTATGCAGGCGGCTTGTTAAGACTAATGTGTTTATCTAATAGTAGCGCTGCCAGAGAACCTACGTCATGCAATCCAAATGCACACAAGTCACACATGATGCTTTTACCTCAGGAAAAAAAAGGTATTTATCTCTTCATTAAGCGAGTGTGTATTTAAATCCCCCTTTCCCCTGAAATTCCTGTCAGAAGGAATGGGCGATTAAACGAGGTGGCGATGGATTTACTAATTGACAAGCTGTCTAATTCACTCTGTCTTCTGTGTAAAACACGCACCGCTGTCATCACCGACGCATGCAGCGAATATTGTCAGCGGAACAGTGATGGAATTTCGTTATAATATCTTTAGAAAGCCTAATGAGTGTGGCCCTGTCATTGCTGGGCTCCGCTCCCTTTGTTCCCTTTCTTATGTTCAGAGTAGCATTCAGAAATAATGACACACACACACACATGAGCATACAGATAAATGTGAGCCAAATTATCTGAAGCGAAAGCACGGGGGCTGTTGAGAGGTGCTTTGAAGCACAAAAAACACAGAAAATAGGGGCTAATTTAAATCGCTAGATGTGATTGGGTTCTATTGTGTGGTCTGGGTTCGTTAATGGTCGGCTGGAGGAAGGATTAGAGTGAAAACGCGGCAGAGAGAGAGAAAAGGGAGAAAGGCCTTGAAGTGCAGGTCTTATTAGGGCAGGGCTGATGTATTGGACTTGATCATCTGGGATTCTTTGGCAAAGCCAACACATCAACGGGTCTTCCTTTTGGAAAAAAAAACTGCAGGGCGATTGTCTTCCGTATATAGTACAAAAATGCTGATCGTAAAGTGACATATGAGGATTCCGTCGTGCAGATAATCACATACACCCATCCATTCAGATTGCATGGTTTCCCCTTGAACGCCAGGCAGGAAGATTATCAACTCCGGGAAGAGGATGTGTGTGGAAGAAGGACCGAACTGGACTCTAAATTAGCCTAGCCGAGCTCTGCACTCTGTATCTGCTTAGTGAGCAGAGACACAGTATATGAACGGCCTCCATTTGGCACAATATGCCATGCCAACTGGCATCCCAGCAGTTTTGCTTACATCTGTGGTTCTGATGAACCTGGACCCTTCCAAGTTCTTTTCACACTGGTACCATTAACACTAAAGGAATTGATGAATTCTGGCTTTGTTGGTACAGTTATTCTCAGTGTCAAGGAACATGCAGAACCATAGGTGGAAATCCCAGGGGGGCACATGGGACATGACCCCTCCTTCCACAATGTTGTAGCCCAAAAATCTTTGTAAACAAATAATTTTGAATATTAACGGAATGTTAAATTAATGCCAACAAAATTGCTGCTAAATGTAAAACAATGTGTTTCTTAATTGTTGTAAAATGATGATCTCCTATACCTTAAAGTGGTTTTGTCCAGATGCTGTTTTCCAACAGGTGGGGCCAATGCCTAATGGCAAATTCTAACAGTTAAACAGTTAACAGCTAGTAGCTAGCTACGTGGAAGGAACCAATCAAACTGATATGTAGAAGCGAGTAAGTCATTGATCACACCAATTGTTCAAAAGAGAAGAAAAAGAGAAGGGCTAGATTATTAAGGTAGTATGGTACTACAGTATTTGTTTTCATGTCCCTTCCAGAAATTATTCTCTGAAAATGTACTGTTTATTATCCCCCTATCAATGAAATGGGATTTTCATCCCTGTGTAGTACTAGAGTAATGGTTTGGGAGTAAGGTGCTGCAGCAGGTGAAGGAGTTCAAGAATCTCCAGGTCTTGTGAACAAGTCAGTTGTAGAGTAAGCTGGAGCATGAGATCAACAGGGCTGGATCAGGGGCTGTACCATGGAGTACCGTGGTGTTACAAGTAAGAAACCCAGACTCACAATAGGCTGGAGGGAGACCTTCTGGCTTAGGAAGATCTTGGAACCCCCCAAGAGGAAGTAGAAGGCGCTCTGCGAGGAAATAAATGTGTTGTGGGGGCGGAAATGCGAAGGGTTCAGAAAAAAAAAATGTAGGGTTTTCCAACAAAAATATTATACCAAGTGTTGGTCTTGGCTAAAATAAAGGAACAAACACATCCCCCAAAAGTGTCCAACTATTGCTTTGCGAGTAAATAAATTCAGAGGTTTTTTCAGTTTACATTCACTACTCTAGATAAAACTTGACCACTACAGGCTGCAGCTGCTTCACCGATTCACAGAATGCCTTTGGTCACATACTGCAGTCCAGAGAAATTTTCATCATGAAGCAGCTAGTATTCCCTCAGTAGTCCATCAGTATTTCTTTGCCTTCACATGGGAGGGTTGCTAGGGTTGCTAGGGTTGTATGCCTGGTGGCATTCCTTTGTTTGATGCAGCATTCATCCCCTCGTCTTCTTCTTCTTTGCATTCACTTGGAGGGTTTATATCTAGCATCACCCTTTGCTTGTCTCTGCTGTGCTTCTTTCTCATCTTCTAGTGCACTGAGGTTTTCTGCCATACTCTACCTGTTTTCTTCTTTCCAAATCATTATCCTTTCTTCCAAGAGTTGTTCCAGACGCTACCATTGGCCTATTGAAGATTGAAATTGCACCTCCACTCCACTGAGGCCTGGACATTTCCCTGTGCTCATAACATGGGTCCACTCATGACTATATTCGCTCCCTGTTGGTACTAATGTCTCTCTACTGAGGGACCAGTTTTGATCCCTGCCAGCTGTTTCACTTGGGTCCCTGCCTCGGATTGGGGTCCCTCGGATTGGGGTCCCTGCTTCTAACAAAAGGAGGACAAGGTTTGTAGGGGTTTGCTTTTAAGTGGCATTTTAACCTGCATGTACTTGCCCTTAGCTATGTAGGCCTTGGCCATCTTCTCAAACAAATTCTTGATGATCTATTCCTAAGTTCCTAAACACAAGAGATAGCATAGCTTGTTCAATCTGTGGCTCAACTCGCTTCATTTTGTTCAGAGCAGGGTTTTTGTTTGTCTGAACGCTGCCAGCACAACCCATCCAGTCTCGGATAGGTGGCGGAAAATGGATGAATGGATGGAAATTAATTAGAGGTACTTGGACCGCCTACTGCACAATGTATTGTTCAACCAGGTTGAAAGGCAAAGTCTATTTATAACCATTCCATACAGCCACAGTTGGGGGGAGGGAGAGATTTGATGGTTATGTTTTAACATCCATTAGCTGCATCACCTTGATGACAGTGATGAATCAGCCGTTAGCTGACGGTTGTGCTTCAAACATGAATCCTAACAGCCTGCCACTAATTGAAGGTACACAGAGAGCTCAGAAGACAGTGTGTTGTTGATAAGCTGGACAGAAGGATAAAATCTCTCCCTCTCCACCCCCCTTCTCTTCCCTTTCATGTATCCAACAAAGCATCCTATAATCACTTTGACTTTGAACACAACCCCTAATGGCTTCCAGAGATTCGTTACAGCAGCCATCTTTAAAAATGCCTTCTATCCAGAAAGTGATACAATTTTAATCGGAATCCCGTTGCTCGGATGTCACATGTGCCATGATGGAAGAATGATGAAAAGCTGCATCGTAGGGAAAAAATTCTGAGGGGAGAAGTGAGAGTCTTAGAGGGGGAGTGACGTCCAGTGCATAAGCTAATTATCTCAAGTTTAACACACATTTCAAAATGGAATGACTGTTCTTTAGCAAGAACTAAAGGATACATTTTAACCTGACCATCTGGGCTGGGCTTCAGTACCAACCAGACCTTTTTTTTCCTCTGATTGTTGGAACCTTGGAGACACGGACAACTCTTTGTCTTTAGCACTGAGTTCTCAATTAGAAAAAACTGGGAAAAAAGTTGGCCTGTTGAAAGGCAGACAGCTGCTCTCTCTGTCTACTGGGGATGTCTGATATATGATAGAGGAAGAGGAATATGATACAGAAGGGCATAGACAAATGGCCTGTTTTGATGTGGTTGGTGGTTGTTTTGAAAGATTATTCATATGTGGAGACCCAACAAGATGCATTATGTTGCCAACTTTCTAAATACTGCTAATTATTATAATCATGATGAATTATAGGACGATAGGATTACAATTGTGTTTACACTCCAACATTTCTCTAAAAGAAGAAATAAACAGAATTTGCATTCTTCTTTTTCAGTGATTTTGTAGAGGAAAAAAAATCAACACAACAAAGAACAACATAGACAGGCAAACTAACACCAATGTTTGAATTAATCAATCAATTAATCAACCAACCAAAATGTATAAAATTTTGATTCATTTGAATGCTGGTCTTCCAGCTGTGAAGTACATCTCAATTCCAGTAACATCACAGCAGGTGCTGTCATAAAGTCCTAGGAGTTACTTACCGTCAATGGAGCAGCTTGGGGATTTGTCAGTTGATGACATCATCATTCCTGTCTGTTCCTCTACCGCTCTGTGACATTGCAAAATAATAACTAAGATGTGTATATATTGCAAGCACAGCCATTTGAATTCAACATCATTTCCTATGAGGTGTCACTTCCCCCCCATCAAACATGCAAATTACCAGATACACACACACGCGCGCACCCGTTTCAACAGCACCCTCTCTCCACCAGATATTTTAGTCCCTCGGTGCAGCCGCTACACGACAGGGTGCTGCCTCTGACATGTGCCAATCTGACTTGTTTACACTTGTTAATTGCTTAAAGGCACTTCCTCCAGACGCAGCGCACCCATCATGGCGACGGGAGGCTATGATTAGATGGTCCTCGTGTTTGTGCTGCTTGAGGAAAAACACACGGTTCAGCGGGAGAACAAGGCACTGTGTAGTTCACTAATTATGCCTGTTTGTGAATTCAAGCAATGAGAGTCTGCCCCTTAACCACAGGCATGCGTGTGAGAGGCATTCACGGACCGCTGGGAGGGTCGTGCATGTCTGCCGTGCCTGACAAGGCCGAAAAAATTCTGAATTGTTTCCTGTTTTTTTTGTCATGTCATGCCAATGACCATTGATTTGAATCTTTATTTCAAACATTTTATTACTACCACCAAAGAAACTAAATAAATCGATAAATAAAAGGGCAGAGGAAGACAGTAAGCAATAAATAAGTGGAAAACATAAAAATCAAACCAAAAAAATACATCCTCTTTTTCTCCTTTCCTCCTTTTATTTTTTTTCCATCTTCTTTTCTTATTTTCCATTTTCTCTATTTTCCTTCCAATCCATCGACTAACCACTAAATACATTATCTATAGTATTTTTCTCCTAATTATTAATTAAAGGAATAATCTTATATAGGAATAATGTTATATTATATGTTATGTTATAATTGTTATACTACTATTTTGCAATATTTTATTTACAATACAATATCTATCCATCATGATTTTTCTGATTTATTAAAATAATTAGTGGGAATCCAGAAGAACAATACATTTTGGGGAGGATCCATGATTCTATTTCGCCCCAAAATGATGCTCATACAAATATACAACCTCATTCACCACTCAGAGATAGGTATCAGTGGTTAATGGTTCTTAATATTAACTAAAAAATCCATTAACATAACCACAGTCATGTTTGTTTCCCCTGCTCTCATGCCATGAACCCCGGGCACCATGTGCAGCATCATCAGTTTGGGTAAAATGTAATTAAGAGGGACTTGGCCATTTAGAAACCGAGATAATCATGTGGCGACGTTAATGAAGGTCAACTCAGTTGTTTTTGTTTTTTGTCTGGCAGTAATATTTCACTGTACTGACTGTTATTGAATGTCTGACGAGCTCGGTTTCAATTTGGGTAATTCAATTCAATCCCAGAGACAAATTGCCGCCCAGTAGTTGTAATTACTTTTTAAACAGTTTTCCAGTCAACGTAATGTTCTCCAATCATGCAACACGCAGCACATCGCCGCGGCTAATAGCACAATGCCTCATTGACTGTTTGTTAATCTGCTATACAAAGCAATTGGCCAAGCAATTTGTTCAGTTTGAGGAATTAAGTCAGAGATTAAGCTCCGCAAATGTGTGGGAGCTTGATTTCTTGGGGTTCCAGCTCGGAGTTCACATCCACAGCGTTAATTAGCATCCTGGGCTATTCATGCTAGTGGCTAAAAGCTGAATTATCCCAAGAATGTGAAACAGTTGGAGGGATTTTCATTCACATAAGTAAAAAGGATGTCACGAAAAACAAAAAAAAATGTTAATATTGGCGCACATTATGTGGGTCTTCTTAATATGGCACAGATTACAATGTTTGCCAAGCAGCTTTTTTGGGGGGTTTTAAATTGAAGTGTTAGCATCTTAGGCTATTCATGCAAGCGAGTGGAAGCTAAATTAGCCCAAGGATCTGAAAGGTGACTTGAATTCCACCTATAATGGCATTTTGAGAGTTTTTACTTTGTCTGGTATGACCATTGATCATTGAAAAGTGAAATGTATCATATGTATTTGCAAACATAGTTAATTAAGATGTGATCTAAAATGATTAAAATGGCTTCATATAGCAGTATTTTAAACCTACATCTACAAAATTAAAGCATCAGCTTATATCATGTAGACCCACTCAGTACTGCAAAGAAAGAAGAAAATGTGTGCCTAGTCATCATTTAAAAAAAAAGTATGGTAGCATCTGAGGGTGTCATTAAAATTCCTAAATTATGTGCTAATCTGCGCAGCACTGTGTGTGTGTGTAGGGATCGTCCACATTGAGATGCAAAGCTGTGATGGAAGGCGCCTATTTGCCTCTTCTGGATGACGCTGGAGCTTTCCTGTTTGACACAGGATTAATAACAACAATACAGAGATTTATTTGCGTAAAGCTGAAGGTCTCTCTCTTGCTCTCTCTCTCTCATGCACTTTTGAGTGGTTTTTAAATATTTGACTCACTCTCTCCTGCCACCCCAGCAGTCGAGCATCACGAGCTGGAAGATGGGGAGAAAGCTGCAGAGCCTGAGTACAACCTGACCTTCGCATCAAGGTCCTTTCGGGGTGTTGCATGTAAAAACGTCTTCATTTGAACCTGTCAAATATAAAAAAATGAACGCCGCTCCGACATCTCATTGAGATGCATCCTTGTGGATTAATGAAGCGGCGTTCGGGCGAGGCAGAGCCGGCTTTCTGGAAGCTTTTAAGAGCAGGCCACCATCTCTGCCGTTTTGCCTGTGCAGAACTTAATCGAATTTGTCGAAGAAAACAACAGATGAAAGCTTGTCTCAGGCATTTCCTATCCGTGTGTGTAGCTGTGCCTCTCTTTTTTCTCTGTATACGCGTGTGTGTGAGCGTGCATCCGTATCAATCCATCCAATCTCTTAGCTGACGAGCGCCTTGAGAAGTGCTGTGGTAGCTCAATT
This sequence comes from Lepturacanthus savala, assembly GCA_030544235.1. NCBI lineage: Eukaryota > Metazoa > Chordata > Actinopteri > Scombriformes > Trichiuridae > Lepturacanthus > Lepturacanthus savala. Next base: position 8,445,034 of record CM060483.1, on the reverse strand, counting down.
AGTAAAGCAGCCAGCAAATTACAGAGCTCTTTTCTTTCCTCTCACTTCCATTTGTTTTGTTTTCCTCGTGTACACTATTTTTTTCCCCCTTTTTTTTAAAAGCGAAACACCACGGTGGAGTTAAATAATAGAAAAATCCCAAATGCGCACGCGCTCACACAGATACACCCACAGATATGAAGAGACAGGCACAGAGCATACAGAGTACCATATCACCTTTTGGCCCAGCCATCCACACCACTATACTCATGTCTCTGCACAGACTCAGTGACCTGTGAAGGTGAGCCAGAGGAGCCAATTAGAGCACACAAAACCATCCAGGGCCCCTATTCTTTTTTATTCTACCCACCTTTCCCACTTCAAAGTACTGAAAACATTCAATGGTGTATTATATTTTTGTTGAATATATAAAAAAAAAATATTCTATGAGATGATTGGTTCATATTTACCAAGGGTGATTGCACAATGGAAGGGTTAGGGTTAACCCAAGGATGGCAAGGTTATCATTCTTAATATAATTGCAATTATAATTTTGATTTAATAGAACATCAGCTCCACTAGAAGGTGACACCAAACAGCTGTATTTGTAGTCATGTCTTCCCTAAAATATTTAGTTACAGAGGTGGCTTGGGTCTGGGGGGGAGACTGAATGATCATAGGAATATTATACCATCACTCGAGGCAGTAAAGTCTCTATGATCCTCTCACTCTTCCCGGACTGCATGTTGCTACTTGTCACTTTGATCATGAGGGTGACACGTTTCTCTATAGAGCGGCAGTTCAGAGAACGGTATATAGATCCAAGACGAAGGCGCCGAGAGAAAGGGGCACAATTACGAACCCGTCTGCTGCTTCAGCATCACGGACAGCGCTATGGATTCATCAATACACAGCACAGTTTGGCTACTGATATTTCAGATGCATGGTCGGGGCCATAGATTATAACTCGCACAAATCTCAGTCAGATGAAGGATCAATGAGTCAGAGACTAGAATAATATATTCAGCTCTGCCCCTGCACATTCTCCGCTAGTAGGTGATGGAGAGGGGGGCTGGCGGGTTTAAATGCAGATGTACAACCCCCTCAAATCGCCTATCGTCTGTTACTATTAACTCCTTGATTGGCTACTAGTCAATTGAACTTGACAATTCATGTCACACAAGAAGTATTTTCATGTCAGTGGGGGCCGGAGACAATTTTTCAGTTCCGAGTCGATGGGGGAGTAATTACCTTTTCAGGTTGTTGAAGGTAGCCGGTGGAAATGCTTTATTATAGCTAGTACACCACAGGAGTTCACTGAATGGAGTGCTAGACTATATATTAAAACATGTTTCTGACACACCTGTGATTATATGTCCCCACACTTGAGTTTCATTTAAACTCTCTAGCAGGGAGATAAATTGGAAGATTGACCACTCTCATGTATATGGGTCAATGACAACTAAGTGTTGACAGGATAAAAAAGTCCAAAACCTCTTAAAATACAGTTTTAAGAAGCATTCGTCAGGTCTGTCAAAATGTACATTTTGTGTGTTGGTTTCCCGTTATTTTAGTTATTTAAGTTATTTTGTACAAAACAAAATCACGATTTTGGAAATGTCAATTGTTGTAACAAAAAAGAATGATACATTTTAAATATATAATTCACCTAAAATATAAACCTTGTTGGTAGCATGTGTTAAACTATCTGGGAGAAACGCCCAGCTACCTGTTTCCATTTGTTTTCACTCTTCAGGGGCATTATGTCTTTTGCAAGATCAATCTTTGCATCAAGCTCTTGGCAAAAATGTGAAATAGTAGCAAATAGAAAATAATATTTGAGGAGTTATTAATAGTTTATAGTTTTAAAAATCAAATGTTGTTTCCACTATTGGCTTTACTATAAAGCTCAGGTACTAGTCTAGACTCTCAGGTGTTGAATTGTATGTTTAGAGCACATGGAAAGCAAACATTTATTCCTTTTTAAAAGTGACTCCGCTGTGACTCAACAGTCCTGGAGGTAAATAACACATAAACACAGAATTACATATTCATTTAGGCCAATATGTAAATCATTTCCTTCTGTCCTTGGGTTATTTTGTTTATCTGTTTAATGAGTACATTTTTTCCACCTATTCAAAATGTAAATCTATGGAATGATGAAGACATCTTGACAGATTTTTTTCCCCTCTTTTCCTCATCCCAGGAAGCATTATTCTGCAGATAATGCAGGGAACAATAAAAGAAAGTGAAAAGAAACCAAAAGGTCAGCACGGTTATTGCCAGAATATCGAGGGAAAGGTCACCATGGTTCTGGAATTTTTGATTCTCATTTACTTTACTTGCTTTCAATTAATTTATGTCATTCACCTACATTCTTTACAAGGGAAAGGACATTGTACAATTATGGTTCATTTCCACACTTTTAATGGATAGAGGCTCAGTTTGTCAACATGAGTAAATTGGTTTGCAGCATAATTAGAGTCACAAAAGTCACCAATACATACATACACTCATATAGGCTACATATACTATGAGGACAGGCCAAATCACCTGGAAATCCTTTAAAACCAGAAAGCAGTGGTCAAAGTGCATGGGGGATAGATGCTAGTGCATTACCCGTTATAGATTCCATACTTGGTGATGTAATTCCAAAAATTGTTACAGTTTTTCTAACTTCCTGTGCCTTGGTAACATGCCAAACCAGTAGATGATGCAATAGGTTAAACACTTTCAATAAAAGCACAGTTATACATTTGGAAATAAATTAAAAGAAAATAATTTCTTTAAAAAGTGGATTTTTTGTTGAGTCTTAGCACTCATGAGGTCAGTCAAGCACAATGCCAAGGTACCTGTAATCTGTAATAGATTGTCCTGAAATGGAATGAAAATGTCTGGTCCAGGATACAAATCCTCTGCACCAGACTCCACAAATCACGACGAGCAATGGCATAAAGACAGCCACAATTTAGTTAAACCCACATCAGTCTCACAAAATAATCTTCTACAAATACCTGCATGAATACTCGATCACACAACACAATCACATCTAATCTATTTTTTAAAAGAGTTAACTAAACGATCCTGCACTGCATCCTCTGGGAGCTGCCGTCTTAGGGTGCCTTTACCACTAGTTTGATTATTTAATATGCACCAAGTATATATAATTGGTACCTATTAGCATATAGACTCCAGCATGGTCCACCTTTACATCTACAAACACACCAAAATTGGTCCAATTGACGTTATCTCAATGTTATCTTCCAGTAGAAATAAGCACCAATTCTGACTCATTATGCAGCAAAAGGTTCAAATATTGCTACTTGCTCTTATCTTCTTGTATTGCATCCTCTGTATTGGTCATTTTTGGCAAAATATCCAAGGAGATGCATATTTTCATAAATGAGGTCATATAGGATGAATATTGCTCCAAAGGCTCACAAGGTAGGCATTGAAATAATTAATATCCCTTTGTTTGGACCTGAGTTCACATTTTTACCAGAGGGACCACAGTTTGTCATTTGGTGCAGAGTCAAGAGGACTGAGACCACCTCATTTTGGAGGTCTCGGTCTGTTTGATTTAGTGCACCCTAGTGTGACTGATGTTTTCACACCAACGAAAACCAACCGAACAAAGCAACTTTGGTTCAAATGGACACTTTGGTTGTTGGTGTGAAAGCACCCACCTTAGTCGACTAAGGATTTTTGGATGATTAGTCCATTTTTATGCATTTTCCATTACTGAATATGTTCTATCCTGAAACATCATGAACACATCTGTAAGCACTAGATATAAAGAGACCTGTCTGTGTTAGTGCATGACTGCTGGTGGAACTCTAAATTAACATAGATTGAGGACAAGCCTAAAAGGCTTTTTACATTCTTACTATGATGTTATTACCAAAAGGTCAGCAAGAATGTCACTAGTTGATGTATACAACCTAGTATGATTTCAGCACCACAAATAGAACTCTGAGTTAACTACAAAAAAACATGCCAATACCAATCACTTTGTTTGGGTTACTTATGAGCATTAATATGACGACCAGGCATGGTGGCAGAGAAAAAAAGCTATCATATCCACGTGCCGTTGAGTATTGTCTGAGTATTGTCTGAGTATTTCCTGCTTTATTTTGAAATCCGACTTTCCTCTTGTTTCAGGTGACTTGCCCCTTCCTCCTGTCTCCTGTCTCAGTGATTGTCTTCCCCAGCCCTGAATGTTTCCACCTGTTCCCTTTCAACTTGAGAGTATCAATCTGCTTCTCCCCTTGGCCTGTGCCAGTTTGTCTCTTTTAGTTTAGTTAAGAGTTATTTTCAATTTTTTCCCCAGTTCTGAGTGTTTTGTTTCCTCTGTATAGAGTGACTTTTAGTTTCTTCATTAAGAGTAATTCTTAGTTGTAGTTTATCATTAAAAGACTTATTTTGATAGTTTGTTTTTTGATTTGTGCATTTGGGCCCAGAACCCTAGCCCAGTCATGACATGACATAAGTAACAGAATTAATGAACACCCAGCAGGTATACCAACAAACCTACCAACCATACGGTACCCCTCTCTGCCACTACTGAACCGAAATCAACACAATATATAGGATCCAGGTAGCAAATGATTAGACAGAGAACAATTGGGGATAACCCATGATTGGAGGTTATTGCAGACAATGGGTAACAGGTGAGGAAGTCACATGACGAAATGACTGACAGGAACGGGGGCAGGGCAAGGTCCAGGTGCCTTACTGCAGGTCAACACCTTGGGGTTACAGACAAATGTAGACAGAAATGTAGAAAGGAAATCCATACAATACATTCATACACCAATGCTTTAGAGCAGGGGTCACCAATCCTGGTCCAGAAGGGCTGGTGTGGGTGTGGGTTTTAGATTAGGTAGGACTTTATTGATCCGTTTGTGAGGTTTCTCAGAGAAGTTGAAGGTTTTTGTTCCAATCAAGCGGTAACACACCTTATTCTACTAATAAAGGTCCTTAGCAATGGCTCTAATGGTTGATTAGTAGAATCAGGTGCGTTACCACTTGGTTGGAAGAAAAACCTGCACCCACACCAGCCCTTCTGGACCAAGATGGGTGACCCCTGCTTTAGAGTTCACATCATGTGTGTAGTATTTGTGTAGAGTAAACACAGTTTGATGTTGGTGTGATGGTGGTGCTGGGCCTGGTTTCTTTTGGTCAGTTCAAACTCTGGGTTCAGCCGATCTCTTATATTTGTGCACAGTTTAATACTCAACAACAGAAGTCTACAAGCGTCTGTGTGCTTATGGTTGGTTTGAAGTCAAGACATGGGGTGTACCCATGATTTTCTTTTTGTTTTTTTTTTACAGTAAAACCAGTAAACATAAACATATCAATAACAAAATAAGACCTACAAATTTCTTCTCTCCTTTTTTATGTAAAGAAATATATTATAGGTATGTACACCATTAATTAATCTTCAATTGAAAAAACAGGAAAGATGACATAAGAAAAAAGCAAATTTTCTCAATTATTCCATATTCAATGAGACTATTTTTGCATGGGCTCCAGCTAACAACTAACCTGATAGTTAATTAATTATTTATTATTAATTGATTAGTTGTTTGTTTCATAAAATGGTGTAAAACGTCACTCACTCTTTCCCAAAGCTGAAGATAAAACATAAAATGTATTATTATTATTATATATATATATTATATATATTATTATTATTATATTATATATTATATTATTATGTCTTATTTTGTCCAGACCAACAGTCCACAACCCAAAGATCATCAGTTTACAGTTACTTTTATAGAAGACTAAATAGTTCGGATTTGAAAAGCTGGAACTTGGACAATTTTGGACATTTTTCTTCTCAAATGGATTGATTCCATCATCATATGGATATAAGATGATGCAAAAGAATGCTAGGATGCTAAAGAAACCAGAAAATAACCAGAGTTGAGAAGCTGGAACCAGAGAATTTGGACATTTTCTTCTTTAAAATGACTCAAATTGATTATCGAAATAGTAGACAATTGATGTATTCGTTGACAACTATCCAGTTGCATTGCATTTCATTTCAAAAAAAGTTTCTCACTGATTAATAGTTATCTCCTGCCTTTCAAACCATTTACAAGTCAAAACTGTAAATGTTTTATCCCTTGATGATTGGGCCTGAATGATTCTCCCTGACTTTACATTTCTCTGAAGAAAGATGGAACTGGTTAATTTCTCATTTGAACAGTCATCCAGTGGGGGCGGATTGGAATCTTTAGCTGGCCGGTTCTGGACCCTCGCTGCATGTTTGACGCCCCTGCCTTAACCGATTTACTCACCAATCCGGCTTGTAGCATAGTGCTCCTACATTCACTCCCGTAGTCATTTACCCCCCTCTGCCTGGCAATCAGTGTGGGCTCAAATGAGCGGCGGCCACAAATGAGAGCGAGCCGCCTGGCATCCTCATGAGGTATCAGGTCAATCAGGCCCTCTGTGGGCGAGGCGTTCAGGGCCCCGAGGCTAAGCGTCGTAGTTCAGGGCTCAATAAGTGCCTTGTTGGCCTTGGGGGCAGCTTTGCCAAATGAAAGAGGATATTGGGGAGATTGTTTAGTATTATCATCGTCCATCACCTCCATGCTGCCCGGCCCATGCCATGCTCGCTTTATTGGGCTTCCCCCCCAAAGGAAGACTAGTAGCTGCCACTTAGAAAGATATACGAGGCGATTGAAAGGAGACAAAAGAACCCTGGCTGGCGATGTGATGAAAGAGGAAATGAAAGAAATGAATGAAAAGGAAAGATGGTGAATTTCTTTTCCTCCATTAGTGCGGTTTCAATCAATTAGCCCAGGCTGTGAAATAGGAGCTGCAGGTTGGATAAACAAACTGGTGGAGAGGGGGAAATGGGCTGGTTGTGCCTGGACACCCTGGAGGCAGCAGTAGCAGCAGCAGAGGATGCAGATTAAAACTGAACTCCATCTCAGACAGCACCGCCCGCCCTCCGCTTAGTGAGGCGATGCAGCTGCAGAGCAAAGCAGCCGCTGCCTCTCCTCCTCCCCCCCACAGATCGACAGATCGGCCCAGTTGGCAACGCTCCCTAAACGGCAGATTAAAATCTTCCATTTAGTCGTTTAAAAAAATTTGACGCACCCTTTGGAGCGCTTCCACTCTCTCATCATTTTAACTGGAGGAGATGGTGGGACCAAGGATTATAAATGTTAGCAGAGGAAGAGCTTATACTTTAAAGGAACAGTTTAAGATGTTTTTTTAATGCACTGTATAGATATACTTTAAAAACAAAAAGGGATTGTGCACATTATTCAGCACCAACAGAAACATACATGACCGTTCAGAAGTTTGGGGTCACTTAGAAATGTCCTTATTAAACCAATATTATTATTATATCTATAATATTAAAGAAAACTATACATTACTAATGTGGTAAATGACTATTCAAGCTGCAAATGTCTGTTTTTTGGTGCAATATCTACATAGGTGTATAGAGGCGCATTTCCAACAACTATCACTCCAGTGTTGTAATGGTACAATGTGTTTGCTCATTGTGTCAGAAGGCTAAGGTAATCTAATTTTCATTTTCATTTTACAACTAATGGTGGTAAATAAAAGTGCAAAATTATTATTATTTTCTGATTTTATTACTTGTGTTTGGGCAAAAGGAACATTTTTGTTTGAGTCTATAAACTACTGACAACATTTCCCCCAAATTCCAAATAAAAATATTATCATTTAGAGCGTTTATTTGCAGAAAATGACAAATGGTCAAAATAAAAAGATACAATATTTTCAGACCTCAGACAATGCAAAGATACAAGATCAAATTCATTTTAGAACAGCATAATACTTTTTTGTTGTTTACCATTGTACTTGGGTGACTTTATTCCACTCCTGGTTCCTCTTTAAGCAGAATGAGGTGTGCATGTGTTGGAATTCAACAGAGGTTGGAATGGAATGGCTGGAATACATGTAGAGAGGATGATTTTAGAACAAAAATGCAGTGCTTTCTTATTTTTTTCCAGAGCTGTATAACATGGAGTGTGTTTATTTCAGAAAACATTAAGCAAATCCACACACACGCGTTCACAAAAAAAAAAATCTTTCAGGACCAATCAGATGTCTCGTTCCCTCGTAGTGATGTTGGGCCTGTACGCCTGGAAGCAGAAATACATCATGATAAAACAGCAGAAAAAAAAAAACAAAAAGTCAGTGACATCATAGCGACTGAATGATGTCATCGCAGCGAGGGCGCTCGGTCATCTTTTGCTGAGCTTTAAATAGTCCCTTCTCCTTATCCCCCCACCCCCTACCCCCTATCTTCCACTCATTTGTCCCCTTTGCCTTCTCTCCTCCACTCAGTGGACAATACAGCAGCAGCAGCAGCTTATCTCTCCCTCTCTTTCTCCCCTCCACCATTTCTCTCTCGGTTTCCTGTCTTCATCCTCTCTTTCTCCCAAGTCTTTTAGCAGGGAGGAGGAGGACGAGGAGGAGGGGCTGGAGTTGTAAAAAAAAAAAAAAAAAAAACAGGGGGGTTCAGCGCGGCCACATCCCGAGCTCTTTGCTAGATTAATTTGCGGGGGCTCTGGCCTGCACCGCACTGCTTACTGTACGCAGTGAAAGTCACTCAGGGATTAACAGCAGCAGGCAGGAAGGCCCCCGCCCGCCTGCTGCCTCGGCAAAAAAAAAGAAGAACCCCCCCTTCACCTCCACCATCACCCTCCTCTTCTTCTTCCGTCCCTCCCAAATGTCTTTTTCTCCCTCTCTCACTTGCTCGAAAACCGCTTTCTCTATCTCCCGTGCCTCCTCCTTCCCTCTACCCCAGCCCTCTTTTTTCTTTTCTTTTCTCTCTTTCTTTTTCCCTCCATCCCATCAACCCCCTCTCTAGTTAATTACTGTAATGGGCTGGCCGTCCTTGGGGGTGGGTGGTAGTCGGAGGACCGGAGGAGATGCTGTATGGTTCGGCTCTGTCATGCTTTCTCGTTTCCACACACACACACACACACACACACACATGTGCCGTGGATTCCCCTACAGGCTCACACACACACTATGTTCATACAGAATCCAGCTGCACGTGCTGTACACAGACGTTCAAATTTCAGAAACACAAGCTTGAAACAATTCAATTTGATTTAATTTATCGCTCGAACAAAATGCAAAAGAAAAAAGACGCATACTACTGTGTTGAAGAGTTGATAGTTAAGATAGACAGCAGCAATACGCCCAAAGTGTCCACTGCAAAGGGAATGTGAGGTTCTGTGTGGGAACTTATTGGCCCAATTTAAGGATCAGTCAGCTGAAACGCTTTGGATGAAGCTGACAGCTGTTAGAGAAATGCCAATCGGTGCTGCCAGAACACACACACACACACACACACACACACACTGAACAGAAACACATATTTGCTTCTCTATCCGTCTCCTGTACACAGATACTCAAATATGCACAAATACAGACATACAAAGTCTGTGTGATAAACAAATGCTAAATATGCTTTTCGGAGCACGAGCAAATATGCTGAACCCTCTGATGCTATATGTATTACACAAACAAACACACACACACATTCAGGAGCGTAGAACCACTGCCAATCACAGTCGAGGGAACCATATGTCTGGTATAGGAGACGCTAACCAGACGTGACTTTTCTCAATCAAGCCTGTTAACTTGATCATCCGTCTGGCCGATTTCAGTAAGGAAATTTAACTCATTCAATATCTGGACTATTTATGACCTCACAGCTGTAAGACATAATCATACAGTAGCTCGTTTCGCTACCATCCTTGCTTTACTTCGTACGAACATGTCGAAGGGAAATGGTCTGAGACATTTTTTTAGAGCAGCTCAACACGCAGCTGAAAGATACTTGGACAGTGAAACAGTATTTAATTGAGATATTCTGATAGTTACTGGGGACGTTTCCAAAGGCTGCCGGGTTCATTTTCTAGGAAAGGCAAACTATTATAATGGCATACTGTGAATCTCAAAAAAAAAAAAAACAGCAATTAATGAAGTTATTCTGAAGTTGTAAGTGTCTTGTTTTGCTCCATCAAGAATATAAGATCAGTAATTCAGATCTAGAAGCAAAAGGATTAGTCAATCAATCGCTTCGATGATTCACAGCAAATTAATCTGCAACACTTTTGGTCACGTTTCAAGGCAAATGCCCAATATTCGCAATATTCGTTTCATGTAATAGTTGACTGAAAATCATTGGGTGTTTTGATGTGAAGCAATTTGAAGATATCGCTTTGTATTAGTCAATGCATAATGGATGTGAATATTTTTTCATTTGAGATTTCAAGTATGGCATTGGCGACACATCTAAATTGGAAGTGAATGAAACCCAGTATGTAGATAGGGGTTTTTAAGATTATGATAATGTATCTTTGACCTTGAGACCTTTTTGAGTTTACTCATGATAATCAGGTTCAATGTGCATTTGTTTCTAAAACTGTCATTTCTAAGGATGTGCCCATGGGTATTTTAACACTTGTTAACACACACTTAGATCTGTACACCTGCTTCGATGTTCTTGTGAAAAGCTAAATGACACCTTAGGGATTAAATGTTAAGTGGACACACACATTCACAAAAACATTAATTACCTATCCCACAAAGTGAGCATGTAGCCAATTACTAGTATGGTGAAGATGGGGATAATATCATTTCTATTTAAAATAGCACATCCCATTCTTTGAAGAATTTAGGCTAGAGGAGATAAAAGAAATTGTCAAGAAATTACTTTTATAAAGAACACCTTTGTTTTGTTGCTTTGCTAGCAGCCAAGCTTTAGCCAGTGTACCCAATTATGCCTAATATTTACTTAAATGATTTGAAAAATGTTAGCTTAGCCTATCTTAAACAATGAAAGTAGAACATAAAACATACCAATTTGTGTCTAAATTGACGCAACAAGATTATGCATATTATTAATTGAGCTTTATAGGTGCTGGTAGAAAGATGCTTGAACTATGGACAAAGCTAGTTAACCCCTTGGTTACTAATCTTTATGCTAAGCTAAGCTCATGGCCTCCTGGCTCCAGCCAGAAAGGCTAAAATCTCAGCCAAAGGATACCCAGTTATGCTTAATATTAACTTAAATGGTTTGAAAATGTTAGCTTAGCCTATCTTAAATCAAAAGAAGCGGGCAGAACATAAAACATACCAATTTGTGTCTAAATTGACCCAACAAGATGATGCATATTATTAATTGAGCTTTAGAGGTGCTGGTAGAGATGTCTGAACTATGGACATTCCCCCTTGGCTACCAATCTTTATGCTAAGCTAAGCTCATGGCCTCCTGGCTCCAGCTCCCTCCAGACATGATTCAAGACATAATATTACTCACAAGATATAACAACTGCAGACAGGAACCCTCGAGTCACGTCCATGTTTCCATTAGCAAGGGAATATTCGCAGGTTACTTTTATCTTCCTTTACAACCTCTGTGCTTAGAGCTGACCAGGAGCTAAAGATCAGAGGCCTGGGAGAGGTCAGCCAACCAGACAGATGGTTGGCTTTCTGCAGGGAGACTAACAAGCCGCTCATGTAATGTAAATGGATACATGAAACCAGTGCCCCCAAGCAGAGTGAAGCCAGGATTTAAAAAGGAACTGCTGCATGGTGTTAAAATATAATTAGCTGCCTGCTAATACAAAACCGAAGGCTTAAAATCGGCAAGATGTATGAATATAGCAAACATTTCGGCCCCTTTTTGCTCAATGCAATGTGAATACAACATTTATAAACTTGGCTAAACCCATGTTGATGTTAAAATATATTGCTCTGTGACCGGGAAGCCGCATTATTGCCTCCAGTGGTTTCAAGGAGGGAAACAAAAACGGTGACTCATTGTCTGCTGGAAGAAGCATGTTTGTCTCACACTGAGATAGCAATGTTGCATTTCATTATTTTCCTTCTCTTTTCCACCATGTTACATATGTGCATCGTAGTGTGTCACCAGGGTCAGCTTCACCGTGAACAGAGGATACGCTGTACTGTAGAAAAGGTCTCTGCTTACAAAATACACAAAATGTGTGTGTGTGTGCCCATTTTTTCCCCCACATTATCCCTGCTCCATGGGCCAAACGTTAAAGAAAATGAGACCACTTGACTGCAGTGTATCCATCTAACAAGGAACAGGGAAATAGAAATGAAAATGTCAGCCTGTTGTAAACAGGAAAAAGGTCTTGACAGAATGTAAAAAAGCGATATTGAGTTGAACACACGTTATGTAATATTCTACTGCTTGAGGCCTCTCGATCTAAACAATGACAAAAGATGGAGTCGATGACATGACGTAACGTGGGCTCATAGGAGATGCTAATGGAATTAGCTTAGCTTGTTTCTTTAAAAGCTAAAGATACAGATGTTTATAAGGTTTTACTGGTAGCCAAATTATCCTCAGAAGCCTCTCCAAAAAACAAAAAAACAAAAAAAACAGCAGCAATTAATAAAACCAGCTAAAACAAGAAATAAAGCAGTTTAATGTTAAAAATCTGTTTCTATGATGCTGTTTCATTAGCAATGGTTCAAGCAAATGTGGCGATGAGCTATTAGTTAAATTTGCTTCCCTAATAACATATTAACTAAACTAATGTTTGCTGTATGTTGCTCTAATACCTTAAAATTCAGATGTCTGATGACTAATTATGAATTTATAAAATTTCAAATTGTTGGAAGCATTTGGAAATAATGGAAGTACACAACTCAACATATTTAATATAGATATAGTCATTTTCAAATCCATAAGATGTACATATTGTGCCTTTAATGGCCTCCATGCTGCTTTAGATTAGGGTTAGATTGTTTAATTCAAGAATGATTCCATTCTCATAGATACAGAAAATTCCTCCAAAACAATGAAATGACTATTTATGGGATTCATCTGTCCTTTCTCTCCTTCTTAGCATGCAGGATCACCTGCCCTGTCTCATGGGACAATAACCATGGACATCGGCCAATGACGGACAGGTGGAAGTGACGGTAGCCGCAGACACGCAAAGACAAGAGATCAGAGGGCATTAAGAAGAGCGTGACTTCCAGAGGAATGTCTTCATTGCCATGCCAATCTAATTCTTTATTCGTCTCCATCCTGCTACCCAGAGATTTTCTATCTTCTTTCAAAAAGGTCTGCGCGCAAACTCAACACATGGATTACAGATGCTGTGATGAATATTTTTTACAATAGTATCAAATTACTGTGTGCTCGCTATTGTCGAACCCAACGTGTTCTTTGTCCTTTAGGATGTTTACTTGGAGCTACAGATAATACTGATGAAATTTAGCATTTTATGATGATTTTGAACTTGATGATTAACCAGGTGAGGTCCTTGATGGTGACCCTATGTGAGATGGTGATACTTTTTTTCTTGAGGCTAGTGGAGAATGGCCTCAGGTCAGGAGGAAAATTAAAAGACTGAATAAAGTGGTTCTATTAGTGTGTGAACTCAGAAGGTGCCTTGGATTTTTGTTTTGTTGCTTTGCAAGCAGCCAAGTTTTAGCCAGACAGGCTAAAATCTCACCCAAAGGGTACCCAATTATGCTTAATATTTGCTTAAATGGTTTGAAAATGTTAGCTTAACCTATCTTAAACAAAGGAAGCAAACAAAATTATGTATATGAATAATTGAGCTTTAGAGGTGCTGGTAAAGAGATGTTTGAACTATGGACAATGCTAGCTGTTTTCCCGCTTGGCTACCAATCTTTATGCTAAGCTAAGCTCATGGCCTCCTGGCTCCAGCTCCCTCCAGACATGATTCAAGACATAAAATTACTCACAAGATGTAACAACTGCAGACAGGAACCCTTGAGACACGTCCATGTTTCCATTAGCAAGGGAATATTCACAGGTTACTTTTATCTTCGGGCGACATGGTGGCGCAGGGGTTAGCGCTGTTGCCTCACAGCAAGAAGGTCGCAGGTTCAAGACCGCCTTGCGTCCTGGGTCTGGGACCTTTCTGTGTGGAGTTTGCATGTTCTCCCCATGTCTGCGTGGGTTTTCACCGGGTACTCCGGCTTCCTCCCACAGTCCAAAAACATGCTGAGGTTAATTGGCAACTCTAAATTGCCCGTAGGTGTGAGTGTGTGAGTGAATGGTGTGTGTGCCCCACGATTGGCTGGCGACCATCTGGGGTGTATCCCTGCCTCTCGCCGTAACGTGCTGGGATAGGCTCCAGCAGACCCCTGCGACCCTAATGAGGAATAAGCAGGTATAGAAAATGACTGACTGACTGACTGACTTTTATCTTCCTTTACAACCACTGTGCTTAGAGCTGACCAGGAGCTAAAGATCAGAGGTCTGGGAGAGGTCAGCCAGGCTATTGGAGTATGGCGTTAAGCTGAATAAAGTGGTTCTATTATAACCATCGGTAAAACTCCAAATGACACAAGGAGAAACTCCACTTCACATTTAGTCTGAACACACCTGTAGGAAATGGAATGGAAAACAAGGCACAAGACTGAAATTGATTTCAATATTTAATTGATAAGGTTTATTTACGACCCTTATTTGCTATTGTCTGTGTTAGGGACCGTCTGCAAGTTACATGTTTCAGTATGAATTGATTCATGAAAATTCACCAAAATTAAACAAAGTAACAATGCCCTAACTAGGGCCTTAACGAGTTAGGGCATTGTTATAGTGATTATGAAGGCTATTTATTGTTTTAAGTCAATATTTTCAGGTATTAAATGCATACTAGATCCATATAAAAATTTATTTCATCAAAGCCTCATCTGTATTAGATAGGGCATTGTTAACACAATGAAGCACAACAAATTAAGTCATTTTGTTTATTTGCGGTGAACATTTTGCAGACGGTCCCTATCAAAGACCACAGCGAATGACTTCAGTACATTTCCTGGTCGCGTAAACCAACCAAATAAATATTAATATCAAATTCAGTCGTGTACCCTATTTTCCATTTCATATTTTCGCTGTGAGCCTAAAATTTCATTTTTGTTTTAAATATATAGAATATTAATCAAATAACAAAATGACCAGCCACCTTTGAATTTTTGGATTTCTGATCACCAGTTGACAGTGGAAAGAACAAATGATACACAGGTTGTTTCCATTAACTGGTTTGGAGTGAATAAAGATAAATGCAGAGTGTGTTTTGCAGGCATTTGTGGTTTATAGTTTGATATTTGTGGTTATATCTCTATATATTGTGTAGATATATAGTGATAGTCTTGTTTGGAAGGGAATACAGTTCTCTATATATGTTGGAGGCTGAGCGATGCACAATTTTCGACCTTCTCACCCTGAACGTGTCTGTGTTTGTGTGTACATGAAGCAGATGTGTGTGTACCTTGTGGACAGACTGGGACGCTGCCTCTCCCTCACGTTTTCACCCTTCTCCCATCGTGTCGCACCTTCTCATCTCGCCCAGTCTTCTGTTCTTCCAATCACTCTTCCCCAACACCTCTTCACCCCTGCTGATGCAACCCCACCACCACCACACCACCACTTCTCGCCGTCATCCCAACCTTTTTTCACCTTTTTTTTTTTTTTTGCTTTCTTCTCCCCTGCTCCGTCTCACAACATCTCACATAATCTTGGAGGATTTCCACAGTAAACACAATACCAATTTAATCTGACCTGCAGATGGTCAACAAGGATGCACGGATGTTGCCGGACTCATATTTGTGAGATAGTGAACATATGTGATGTATTTTAAAATCATAGACTTTTATAAAAAAAAATACATATATATGTAAATTATGTTGCTGCACGCTGCTGTGGCATCTATCCTTATATCTTCACCTTATGCTCTAATAACCAGCCCAATCCGACTTAAATCAGTCTTCCGAAGCTAACTTTGCTCTGGACTATGGAAACCTGGCGTAACTTCGGGTATATTTATTTCACAACTTTATTTCACTCTTAGCTCCAGCTGTGATCGCTGTTTCCCCAAAAAGCTATATAACACAAACAAACCCTTTTAAACTAATGTCTTTTTTTTGACAAAATGAGTTTTTTTGAGCTAAATCATCTCTCGATGATGCTGCCACGTCTGGTAAAATCACCTTAATTCTTATTTGAAAGGGTCATACTCTTTTACTTTGGCCATTTTATTATTTACCTATTTATTTATTTATTTTTAGGATAAATTACCTTAACTTTGTCTGTGGTGCAGAAGAAGCTCTGAACTGAATTCTGGTATTGGTTTCTAGTGATGACTGAGGTTTACTATCATAAAGGCTATAAATAAATAAATTCAGCAATTATGTAGCCAAATATAAAATAGGAAAGGATTTTCCAGGATTTTCAGGCTGTTAAACACATGTCATCACTTCATTGAAACTTTGCCACATCTCAGGTGAAAAAAGTTGGATGTTGGAAATTAGTTCAATAAAAAAGAAGAAAAGAAAATCTGAAAAAGTGATGAAAAAGGGAACTGACATTCTGACCAATTTGATTTACCTGACATTTGTTTAATTTTCCTTAAGATAATGTAATGTTAATGTAATGTTGTGAGTTTGCAGTATGGAATGAAAGGACAGCTGGTTGAAATTATTCATAAATATTATTATTTTTGGGGGGGGATTTCTGAAAAAATTAAAAAAGGACATTATTTCAATAAGGTGACAATATTTATTTCTAAACATAACATATTTTCAGAGCATCAGAAACAAGCTGTAAAGGACAAATTATCACCTTTTAAACCGTCATCCTCTGATACTTTGATATTTCATGTCAAAGTATTGCTGAAAAAGGGACTAAAAATATCACAAATGAACATAAACAGCATTAGGAACAAGATAAACCTACACATACTGGAAATATCAGAGACATTACTTCATCTGCATCTAAATTCTACTAAATACAATAGCACATAAACATTAAAAATAAGGGAAGATTTGATGCAATACAGGATTAAAGCATTATGGTTGCAACTACATGTCATTTTCTAGCACCAAAGAGTGCAAACATTATTTATTTGTATTTATTACAGCATTACTTTTGGTCATGAAATCTACTTCATGGATGATTTCAATATTTAAAATCACCCACTAAAACACAAAATTAACCGGCACAGACGCAAGCATTAAGGGCAATGGCCATGACTTCAACCTGTACTCATCATATCTTTTTTCTTTACTGATGCACCGGATCACTGCTCTGAAATAGTTTCTATTGTCTGCAGTCTTCACAATTTATTTGTAGCCAAGGCCAAAAGCAATATTAAAAAAATCATAGATCCAGCTGGTCTGATGTTGACAAGAAAAAATCCAGATGAGGCTTTGGTGAAATTTGATATCTTCATAGTTTTAGTTGAAAAACATGCACCTTTCAGTCAGAAATGCCAGATCACCTTGGTTAGACGACAAGGTGAAGGAGCATAGTAGTAAAATATAAAAAGGCTGTTAGACCTGGATATAAATCTGACTGGCAGATATTGTAAATTAAGAAACTGTCACAAAATGAAATATAATTAAAAATGTATATTAAAAAGATATTGCCTGTGATATTAAACATGCAATATGCAATGCCTTTTTGTGGAACACATCTTTTGTAGAGCTGGAAGACAACTTTTTAATGAAGCCAAAAGAAATTGCACTTTTTTTAGTAAGAAATACATTAGTTTTAAAAAACATAAGATTATAAAGGATAAACAGTTGTCCTATAAGTCTATTATGTTGGGTAAAGTAATGGAAAACATTGTATGTGAACAAATTAAATATTACTTGTCTATGAATAATTTAGTTACAGATTTCCAGCTTGCACACAGAGTGCCACTCTACGCCTCCAGCTCTGACTTTAATGACTGATGATGGGTGAAGGGAAATTGAGGAGGAGGAAAAACAGTTGACACTGTTCAATTTCTCAGCAGTATTTGACATCATTGACCATAAAATATTGTTGAAAAAATGGAGTATTATGCCATGTCTTCTTTATGGGTTATTTTGATGATAGAGCTGAAATATGTGGAGTGCCCCAGGGGACCTGTCCAGGGCCTTTACTGTATACTGTTCACAAATGATTTACCACTTATTTTGAATAGGGTTAACTAGGAAAATAGCAGTGGCAAAAGAAGTGGAAAAAGAAGATGAAAAAACTGAGGAAATAAGGTTGTAGCACACTGTGTTGGTAAATTATTTTTCAGATCACATTTATTTTTAGAGGCAAATGTATGTGAAATACTCACTGACATTATGTTGTTACATGTAAACTGTGTCCCTCGTTAGGATGCAGAAAGTTCACCTGACTCCTCGAGAGTTTTGTAAACTTGAGACACTTTCTTGAGCTTGATGGTCTCTTCGTGTTTCCTCGTTAAAATGAGGAATATTGGGGTAAACTATCATGGGGAAAAAGGCATCTAAACCAGATAGCTGCTGAGACTGGAAATGGCATTTCTCTTGAAAGAAAAAGGAAAAGGCTGCCAGGCCTGATGTTTTGACATTATTGGATGCTCCCCAGTGCTTTGACAACCCAGATGGGCCTCTGTTACACTGGTGCATGAAGTCTCCACCATGCATGCCAACCTTTAACAAGCACCACTAATTCCACTTTCACAAACTCTTTCCAAAAGGGCAAAACTATTTCATCCAAAAAAAAACAAGATATTCACAGACTATTAAAGGGAAGATGTTTACACATATTCAGTCATATCAGTGTTGTTATTCTACCCCTCATTTCTTTGTCCTAAACCTCATAAAGCATTGTTGTATTAGCATTCTAAATGGCCATCCTCAACGGCTTGGTGCCATTGGCGATAGTTGTACTATTTGCATATGTCTCCACTGGCCAGAACCACTTTCCCCCACACAGTTTGCTTCCCTCCATGCATGTAAATGGTGTATTCAGTTCCACCAACTGTGACAGAAACTTGAATTGTTGGAGAAAGATCGCAGGTACTGGCTGAATATTGAGAATATGAGCAATACTCAAACTACTGCTACTACTTACCATCTGCTGCACAATTTCACAAAATGACACAAAACATTTACACAAGCTAAGCAGACATCCTCAAATGACCCTTGTTCATATTTTTGTCTTTTTCTCTCTCAAAAAACAACTCAAAACAACCAATATAACATAATGGCCAATCAGCTAAACAGCCGACAAATAACCTACCAATCATTGCCGCTCCATTAAAGACCATCACACACTGTATGTATTGGATGTCATTGGCCTTTCAATTGGACCAAAACCAAAGTTAAATACAAAAAACACATACAGCAAAAACCTCAAAGTAGTTTATGTAAGCTTGGGTTAGTTTCTTTTTAAAAATACTTCTCCTCTGATGCAATATTTACATAGCCACTTAGGATACATTGTACCATGACCAGTACAGGGGAGTGGAGGTGGGTCATTTACGGCAATACTATATTTCAGTTGTTGGTTTCTATGTGCAAATAACACAACAATTGTGATCCTGAAGTTGTTTTGCAATGACTGACACCAATGCACTAGCCAACCGAAGCCCAGTTTCAAGCTGGGCCAGCTCAAAAGCCAATGAGGATAGATTGTGTAGGTTCGAGCACCTTTAATTTGATGGACAGTAGTGTGATCCAATGGAAATTTCCCATGACAAGACCATCTAAATCTGATAGCCAGTAGCCAGGGCTTCAGAGCAACATGTGACATGTTGGAACTATGCTACTTACAACTTGGGCATACCATTTTCTCAAATATGACTAAAAAGATGGGAGACCTCTCATGACACAATATAGACCTCTATTGGCCAATTTGCTTCTGGTATGAGTCGAGTCATCTGCCTACTACTGGTTTTTGGAATCAGGGCCATAGCCACCATTGAGGTCATGTCATTTATTTCCTTAAATTTCATTTTATTTGATTTTTTCCCCCAAGGCTACATTTAAGCAAATACACATTTAACACAAAAACAAATACATAAAGCCCCCCTAATTATTATGACATGAATACTCATATGCTCATATAAACTCATTAAAAGCAAACACCATCATGATGTTGCTGCCAACTGCAGGTTTACTTTTTGAAGCATTTGAATGAATCAGAGGCTGCATCAACCAAAGTTTACATTTCTTCCAGCAAGAAAGGCAGAGGATGACCAGGCAGAGGAGGAAAGGTGAATATTGTAATATTCTAAAGAAATGAGAATAATGGTAAAATCGCCTACAGATGCAGATAGCCAATAGAGATGCTAACCTGTAACCTGCTGTGAATGTAGCCTTGGCTACAATGTGAAAGGACATGCCAATGAATATGAATATTTTAAGGTCCTGTTCACTCACAGTATGAATTATCCATCAATAGACTATGATTTGGATGGTTGGATGGATAGAAGTATTAAATAATGTGACTAACATGTCAACACAATAGCCTAAATATGACTCATTATGACAGTATTTTATATGTAGAATGCAGTCAGTCTGTCATTTTCTATGCTTATTTCTCATTAAGGTCATGGGGGTCTGCAGGAGCCAATCCCAGTGCATTAGAGGTTAGAGTCAGATGGTTGATGGCGGACGCCATTCACTCACAGACTCACACCTATGGGCAATTTAGAGTCTCCAATTAACCCCAGCATGTTTTTGGACTGTGGGACCATGCAGACATGGAGAGAACATGCAAACTCCACACAGAAAGGTCCCAGACCAAGGTCTTGAACCTGCCACCTTCTTGTAGAACGTAGAATGTAGACCATGATTTTTGAAAAATCTCGGCTCGGGCCCTTTCTTGCACAAGTGTCCGAGCTATACATTACTGTCGAATCGAAATGTTGGTTTCTAAGTTTAAATGACTGTGTGTTGAAATAAAGACTTTTTCTCAACAGAAGTCATGTTTTTGACTCCAGTATTTTCTCTCATTGTAAAGCTCAGTTCTGAGCAACTCCTGAGGGAAATATGTGTATGCAATATGCAGGGTAGTCGCTAACTTTATCTGTCTGCTGTTGGGTGCTGGATATATAGCAGACACTGGCTTTATAAGAGTGATGAAACGTGTTACAGCGAGGTGACAGACTGTAAACAAAGAACTAAATGTCTATAGAAGTGAAGGTTACTGCAGAATTGGTGTCTAATCCTCTGTGGGTTCATCACTGACCCATTGCTAATATAAGATGAATGATTGAGAGCAGCTTAAACGATTTCCTAAATGTGAGACACCTGTCTACCACTGAAATGAGGGACATATTGAAGAGTTTATGGACCGGTGAGCAGTACACCTGAGAGGTTTCTGTCTATTTCTCCATCACACACAGGGCTGGAGTGAGAGAATCACCTCAAAGATTCGATCCATCCATGTTTGTATGGATGTGCCGTGTTGTATGAATCTACAGCCACACAGGAGCTGTCTCCATTTATCAAAGGGTTCACCATGGCACAGTGACCCGAATCGCTTGGATTTTCCAGGGTACATGTTGAAATATTTATAAAATGACATTCATTTTGAGCGAATAAGGCTATATACAGCCTACCTTTCATTATTTGCCATTGTACGCATACAACAAAATTCCGTTTGGTAACAGACCAGCAGCAATAGACAAGATCAATGATAAAAGAGTAAAAAAGCATTTAGCATAAATGAGGTAGGGAAAAAAGGTAACAAAGCAGTAATAAAGAGCAGCGGCATTTAAAAGTGTCTTCATTACAGAGAGTTAGATGAGAACAGGGAGTTAGCGCAAAAAGCCAGGGCATATAACTTTTCGCCAAATCACACATGCTGTTTTTATGCTTAGGTTTTGCACAGATTAAATAAATAAGGTGATCATTTGAGACATTTAAAGGTATTGGTGTCAGATTTAGGCGTTTTTGCCATGCTAGCTGCTTCTCCTTGTCTCAAGCATGGATGTATTATAAGAACTGGATACCGGATTGAAAAATAGCCGCTGTTCATTTCACTGAAAGTTGCTTGACACTGGGAAAAATCAGCATGCTGTTGAGAGGCAGCGCCATATCCAGGTCTTATAATACATCTATCATCTCAAGTCATTGTGAGAGCTAAGCTAACCCCATGGATTAAATCAGGGCTACATGCTGCTAATCTTACACATTGCACCTTTAAACCTCTCATTTAGCTTTCAAAGAAATGTTTGTTGACTGTTGAGAGCCAAGGAGTCCTAATTTCTATGCATAGTCAAAACTTTGTGTTGCTTAGAAACTGAGGCCAATAAACATGATATGTGACCTGTTTTTCTTTTCAGCGTCTCAACATTTATTCTTTATGAAGATTCGGCTGCACTCGGAGCTGAATTGCTCTGAGGAAGTATGATTGCTTAAATGAGTAAACAAGAGCCAGAGTAGCCTTGAATCAAAAGTAATCAGCTGTACAGCTAACAGAAAGGTTGTGTAATTAATTTGTCCTTCCAACTCCTTCACTTCCGTGTCAAAAAAAAAATAGAACAAGTGTGAAAGAAGACGTTTATTTCTCCCAGATGTGATGTGGCTTATTTTATAAGTTAAAACATTCATGCAGATGCAAGACTCGGTTTTTGGGAAACTAGTTTCATGCAACAGACAATTAAAACACATTTGGATTGAATTTTAATGAAATAAGTAAAAGTTTCCTTTGATATTAGTATATATGAGCTAGCTCCAGTAGCACAGCAACTTTAAGATGACCAGATACTGCTAGCGTCCATGTTTATTTCCATAAAGGCTGAGTATATTTGCTGAATACATATATATATGTGTATTTTTTATGTGTGTATATGTGTATATATCTATGTGTCACTATTTGTGATGTCTTGTGGGACACTGTTGCAGCCTTTAAAGTTCACCCTAGAGATCACATACAAATAACATTTAATTGGAAATGTGTACGACCTTGCAAAAAAATTGGGTTTCATATTTTTTAATAAACCCTCCAGTCTGAGCCTATCTTTAGATAACATGACAGATGATGACGCCAAACAGCTGATGCCTCTCAACTAAGAAGACTAAAAAAGTAGATCATATCACTCCAGTTCTGAGGTCCTTGCACTGGCTCCTGTCTGTCACAGAATTAACTTAAAAATACTGTTACTGGTTTATAAATCACTTAATGGTCTAAGGCTCTGATATCTCTGATCTGCTGATCCCTTATGAACCATCCAGACCTCTTAGAGTCAGAACTAAAGCATGGATAAGCAGTGTTCAGTTTCTATGTCCCACAGATCTGCAACAAACTCCCAGAGAACTGCAGCTCTGCTGAAACTCTCACTGTTTTTAAGTCAGAGCTGATGATTTTCTGCTGCTGCCTATTGTTGATGTCATTTCTTAATTATTGTCCACTGCACCGTAACCTTGTTCTTGTTTTTAATTCCCCTTTTAATCAACTGTTTTTGTTTTTTTTGTTTTCAATTTCAATTTCTTGATTTTTAATCTTATTTTTTTTAGTTAAATTCAAATTGTCCCTTTAATCTTCTTTTAATCAACTGGTTTTAAATCGTATCTTGATGCTTTTATTGTTTTATGTAAATCACTTTGAATTACCTTGTTGCTAACATGTGCTATACAAATAAATGTGCCTTACTTTGCCTACGCTGATAAACTAATGTGAGGAAAAAGAGTTAGCCAGGTGGCTACAGTTAGCGCTATCTTAGTGAAACTAATGGTTGTTTGAACATTTTGTGTGTTGGCTGTTCAATAACATGTCTCCCTTCATATAAACTCTAATATATAACAGATGACATATGCAACGAGTGTTGCACGAGACTTAGATCATTTTTTAATTGCTCCATGTAACCATCAAGCATAGAAACTGTTTCAACTTGTCAGGATGTACATGACTGCTTCTGCATCTCAATCGCAAGCGGACCTGTTTTACCTTTACAACTAAAGAAAAAAAAAGAAAGCTGATCAAGGCAGCAGCGAAGATTCTTGCAGAAATTAAAAAAAAAAAAATCCCCCTAATAAGGGCCAAGTGATGAAATGAATGATGAAATCGATGAGGTTTTAATCAGAGCCTCTTTATGCCGGCACTCGGTGGGAATTCTTCACCTCATCAGCCCTCTGCGTCCTCCCCCACTGGACGGCGGGCAGGCTCCTAGAGAGCCTTGCTGCGTGGCCTTTTGAATAATGTAGAGAGGGAGAGAAGGGAGATAAAATGAGAAAGGAAACGATTTCCCGACGCTGTGGGAGCCCCCTCTGTGACATTTACCTCTACCAAGGCCCTCGGTGTGGGTGTGTGTGTGTTTGAAGGCCCTGCGCCAGACTAATGATACCCCCCGCTGCCGCACACACACTTGAGGCACAAAACTATCTTGCTAGTGACGCCGCACGTGTCCTTTTAGGATCGCGCAGAAAAAAGAGAGAATCGGGGAGATAATGGCGGGAAAAAAAGAGAGAAAAAACGAGACCAATGCTCCTGTAGAGTGTGGAGCTGAGGAACAATGGAACGGAGCGGGATATAAATGGAACGGAGAAGGTTAACGAATGTTGGCTAGCGACGGGAAAAGGGGCAGTGATCATACCTTTTAATTCGTCATCTTCACCTGTTACCATTTCATACTTCGTTAACCGGCCCCCTTATTTGCAGCACTGGTTGGTCTCCTCTGTCTCCGCGGGGGTTTCCCACCCCCCACCTGGACACATGGCAGCTATCATTACCCCCCCTCTGCCTCAGCCCAGGGCCTGCAGAATGTCACACGGCTGGAGATCCACGGAAAAAAAACACGGCGGATGCCATTAAAAAAAAAAAAAGACGGAAGTCGCTAATGCCGGCTTACCGTGGCGCGGTTTGAACCAACTCCAACAATCGCACCGCTAAGGTCTAGCTATTCTAAGGGTCATCAACAGATAGAGTTTGCACACATGGGAGATTGCGTCGTTGTCCTGGAGCTTTTTGATCCTCATCTTAAGGGATGGTTTGACATTTCAAGGAAAATGCGCTTAGTCGCTTTTCTGTGCGAGAGATCGAAGAGAACGATAGCGCTTTCACGTCGGCGCGCTAAAATGTCAGGCCACAGCCAGCAGACGGTTGGATTAGCATGTGGAGGCAGAAGAAGCATTAGTAAAAAAGTAGAAAGATCAGCAGAAATAGCCAAGAATAGCCAGTTTACACCAAAACGACAAGATGCAGCTACTTGCAATAACACAGGTGGTTTGTGACCAGTTTACACTGCTATGACTAGATGAGAAGGTGTATCATTTCCATAGCAATGGATCTCTGTGTGCCTGTTCTGTCGGCTTTTAGGGCTTTTTTCAAGCGTCTCAAAATATGAATGAGGAGTGATAGTGAGTTTTTTTTAATGGTACAGTTTAATTTCATTGATGAAAACAATAAAAACACTAAAGGCAGTTTTTTTGCTGATCTTAACGAAGTCAGTTTCTAGGTTTGTGAATGTAGACCATATGATTTCTTGTGTGTGTGACGGATTTTAAAGATCAGTAAACCACTTTCAATGTCAGTGCAGTGACAGCGTCATTTGAGCAGCAAAACTAAAAACTGTTGTTCTAAACTTGGTACAACAAAGGAATCTCTCCAGAGGATTCAGAGGAGGAGTTTAGGATTTAATCCAAACCTTTTTCTGTATGAACCGGGACTGTGTATGTGTATAACAGCTGATCTGTTGGATGAGCAGAACAGCACAGAACAATATTTAACCTGTTTCAGGTTAACAACTTCATCTGCTGATAAAGATCATGCCATAATATAGCGGAAAGCTGCTACTGTGTTGTGGTATTGATTTCTCATTTACTTTTTACAAGGCCGAGGATGAACTTCGTGAAATTAGTGAATATATTGTCACCCTATTAAAATAATGGCCCATGTAATTTTTTGAGAAAAGTGAGTTTTCATCATCTCTTGATGACGCTGTAAAATCACCTTAATCCTTAGTTGAAAAGATAATACTATTTATGCACTATAGGCCATTTTATCTTTTGTGTAAGTCAATGTTTTTTGCCTAAGTCGAGCTTTGTTTATCCTGACTTGGACAAAAGAAGCCGGAATCTAAGGTGCAGAAGGAGCTCTAAACATTATTCTTGAATCAATTTCTATAAAAGGTTATAAACTATAATGTTTTATAATAATTTAGTTTAAATTTCACAAATTATGCTTGTGATATAATGATTTAAAGTGTGACTTCAATAAATATGTAGCCAAATACAAAGAAAGAAAGGAAGTTCCATGATTTTTAATCAACTTTAATTTTAAAGTTGCCTAAAGTCACACTAGAATGTTCAAAAAGTCACTTTATGTTTTAATGTTACATAAGTGACACACAACATTCCATGTATGTCCACAGTCATCTACTGCCATTACGTTTTTGATTGAAATGATTAATAAATATAATATTCTCTGCATTTGATGACTTTCTGTTGTCCCAAAATCTTGAAAAAATGACTTGGCCCATTATTTTAATAGGGTGACGATTTGTATTTTGTAATCAACAAGCAGCTTTTTTTTAAAATAAATCAACATTTTTATTGTAAAAGTCATACAAAATGATTCAACAGAGATACAAATCATACATATGATTATCCTCTGTAAGGTCTTTTTTTCCATCAAGTTCCATCAAAGACAGAAATAGTGGCTGAGGAATACGTCTTTGTTCTCCAATCAGTTACCATAACAGACGCTGTCACGTCGGTGTCACGCAGCAGAAAAGAGGTCACAGCTCAGTGTCAGCGGCTGTTTACACAGAGAGGAGAGATGGCTGACTGGTCAACTAAATCACCGCCTGTCTGCCGAGATGAACTGCAACATAAAAGTGTGTGAAGGCGATGCTGGAGATTAATGGCTGCCAAATTTTTTACCAATAACATGAGTAAACACATTTTTAAGCCTGTGTTTAGGTTTCAGCTGCATGAAATCTAGCCATGACTACAACTATCTCAACATTTTTTATTCATAAAAAAAAAAAACTAATAATAATATGTGGCTATAAATATACTTTCTAATCCCTATGAAACAAGAATCCCTTCATTACTTCTTAATTTACCCCTTTAATTGGAAAATTAAGGCAATTTAAGATAAAATGGTGGTTTTCATGGTTTTTGTTCCATTTCCAGAGGGTTTTACCCTTTTAAATCGCGTTAATAAACACTTCAATTACATCAGTATTAATGGCTACATTAACAGGTTTTTAAAGTAAAAAAAAAAAAAGCATTTTAATATAAGAATTAAAGTGTGGTTTTCACACTTTTTGTTCCATTTATGTTATTTTTACCCTTTAAAATCATCTTCAGATTATTATCAATGGTTAAAATAATTACCCTTGATCATCTGAATGTCTTAGTGTCTAATGTGGTGATCTGCAGCTATTTTTGCCTCTAATCTAAAATTCTAAAATAATATAATAAATTGATACCAACATATATAGAGTAAATTGACCCATGATGAGAGGAGAGCACAGATTCTCAAAGTCCAATGCTGACCCCTGCTGGATTAAATGCAGCACTGCAGGCAGCTTTAATGGCTACAGCTGATTAACCTTCATGTTGTGTTCACTTCATGTTCCTGCTCAAATTTGACTGTTCCATCAAGACTCATAATAAAAAAATGGTAATAATACATGTTATCACCTCTTGTTCTTGTTGTGTTAAGATGTTTTTTTTTAAATCAACATAATTTCTTGTGAACATTAACAAGTTTTGAACATCTACCTGTTATTAACTACTTTGGGTCAAATATACCAAAGATATTTGCTTTGAAACCATTTAAAATGTGGTGTGTGTGTGTGTGTTGAGTTGAGTTTCTTACATTAATACATTAATACATTTACTTCTATTATCTGGTCAGTTTTGACAGGAAACACCAAGAATATAGAAAAGCTGAACACAAAATGGTATGTAAATTAATACAATTCATTTTGTGTGCCTCTTTGTGAATCTGATCAAATTAACTGGATTTATCAGAGATATAACCATGAGGGTTAAAAAAGTGCTATAAATTCTATTATTTTTCATTATTTCATCAATCCCTGCCTAGTGGCTGCAGCCTGTCTCAGCAGCAGCTCTCTGGCCAGGTCGGGCCTGCCGCTCTTGGCCAGGCAGTGGGCGAGCTGGGAGGCTTTGGGTGGGTGCGGGGCGGCGGGCAGCCCCCTCCTCCACATGGTCAGGACGTGGAAGGCCTGCGTCGACAGGCTGTCTCCGGCCCGCAGCTTCACCAGCTGGGCGGCGCTGCGGCGGAGGCGCAGGGAGAGAACCAGCAGGGCGACCTCTTCCTCAGAAAGCTTCCCGGACAGCCAGAGAAGCAGAGAGTCTGACAGGGAATCTGGAGGGAAATGGCATTAAAAGATAGACGTCAATCTGGGAACTAAAGAAACAATGGAGAAGTTAAATGGAAGCTGTAAAAACAGGCAACAAAGGAACGATACATGAATCTGAAGTTTTTCGACATAAAATCTGCCTCTGACAGCAGTGTAAATGAAGACATAAATAAAGACACCAGAGACCTACCGCTCTCCTCACATAACTTAACCCTCGCCACGACGGGACGATTAATGCGCCTCACTTTCTGAAATGAAACAGTAAATTGTCAGAATATACACTACCGTTCAAAGGTTTGGGGTCACCCAGACAATTTAGTGTTTTCTGTGAAAGGTCACGCTTTTATTTACCGCCATGAGTTGTAAGATGAATCGAAAATACAGTCAATACATTGACAATGTTGGAAATAATGATTTATATTTGAAATTCGGGCTGAAATCACTATTATTCAAATGATTATTTTTTAGTTACACAATGCATTTATTCAACATGAGTGACTGTGCTTTTGTTTGTGATGTTAAATAGATTTGTGTTGCCATGTAGATACCATCTTATGGAAAATCTTGCACTGTTATTTATATATTTATTTATATTTCTGTCTATATATATGCTAGCACTCCACTCATGCTCTCTCACTGTATTTCTCACACTCACTCTCTCTCTCTCTTTCAGAAATTGTGCAGTAAAAAATATATCGTTTCAACTCGATTATATGATTTTGGAAATCGTTTGACACGCAAATCAAAATCAGGATTAAAATTCAATTAATTGCACAGCCTACATTAGCAATGTATAGAGTATTTCTGTTCTCTTCATTGAAAAAATTTAAAAAATAACAAAATGTCTAAGTGACCCCAAACTTTTGAACAATAATATATTTATTTACTGTGGGAGTCAAAGGATGAGGTGAGAGCTTTTACTCTGAAATTCTACCTTGGGTAAAGTCAGAGACAGCTTACAGACGGGGTCTCCCAGGAGCTTCGGGTCCACCGGGACCACCTGGTCGCCCCGCCACTCCAGCTGACCTCTGGTGACCTTATAAAACAGAGCCGTGCCTTTGTAGTGGGGCGAGCTGTAGTTTCCGAAGGGGTCGACTTCAGTAAGGTGAAGGAGGAGGTGATTCCTCCTCTGGCTGTGGAAGGTGATGCGCTCGCTCCGGCCTTCACTTCCTATTAAAAAAAGAACATGAACATGCATAATCCTCTGATTTATCGTTCAATGGGTATTCTTTGTCGGTATTTCATTAAACGTGGTTTGAAACTTGCTGTTGAAGCGTGTTGATGCATATTTCTGTTGATCCATCAATAAAACAAGGAAGACAACAGAGCAAACAGGCCTGAGAATAGACGAGCGTTTTGTCGGCCTGTGCAAACATATAATTCATTCACTTTATTATATGGTCCGCAGCATCCAATTATGTGGCGACACGCAGGTAGGAGACAATTTGTTTTTGTCCCCAGGCTGGTATTCCCCAGGTGGAGCAGGAACTCTTTTGTGAATATGCCATTATCTTTTTGTTTTGCCTCTTTCTCTCCATTTGGAGTTTCAGCAGCAGCATATGCTCAGAGTTATTATCACACCTGGATATATTTGTGTAACAGTGTACACTGTCAATTTGTTCTTAACCTTCCTCTTGTGTTAGTTTGCCGTTTCCATCCCTTATGTTAACACATTGGTTCCGACTCATGCCTTAAATCAGATGTAAAATACACTTAAAACCATTATCTATCAACTGATTTGTTTCTCAGCTCTTGGATACCTTGTTATTCTTCCTTAACCATGAACATAGTGGTTTTAATATTTTTGGTGTTGTTTTTTTGTCAGTATACCCCTCGATTTGAATTTAAAAAAATCATGAAATTATAAAACTTCAATAAAAAAGCTAAAAATATTTTTCTCAGCAATAGAACTTTGACACAAACACTAAATAAAGATCAGAACATGTGAGTTGGCTGTCAGTTCACTTATGATTTCAGTTTATTTTCTAATTATTGCTTAATAGTATAATTTTATCACTGGGTCAAAACTGACCCTAACAACACAAAGGTCATAATTTCAATCAGAGCGTTTTATAATTTAGTGAAAACACTTTTTTTGTTTTATTTTGGTAAACTAGGGCTGCCTGACAAAGTCATAAAAAATAAAAACAATGCAAATAAAAGTTTTAAGTGGTTCTTTTATCCATTTAAATCTAATATGGGTCGACAGCCGACCCTAACACAAGAGGAAGGTTAAATAAAACGTAAGGTTCAGTGTGTGATCTGTGGCGGCATCTAGTGGTGAGGCTGCAGATTGCAAAGAAAATACCCCAGACATGTAGGAGAAGCTATGGTGGCTGTAGATGTAGATTAAAATGGGTCAAATCCAACGTAATACAAACACAATTACTGTAATTTTGATTGAATTATATACTAATTAAAAGATAGTTATGAATATTCTTCTGAGTTAGGGAAAAAAACATTGTGAAGTTGAGACTGATGTTTTAACCATTATGCAGAGGTAGATTTAACCTGTTCAAATCCAAATGCATTGAGTTTTATTCATATATCACATGAGAAAACCTCAGCTACAACAATAAAGTATTTTTATCTGTCGTAAAACACAATGTTGTAATACATAATAGTTTTTAACCATCTTACATCCCAGACAGTTTAGTGTTTTCCATGAAAAGTCACACGTTTATTTACCACCATGAGTTGTAAAATGAATAAAACATATTGTCAAGACATTGACAAGGTAAGAAATAATTTATAATTTTTCCGATCAATGAGACATACAGGCCATAAATAACAAATAGAAGTTCAAAACGTGTAATGTTCACAAAAAGTTATGTTGATTAAAAAAAATCAAATAAAACAAGAGATGTTCTCCACCTCTACCTGTAGACGTGATGTTCCCGTTAAACCGGAGTAGAAGCTGGTCTCCTTCGTGCATGCAGATCTCCGGCGACGTCTCCACCAGGCTGTTGTAGCCCTGCGCCTGCAGCTTGGACATCTCCCAGCTGAGGTCCCTGCTGGGCAGCGCCGCCAGCAGGACGGTGTGGGGCTCTTCCTGCCGCCGCTGGAGGACGAGGGTGACGGCGTGGCAGCAGACCGACTCCTCCAGCTCCTCTGCCAGGGCAGTGAGGTGGCACGGCTGCACGGGGGAGACGAGACGGACCACCAGCAGTCTGAGGAGGGGGGAGGGGTCCGATTATTATCATGGGACTTAATATACTTATGACAGAATAAAGAATTCATATCAGCTACATGTATTATTCCCAAATGGAGCAGTTTTAGATAAGAAAGTTGAAAAAAAAATTACAAGAGGGAAATAATAAGAATCTTCCTAAAGGAACAGTTTACATTCTAAAAGGAGATCTACGTACATAATTACATATTTAAACTGAAAGAAAGTTGATCGACACAACCCAGTGTACTGAAATATGTTCCTCTTTTCTGTCTACTTCTTCTCTAGACATTATTTAACACTCGTACCATTACATCATGTTTAAAGTTCAGACACTGAAATGTTAAGGCTTGGAATTCATGGATTTAGACCCGCCTTTATCCACGCTGCTGTTCTTAAGCCCCTTATGTAACAAAAAGCTTGTTTACAGTTCCTATAATTCATTTCCTATCTAGCTGTACCTCAAACATCAACACCGTGGAGTGGTGGAGCAGCTTCATGAGTTGTGAGTAAAAACTAAATCTTCATGTTCTTTACTTGACTTTAACTTAATTACTGTCATAGCCTTTTTAACTAATACTGTGATCAAGAAAATGCATCTTTAGTCCCCCCCCCCAAAAAAAATTCCTTGAGGTCATATTAAGCTGTTTAGTTAGGTACAACTGGATTCAACTGTGCAGTTAGAAAAACTATACAGGAAGTTCTTGAAAGCAGATAAGAACGGCCTGGTGAAACTTGAGAAATATTACTTACTGATGGTGATGTGATGACATCACACAGAGTGAGCCAGGCTACAACTTATATTGAAAAAAAATAACCATTGGTCTCAAATATTGTTCACAAATCTGTGATACTGAGCACTTTTCCTTTCTGTTGCTCTGGTGGACATTCCCGCTGTCAGCATGCCAATTGCACGCAGCCTCAAAACTTGAGCCATCTGTGGCAGCGTGCTGTGTGATACAACTTCAGAGTGGCCTTTTATTGTAGCCAATAAAACGCCACCTGTGCAATAATCATCTGTCTAATCAGCATCTTGATATGCCACACCTGTGAGGTTGGATGGATTATCTCAGCAAAAAGTGCTCACGATCAGATTTATGAACAATATTTGAGAGAAATGGTTATTTTGTGTATGTAGAGAATATCTTAGCTCTTTGAGTTCATCGCATAAGTGACAAAAGTGTTGTGTTTATATTTTTGTTCAGTGTATGTACTTCATATTATTTCCTGTATACTTTCTTGGCTGCAACAATTGGTGCAGGAAAAGACAGGACAGCAGAGCTTTGAATTGTAATGAAAGTGCTGCTGCAGGATAGCGTTGTGATACATAAGTCCATGGGATTTTTGCTTTTAAAGATAATAATGATGCTTTAAGTATCTATCAAAAAAATTCCACTAAACAGGGAATAAAATTACTAAAACTAAACTAAAATTTGAGGTTGATCTGAGTTAGATATGTGAGGCACAGACACTCTTTGTTTTTCACGTCAGAATAAATTGAAAAAATACTGAACGACTCCAAAAAATAATAGAAAAAAACAAGAACGACCATATCATTTTCTCAATATGGCCACATATCTTGTGTTTCCTACTTTAGAAACTCCAGAGCTAGAGTTGGTCCTACAGGGCTCCCATCAAACCTCATGTTAAAATTTCCACTTCTCCACTGCAGGTGAGTAAGGATCTGAAACAAGCCCTCAAATATGCAAATTCTCACTCACTAATTTTGTCTTCTTTGCGTATACATAACCAAATTCAAAAACTATCACCACAGGGGTGATGGTTTGTACCTCCTCTACGTGGTGGGAGGTCTCCTGATGAAGATGGCTAATAGGAGATCAGTGCAGAACTCTGCTAACCCGCAGACACACCTCATCACGCTAGCGGGCCTCAGTCACCAAATACATGCTGTGAGGAACTTGTAGAAGCATGCCGCACTGATACTGATCATCAAAATTACTAAAAAACAAACCTTTTTGATCATATTTTTTTGTTTTTTCTGCATCTCGCAGGTTAAGTCGGTTGCAGATAAGAAACTGAAAAGACTATACTTCACAGAGAGGTGTTAGAGAGCTACATATCGCTGCTTTAATCATTTTGAGTGTCTTTTCTGTAAATTCATCCCACTCTGCCTCAGCTATAGCTCACTTTGTTCTGCATGTGTTTCAGTCTCTTTGATATGACAACATCACAGCCAAGACCTCATGTTTTCACGAGTTTTTTGCAGTTTCCCGAGGCTCAGGAGAAGCAAACACTCCTGGATCCAGCTGGATGGATCTTATCAAAAAGGTGCGCGATCAAATAGAAACTCTTTTGGTTGCGGTTCTTTTAATCACAGATGAATGAGAGTGTTTTTTGACTGTTCTTTGGTCAGGTGCAGGATCTATTACATCTTCCTTTTCGGCGCAGGACGCCGTAGCATTCTGACATTGTGCATGACGGGAAACGGCGGCGAGCTGCGGACCTCAGATACTCCTGATCAGCTACGGTGGCTGGTCAACTTCGGCAGTGAGGCGCATTCACGAGGAGATGTAGTAAGAGATTTTAACATTACAGCACAAATGATGCTTGCAAAATTCAAAGTTGGAAACTTTCAATGGGAATGAACAGGAACATATTGGAATAAATGGGAATGAATCCAAAATTTACAAAATTCAAGGTTGGCTAAAACAACCAGATTTAAATAGAATCTTCAGTCATATGCACACAACACATTGCTGACTGCAGGGCTATTGAGGCCACGCCCCCTCCATGCACTGTGCACATCACATGCACAGATGATTTCCAGATTCCTGGAGGCTACACTTTTCAGCCCAGCGCACAAGACTGTCAAAACCACATTATTTGAGCCTACAGGCTATATAAAGTCCAATAAGCTGGGGTAAATATATTTGATCTATAATAGCATTAATGTTTAACTTGCAAATATTAAAATAAATGTATTTATACAGTAGGTAGCTAGTTGGTATGTTTGGTGTTAAATGTAAGCTGTTTTTTTTATTTTCTGACCTTTTTAATACATCAGTTGTCACTTATTTTGAAGTCCATTCCAGTTGTTTAGCTCAGTGGTTCTCAAAGTGGGATCTGGGGACCCCCAGGGGTCCTTAAAGAGATGCCTGGGGGTCCCCAGAAAAAAGAAGAATGATTTATTGCCATTATAATTCCACAGTGACAGAATGTGGGACCATTTGTATAGATGACTACCATAATTTAAAATAAATAAATACATTTCATTTAATAGTATTTATTTCTTAATATTTTTGTATTATTTTCCCTCTGCACATGATTTTGTTTTATTTAAAATTGTATATATTGAGGTGAAAATGAATGGGGTGAGCAAATAAATAAATACATTAAAAAATAATAAATTAATGAATAAAATGGAAAAAAAAAATCTGAAAATAATACACAAGTTAATGTATGTATATATGGACATTTACCATTATAATTATTTATGTAATGAGTCTATTTATTTATTCTTGATGATGGCTCAGACCTCCATAAAATATAATTAATATAAATTAAAGCACAGATCTTATGAGATGAGGTCTGTGGTCTAGTATATGTGTGTCTAAGGGCCCTAAATGTGAAAAAGTTTGAGAACCACTGGTCTAGCCAACTCTATATCTGTTAATTGCAAACTAATGTTGAAGAAACAATCTTTGTACATGTGTGAATATTGTGTGAAGACATACATGAAAAATGCTACAAAAAGGCAGCAGAATATTGCAAAGCACCATAAAATTTCTCTAAGGCTCAAAACATTCAGCAGACAAGAGTACAACTCCAGGGGGAAATTAATCTGCTGTATCAGATATATTTCCTAAATCCCCAGTTTAACTTCCCATGGAACGTTTCTGGAAATTTATGAAAAGATTTTCCATCCCTTTGCAACCCTATGCATGTGTGTAAATGTCAATTAAGGTCTTTTGATATTATACTGCATTTTTTTTCCTCAGATTTTGCTGCTAGTCAATGGACAAACTGGAATCGGCTCAGAATCTGACTCGAACGCTACTACAGATGAGGATCGCCCCACTTGTTTGACCCTGGGGTTGTCGGTGCTGCTGACTCTAGTTCTACTTTGGATGTTTCTCCCTTATATTGCAGCTTTTTCTGTGATCTGTTTGAGCTGGGAGCTGCAGCTACATTGAGTGCATTTAAATTAGACCCCAGCTTCTTCCTCATAGAGTTTCTTTTACCAATAAAATGTTCTAAAATGAGAACACCTCTGTCTCTCTCTGACTTTCTGACCTGCAGCACAGCATCCAGCCTTTGATATCCGCTGGTCTAAAATGACTTTAACACAGATTTTTTGACCCCCAGCATCCAACTGGTGCAGAACTCTGCAGTAGGACTTCTAACAAGATCAGAAAGCACCTCATTTCACATTTCCCCTCCTATCCTCTTTTTTTAAAATCAAGAATTAGATATACTATACAAGTCTTTTCTTTTTTTTATATTCAATTCTGTCTTCTTTGAAGTGATCTGTTACGTTTAAAAGCCTGAACCTGAATATACTGATCAGTCATTCAAGTGGAGTTTGCACATTTTTAAAGGAGAAAACATTCATGTCGTGAACCTGTCAACACTCTCTGGCAGCTCGAAGGACACCAGGCCATTCTGCTGATTCCTGATGGAGACTTTTTCCAGGACGCTCCACTGTTTGTCCCTGGATCCCAGAGCGATCAGCAGCTCGGTGGACATCTCTTTACAGGACTGGACAGAGGAGCCCAGCATCCTGACAGACACGTCAAAAACACAATATCCTCATCAAAAAGTGGCATTTATTATGTTGTTATGTGATAGTTTTCATATATTTCATACATTTTCTGAC
The DNA here is from genome assembly GCA_030544235.1 of Lepturacanthus savala. Classification (NCBI taxonomy): domain Eukaryota; kingdom Metazoa; phylum Chordata; class Actinopteri; order Scombriformes; family Trichiuridae; genus Lepturacanthus; species Lepturacanthus savala. The sequence goes on along the minus strand of CM060483.1, from coordinate 8,408,937 downwards.
TTGAAAGTAGCAAAACAATAATGTACTTTTTTATACGCATTACTCATTCATGTTATATACTGTACTGTATATTCTAGGAGTAATATAATAATAATATATAATAAAAAAAAAACATATCTTTTTTTAAATTGAAACCTTATTTTATAGAATGAAACTGATCACTGCAGTGAAATTATAAATAAGGCTTTAAACAAGTTCCATATATTTGTTTTTTTAAAACGGGTAGTGCTGCAATGTCAGATTTATTTCAGTTTTTTTTTTTTTATCAAAATTTTGTAAAACTTTGTATTTGTAAAACCCTTACTAAAAAATGCATTTTGGTCCTTGGATGTTTGAACTTCAATGAACACTTTAAGCAGATGAATGGGGAAAATAGTCTTCATTAGTGCTCAAAGGAAAGTAAAAATCGCCTCTGTACTCAACTTCAGTCTCAGTTTCAAAAGTGGCCTAATGAACACGGTTTGTGACATCACAACTATATTGGCAGACGATAGACTTCACAGTGAAGTAAGAAAACTTTTAAAAATACAAATATTTACATATTCATATATATATATATTTTTACTGAGGTAGAAGGAGTAGCTCATTTTTGGAATTTCTAACGGGGTAAGTAAACCTTTGATGGGAAAGTACACATCAAATATTAATTATTGATCAAAGCAGAGTCAATAACAATCAAAGAAATATAAATTATTATTTAGTTCCACCACTGCCGTCTCCGATATTTAGCCACAGATGCACTGACTTGTATTATCAAAATTACCTTTCCCCGGCATTTGTCTGTCTGTTTTTTAGCAAAATATCTCAAAAAGTTTTAGCTGGATTTTCATGAAAATTTCAGCGAATGTTCGGAATGGTACCATGAACAGATGACTAAATTTTGGTAATGATCTGGAAGAAATCCTGAAGAATTTTTTGTTGTTTGCTGACATTGCGGCAAATGGACCTTCAAACAGACGCCACCATTTGGGGCCACCTGCTGGTGATATCTTGCACCTGCATAGTATAGGACAACAATGTTGGGTGGGAGTCACAATACGCTTGGTGGAGGTCTTTGTTTTCACACCACTTTTCTAGTTATCTTACCTTCTGTTGCTAAAAGCTTGATCCCACACTGTAGCAACACTGACAGTCCGGGTGTGGTGATCCTCTGTCTCCTCCCTTTGTCCTCTGGCGTCCCTCTTCTTATCAGGGTTTGGAGGACAGGGAAGGGTGAGTGTAAGGGGTCTCCTCAGCGGCTGAGATGATGGGTGGGTGAGGTAGAGCAGCGGGCTGGTAGACACCACTGAGTAATAGGCATCACTCCTGGACTTGACCGCAGCTAGAAGGACGGCATCTACTGGCTGGATCTGAGGCAGACGGGGGAAACAGCTGTTCTGCATTATTCAGGCAGCAGTTTGAACAGAAATGGTGCGAGATGTGTTGTTGTTTTTTTCTCCCACACGTTTCTTTTGCTGCCAGCACGCTGTTACATCAAAGAGACACCACCCCGTGTGGAAGCTGTTGGTTTTTGACGTATAATCTGGCAACAAAGTACTTTGGTGAAGTTAGTTCACAGATGATTGGATTCAGAAGTCTTTTTAAATATCAGCCACAGCTGTTCATTTTACTACCTCACAGAAAAATGCAAAAACTCAAGTCTGTGAATTTTAAACAGGTTTCGGTTCTGCTTCTTGCTCCAATATGACTTTTTATCTCATTTGTTTTAAAGAACATTTTTCAAAGAGTTCATTGTTAAATTACAAATTTGTTTTACCCACTCTCTCCTTCATTTGTCTCATTCCTGCTAAGAAATGTTTGAATACAAAGTGAGATATTGAATCTTCTCTCACCATGGACTGTGCCATTATGGGAGTAGTGAATGACCCTGGGAGGTAGTTAAGGCAGATACGAAGATCCATGGGGAGTTTATGTGACAAACCACGTCTGGGAACTGTGTAACTTTCTCTTCTTAGACAGGAAACCACTGCAAACAGTCCTAGGGAGTACACCCTCGCCTCTGCAAATGAACCCTGAGGTCAAACAAAAGCATGAATCAAATTATCTGTTTTAGCCAAAGAATTAAAATCATTTGCACAATACCCTCACTGAAATCTGGATTTTGGTCAGGATACAATACAATTACAGCCATCTCAGCTGGTATTAATGAACTGCCACCATTGACTTGGCTCAAAAGTGATATTTCAGGCAGAACATAAAGCTTTTATGGCACTAATTGTAAATCCAAATTCCTGAAGATCAGAAAAGGTGTACCATAAGGTGCTATACTAGCACCTTTTCAGTTCCCGATTTATATAAAATGTAAAAACCACAAGTATATATTGTTATGGATATCACATCTTCAAATAAAACCCATAAAAGGTGGACAGTATGAGACGTCAAAGTAATATGTTTATTAATAATATGAATATTTCAAAGTAATAGAGAACTTTACCCTCTGTCCTCCATATGTGCCCTCTGTTGTTACAGGGATGATGTAGCTTGCTCTCCTTGCCTCGTCAACAACCTTGAACGCGACATCCCTGTAGTTACCACGGTAACGTGAGCAGAAGGGCACAACCACAGTCACGGGAAAGCGGAGGTTGATGCCGTCTTGAACCCTGACCCTGATCACTCGGCTGACCAGCTCCTCAGAGCCGGACACCATCAGGCAGCTCAGGGCGTCGGCCACCTCACACCTCAGGCCTTCTGCAACACCCGCAGGTGCCCTGATAAAGCAGGCATCTGGTACGTCTGACTGGCTGTCCTCCAGTCGACCAGCGAGTCTGGAAATAATTTAAAACCAGATATTTGTACATGTATTTCTGGCAAAAAACGAGTTTATTTCCATATCAGCTTCTCCCAGATTTGGCCTTTCCACTCAATCGGAATTTTCCAGATTTATTTGGCTGTTGGACAAACGCAAGCGTTGAACTGACAGCGATGACTCCATGAAATTCCTGGTTACTCGGAGGTCAGGGGGTTAAAATGCGTGCACCCTGAGATAAATCGTGCTTCTGAATCAGTGAGCAGGAGAAATGAGGGGAAGGAATCAAATCATGTCCGCTCACAAGCTGCCTCATGCGAGATAAAGCATGAGGCATTGAAAAGTTGTTGTTTTGCCGGCTGAAGGAACCAATGAAATGTCTTAAAAATACATTATATGAAAGCATATTTGATTTATGATGGCATTGAGAGTGTTTCTATTTTAAAGAAGAGTGGATTAGAACAAGGTTAACTGGAAAAAAAGTGTGATGATTTCAGTCAACTTACCCTACTGTGATCCATTCGATGTTTGTCTCCTCTTTAGTCTTGTCATATATCCTCTCTGTGTCTTTCTTCTCCAGGAAATCAGTTTGACTCTCCAGTAAAATCGTATCATCCTCTTGACCTTTGACCTCTCCCTTTTGCCCACTTTCTGCTTCATCATTGCAGATACAACTGTCAGAGTTGGAGGCTGATGCGTGTTGAGAGTCTAGCGATGGTCTCAAATGGCTTTGATCGCCTACATCTTCAATCTCCTGTTTATGTCCTGAGTCAGATTCATGGGAGTTCTGGTGATTTTCGCCACCTTCTGGGTCTTTGGTCTCTTGAGGCTCTGAGTCCACTGTTAAAGTCTCTTCTGTACATAATTGGAGGATTTCCACATCCAGCTTGGTTATAATCATGTTCAGTTTGTCCATAATGTTCTCTAGGTCTTTCCCAATGCTCCAAAGTGTATCACTGAAGGAGTCTGAACAAAGTGTGACTTTACTTTCTGTATTACCTGAACCAAACAGACATATAGAACATGTCACATAAAACTATAAAATAACTAGAAAGAAAGACAGCTATTACAACACAGAATGCAATTTCTTCATCTACTCAGTAGAACAGCAACAGTGTTGTTGAATTTCATACACTCATAACCAATTTGTAATGAAATCAAATGCTACATTGCATACTTTACCATTCACAGGGCATCTGCTTTTCAAATAGCTTTTTGAATAAAGAAGTAAAATATTTCAAGGTCCTTCTCTTGAACTCTGAGTGTGACAATTTAAACTGACACTTAATCTTTTTCCTACGAAAGACCTTTTTCACAGCAGGCTTTTCAATGCACAATAGCAGCACACTGACTCTGTTTTACTTAAATGGAATGAATTAGTGTCATTGGTAATACCTGTGTTTGCCTACTATTTCATGTTAATATGGCTTCTGTGAAAAAGGTCAGCTGACACTTAAACACATTTTACTACTTGATGTTTTTGCAATTACTCAAATAAAAAGACACTTCAACTTCTGTTTCAATGGTTTCAAGTGCAAAAAATTCACTTGTGAGCACATGCAGATTTTATTTTGGAACATTTCATTTAAAGGGGCCATATTCTCCAATTTTGCCAATTTATTGTTTTAATTTTCATGGTCTATTTATAAAAATGTGCATGTTCTTATAGTCTAAAGTATCTAGCTAGACCTGTAGCAGCAAGGCATTTTGGAATTAGGTGGCAGCTACTTGGATCCAAAGGTGGTTACTAATAACTTCCACTCCTCTTGTGACATCACAACAGGAGACATTTCTAAACAGCTTGTGTTCAGCCAGGTTTCACAACAGAATGAGTGGGTGATCTTATTTCACAGTTTGTATGTTAGAAGGAACACCAGAGATCTAAACATTTACGCATAAGCAGGGCTGTAGCCACCAAAGAGGACACTGAGGTCATGATCTAATTTTCTTCTTTATGTTTCGTTCCTTATTAATTTTTCATATTAGGCTACATTTCAGCAAGAAAAAATGTTAACAGAAATTTGAAATAACTACATAACACCCACATAATTATCATGACATTAATGTGGTCTCACTTGACAGAGGTGCTCATATAAAAGTGACTCATTGAAAGTGAAACTGAACACTAGCGATGTTGCTTGACTGCAGGTATATTAGAATATAAGAGGCTGCATAAATCAAAGTTACTATTTGTTTCAAACAAGAGAGGCAGAGGATGACCAGGCAAAGAGGAGGAAAGGTGAATATTCTAAGAGAATGAGAACAATTTTTCATGTTAGATAATCTGTGTAACTGTGCATAAGCATATTAATTGTTTTATTCCAGCTGACTTTGGTATTGCTGTGGAATTGTGATTATTATATCTTAAATGTTATTACATTAATACTATCAATATAAATAATTATTACATCAATATTTTTATTGGAATTTGTACTAATATTATTATAAAATTACTAATGAAAATTACATTACTATTATTTGCATATTGATATGTTATAGGTCATGTTCAGCCACAGTATGAATGATCCATCAATAATAGGCTATGTCTTAGATGTTCGGATAGATATAATTAGTATAATATGGCCCCTTTCATTTTCTAAAACAGCCATTGAGTTACATGTGATTACACAGCTCTAATCCTACCTGTTGTAGATGGATGTTGCAGATCGACGCCCCCTGGTGGAGATGTGTCTGGGATGCAGCCACATTCTCTGAGCGCTTCTCTCCACGCTGCCAGTCTGTGTGAATGAAAAACACCCAGCTCCCTCAGCGCGGCCGCAACTTCCTTTCTACGCCCTTTCTCCTCCTCATCAGCGCTCCTTCCTCTCCCGGTCCTTTCACTCGGCGTCTCCTTCTCAGCTGGGCTGCACGCTCCCCTTTCACTCCCTGTCTCCGTCTCCTCTCCTGCGCGTCTCCTCCCTCCTGCCGTTCCATTATGATGATCTCTGGAGCGTCTGACAGCTTCGAGCCCCCGTAGAGTTCCAGTCAAGTTGTTGAGGAGGCTGTCTTCCCTCTTTTCTCCACGAGGACACTCATCTATCTGTTCATTCAGATGCAGGTTATTCTCCATGCTAAGCTGGAAAATGCAATCAGATCAGGGTCAAAAGAGTCCAATCGGGCCTGTTTTCTTTTTCTTGCATATGGCAAAAAGATATTCAGTCCTCCTGCAAAAAAGTGGTGAATAACATGGAAATATTCACTAGAATTTCAGTGTATGCCTGCTCTTTTAGAATCGAAGCCCCTTCTTCGCCATGTCCTTGGCACTGCTATCCTAGTTTACAGGAGCCAATGCTGTATTTATATGGCTGCCAGCAGTAAAACATGTTGCCAAGGCGACCCTTGGAGGCATAGTAGGGTAGGGGAGGGGATGGAGAGGGGGGACAAAAGAGGGGCCACGCTGATAAAGACTCGCAGGAAGACAAAGTGGCGTCCTCCAGACGTCTCATCCCTCTCCTCTGTTCTTTCTGTCACTCATTTTACTGCCGTCCACGTCGGCTCCTCAACTTCAACACCCTGAATCATTCAGAAACACCGCCGGCAATAACTCAGACATGGATAACAGTGTGTTTTATTTTGTGAACGTGAGAGATGCCGCTCGCTTTGATGGATCGGTGGTAGAGCGTGTCGGTTGAATGTCTTTTCCACCGCAGACCGTTTTCAGTCACAGCAGCTAGAACTAATAACGTTAACGACGTTTGTCCCGCGAGCCGCCGCCGCGTGACAACATGACCCCGGAGCAGTTAAATGAAATTCAGACAACATTAATTTTTATTGTGTGCAGTTTTATCAGGCTGTTTCTACCATGACATGTCAAATACGTCTCCTGTGAAACAGGCCTGTTACTGCGGCCTAGAAGCTGCAGCACCATCATGTGGCTGATCCTGCATACTGTGCTCTGCTTAGTCTGGGATTTCATTTATTTATATTATTGTATAATTAGGAAGGTTTTTCTTGCACCTAAGACATTTTATTTTATAAGATAAAATGGTAGAACATGTTACTCTGTCATATCAAGGTCCCTGTAGGTTAATTTAACTTTAATAAATAAGACTCATAACAATATAACTAATACTTAGTTTTTATTACTCTTGGTATATTAGATTAGTATTTTGGTATAATGTCTCATAAAGAAAGTTTGCATTTTTTGTGATTATTATTATTCTTACATCTTCACTACTTAAAAATTTTGTCATGTTTCTATTGTTGATCTTCCTCAATCTGAGCCAAACGGCTGTTGTTCAATGAGCTATGCGAATGAGCATCGTTTGTTTGCAGCTGTCATATTCTCAAAACAAACAAAGAAAAAAAAAGCAACGGTAGACGACGAGTAAGAAAGCAAATTCCTTTCCATAAGATGTGCCAGGCAGCCTGCTGCATTCCTGAACGTGTAGGCCGGAGCCTGCGGATCAAGCTGGGACTTGCAAGTTCCCAGCAAACAAATCACAAGAGCCTCCACTTTGCACATCTGCAAGTGTACTTTTAACAAAAAACTTGGAAGTCGTGAGCTCCAAGCAAGAGTTCTGAGATGTGTTCAGTGTTGGTAACTTACAACAAGGTCCACCACAATAGTGATGGACTGTACCTAAATGCATTTACTTAAATACTCTACTTACGTACTTCTACTTTACTTGGATATTTCTTATGCTCTATGATACTTGGCTGTATTCCAAAGGGAAATGTGCTTTTCACTCCACTTTATACATTTCACAGCTTTTGCTACTTTTCAGATTGGAATTTTACATTTATTAACATGGTAATGATCTTATAAATTGCAGTTCATTCTTAAAGGTTAATTCCCAAACGTCTGGGCTTGTGGCTCCTTGACCCGACATTGACTCTGACTTGACTATTCATGTAGTCTGACTCAGAAATTGGATAATGAGGATTAATACTTTTGAAACGCAATCAGCCTCAATACCTAAAAATAAACAGATTTATTATTATTATTTTTAATGGTCCAAAAGTGTATTGAAGAAATAATCGGACTTGGATAAGGATGACTTGACTCACGACACTGGTGAAAAAACATATTGGATGTACTGCTACAGGTCGAACTATCTGCTTTTAGACCATAAAAATCACGCTGATCTTTATAAATAGGCCACAAAAAATCAATAAAATAAAAATATACATACCCAAGTAGCAAAGTCAAAACATTTTTGATGGTGCGAAAGTGTATTGAAATAATAATCAGACTCAGGTAATGATGACTGGTGAGAAACCAGACTGGATTCCTGCTACAGGTCTAACCATGAAATCATGCTAATTTTTTTTTATAAATAAACCACAAAAATGTATTTATCAACCTGTGAAAGTAGAAAAATATTACCCCTTTAACATAAGTGGGATTAAGTATGCAGGGCTTTGTATTTTTTATATTCTGGTATTGATATTTTTTAGCAAGTCAAGGCTGAGTGCTACTTCTTCCACCACTGCTAGCACATTTTACACTCTTACACGTTGCGTTCGCTCGCTGGGGAAGAAGTCAAACCGCTGCTGGCCCCGTGCTGAAATGGGCGTGGAGGCGTCACTCTCAATGCCTGAACAGACGGGGAACGGAAACAGGGGACCGGAGCACGCCGACGGTTTCAAACCTGCCAGCGGAGCGTATGACAGAAACGACAGAGAGGACAGTGCCGCGGATGATGCTGGAGATTTCCCACCGTCCTTAAACTACACAGGTAAGTTCAACTCGCGTTATTGCGTGTGACGTCACACAACGCGTGTAGCAGAAGATAAAGCGGAGTTAAACCTTGGCACGAGACTGGCGAAGTGGCGCGAGCGACGTTTTTCGGTTTGTTTGTTTGTTTTTTGCTCACAGGTGAGTCAATTAGTGATTCGTGCCATTTCTCCGCGGTAAAAGTGAGGTTGAAGGAAGCTGCGTTACTCAGACGCATCTGTTGCGTTATGTGCAGTTGTGTAACGGCTTAACACACGCGCGCACACACACACCTGCACCCGCCTGACTCTAATTAACAACAGCTCAGCAACATTTTGTGGAACTGGCGGAAGGAGTAAAAAAAAAAAAATAAATATTAGCAATAGCAAATCCACAACCGACAAAAAGAATATTACTCCATTGTAAGTAAAAGTCTTATTCAAAGTGTTACTGGAGTCAAAGTACAGCAGCAAAATGTACTTGAAAGTATCAAAAGTAGAAGTATTCACGCAAAATGCCTGTTATATTTATCACTCGAGATACATATATTGTTATATTATGTTGTTGCGTACTCCTTAAAATGTATATTTTATGAATTGTGTGTTTTTAATGTGAAATTAGAAAATTTAGAATTATAATATATTATATTAGAATTAGAAAAAGCTGTCAAATAAATGAAGTGGGGTGAAAAGTATAATATTTAATATTGTGTGTGTGTGTGTGTGTGTGTGTATATATATATATATATATATATATATATATATATATATATATATATATATATATATATATATATATGTCAAACACTTTAAAATACAGTTACAAGAAATACTTATATAAATATAAGTTTTTTTTAAATCATGAGTGTATAACTTTTTTTTGACATGAAATGTCAAATAGTGTAACCAAAAAATAATGCTGAATTTTAAATCTATAATCCATCTAGAATATATAGGTAGTTGATAGCATGTGTTTAAATTTTTTATAAATCCTTTTGAAGGGAGTTAAACTATCTGGTACCAGGTTTTTAGGATTACACCACATGAGAGTGTTGTCACTGACCCAAATACAAGTACTTAGTTTAATTTCACTCTTGTATAAAACTATATTTACTCCCCTCGAACCAGGAAGGGGCCACACGTTGGACTTTGTTCAGACGAGGCCGTGAGCGTGATGTGCAGAGGAATGAGGTAGGTGTGTGTTGTCGTGTGCGTGCATGGGCGTGCATGCTGTGACTCAGCCGCTCCTCGCACCTGTGGTGTTTTAGATGGGTGTAACGCAGACAACACTCACCTCTCCTCTGCTGCAGGCACGCTCGGACACACACACGTACACACACATGAGGAAACCAGAAATCTGGAGTGCTGCGAATACTTGTTGACAGTGAGTATTGTTTAATGTGTTTTATCGCTTCCATTCATATATGTTGGCACTGTGCTGCTTATTCTGTGAAGTTCTCCTTTTTGCTACTGAGCTGCACGCTCTGTGAGTTTGGCAGTTGTGGATCATAACTCGCTAACACATCCGGCCCTTTTAATAATATTTCCTGAACATGGTCTGCAGTTTGCGCACAGTTGTGCGTGCGGGTGTGTGTGGTTAGTATAAAAAACGCTGTTGATCCGTTGCAGGCCAGGTCAAAAGTGCCAACAAGCATCGGTGTGTGTCTGCGTTGGCCATGAGCCAACACAGGTCCCTGCATGTTAACACACAGCACTGCTAGTATGATAGGCTCTAGTATATAGACTTCTTATCATAAGGGATAGAAGACACAAATTAAAAGGTCTCTGAACACAAGGATGACCTTTTCTGCATTTTTTTATTCTTTGCACAATATCCGTCATTTCTGTTGTGCAACAATATTTGAGAGGAAGAGATGCTGTGGCCTACATTTAAAGAGGGGTTCATACATAAAATAAGTTGTGTATTGAAAGGTCAGTTCTTGTTCTTCTTTATTCTGTGATGTACTCTCATAGTAAAGCGGTGAAATATGCACATGCCGCAGGACCGCATACTTGAAAGCAGAAGTAGCATTGCATGTGTCCCGTGTACTGTAGGTTTGTTACTCAAAAGAGGAGAAGTTAACATGACAAGATGGTGTTGATGAATCTTCCTGTTGGTGTGTAAGTGAGAGATAGATAGATGGGTAGATAGAAAAAGAGAGATAACAATTCTGCAGCAGAGCTCATCATTGTTTGATTCTAAAAAGAGCAGTGTGAAAGCATCAGTAAAAAGACTTCACCATGTTACCAGGCAGTTTTTGGTAAGGTTTTGGTAAATTACACATCAAATGTCAGACATAAAGTGAAAGTAACAAAACCTTGCCCGTAGAACCAGTCAACCAGATTCATTCAACAGGTAAAAATGTGCCACAGCAACACATTTCACATTTTAAAACGGCAGGAAATAGCTCATAGCCATTGATGCTTTGTTTTTTAATGGGTGGACACAAGAGTGGTATTGATCTTATCTATTCTTGGCAAGGAAAGGAAACAATTGATCATTTTCTATGTCAAACTACTCCTTTAACGAGGCCATGCTTTCACAGCCAAATAGAAATAAAGCCATCAAAGTAACACTTGAAAGCAAATATTCAACTCTTAAATCCTTCACCTGCAGAACACCCCTCTGAAATCAATAATGCATCTGCTTTGGAACATTTTGGCTTGTGTACAAAAATCTGAATATTTATGATTCCTGTTTGCAAGAAGCAGCATTCAGTTTCTATTTCACACATATCTGGAACAAACTCCCAGAGAACTGCAGGTCTGCTGCAACTCACTGTTTTTAAGTCAGTCAAGACTTTTCGGTTTTCTGCTGCCTATCACCTATCATTTCTTAATTTGTTTTGCTGCTGCTCTGTAACTATATTTCTTTTCATTTTGTTTTTTCCCCTTTTAAATCATATAACTTAGTTCTTGTTTTAATTTACATTTGATATTATATCTTATTTAATTTTAACACTTTTGTTTTAATGTTCCTTTTTGATTTTTTTGTTCTCTTTTCAATCAACCATTTTTAAATTGTATCTTGATGCTTTTAATGTTTTAATGTAAAGTACTTTGAATTATCTTTTTGTTGAAATGTGCTATACTAATAAATTTGCCTTGCCTTAGATTTTTCAAATGTGTGTCTACACAGTTTAAAGCGGGACCCCTACATCCTCTGAAACTCCTTGAATTCATCAGCTTCTTCCTGATGTGGCAGACGTGGGACTAGAGCATCATGTTGGAGTCTCCGGTTGGAGAGCTTGAGGACTGGCTACGCACCCTCCACCTGTCCCAGTACGCCCCATATTTCCAGCAGGGAGGCTACCATGTTCTGGAACACTGCAAAGACCTCACAGACGAGCGCCTCCTGGAGCTCAAAGTGTTGCCGACAGGCCATCGGCGACGCATCCTCCGCAGTTTGGAAGCGCTGGGGGTGAAGCAGAGTTGCGGAGAGGAGGATGAAGAGGGGGGGGAGGGAAGTGGGAGGAGCCAGAGGAAACCTGTGCTGCACCCGAGACATATTTTCCTGAAGGATAAAAAGCGGGGGACGTCATGTCAGCACCCTCAGTCAAAGGAGACAAGGGAACATGACTTGGAGGGAAGTCAGACTTTGCCTCCAGGAGCAGGACTGGGGTCAGAACTCAAGGACGTCCCAGAGAGCATGTCCGTCCGCCCGCCTCTTCCGGCCCCGCGAAACCCCCAGAACATCCAGAAGTCTACGTCTCAGCACCCTGGCATCCCTCCCTCTATGTCGTCCATCAGCAGCAGCAGCAGTGAGTCCATCGCCATTTCCGAAACCCCCTCTGACTGGGAGGTTTCCTCGGAGGAGCCTTCACTGTCCAGCATAGACTCCACCTCCTTCCCAGCCCTGAGCGAAGACCACAGAGGTTTACAGTGTGAGATGGTGGAGAACTCCCTCTACGACACACAGATGAATCTTAATGTTGTCAAAGGTCAGCCGTTCACCCGCTCCTACCGGCTAAGACACCGGCCCGTCCCCGACATCCCGATTCAGACCATACCGCCACTTCAGGAAAGGTATGACGGTTAAATTTAAATGTACAGTGTGTAGTTTCTGGAAGCATCTAGTTGGTGAGGTTTATGATCAGTACAGGGGCCGACGCAAAAAGACTCCTCCTATATCCTGCAAGTGTTTACAAAGTGCATACAAACATCTGTGTTTAAAGAAGGAAAGGAAAGTTAGTAAGTTAAAATAAGTTAAAATAAATTGCATTTTCTATACGGATGAATCAATCATCACTATTAGTAATGTCAAATATTCTGTTCCACAACTCCTTGTGTATATATGTTATATAATTTCTAAGCTCTGCTTTCTGGCAGTCATGTGAGTATTTGATTTAAATCCCTCTTGAAACTGCAAATTAGTTTCACTGGGAAATATGTCAGAAAAGAATCTAACTAACCTTTCACAGGGGCTTCAAATAATCACATAGACTACAAGTACCTCAAAATTGTGTGTAATTCACTGCTGTTGACTTCTTCTCATTGCTTTCAGATCTCTGTGATAGAGGACCTGCATCCTTTAATTTCATATGAAATTCTACGCAACAACCCTGACTGTTTTTGAACTTTTGAACTGTGAAACCAACTTTCCACATAGTTCCACATATCTATTCTGAAGGCCTTTGTGTTTACATGTTGCTACCTATCGTGGTTTCCCTGACGCGTAAGATTGCTGGTTCTAATCGACTGATTTTCTTCCTTCTCAGGAGTGTACTACCAGCGCAAACAACCAGCCCCAAACACCTAACCGGCTCCCAAGGTCCCACCGGTGCAAACGGCATACAGAAAGGTACACACTAGTCTTTCAGCTGCATCCGCTTCATCTCTCGCATGAATATTTCATTCAGCAGTAGAGTCAGCGGTGCCTGTTGTTTGCCCGGATGAAAGAAGGAAGAGGAGATGATGGCGGGGCGGGGTGGAGGGTGGGTGGGGGGTGTTGTGGGAAGCGCCGTCGCCCCTGATTCAAGTGTACATCTCACAGGGAATATGCTCCCTCACATCTCGTCTCTCAGCGACAACCTACTGTGTATTCCTGTCGCCGGCCTTTTTAGAAGTTTTGTAGGAGTTGTTTAACTTTGCTAACAACACACGTCGCACACACTTACAGTGCAACTAGCAGAAATTTGAATCTTTCTTCTCTTTATCAGCCGGCTTTACCTAGCCGACCCTATCTGTCCCATTGGACAAGATGCTACGTGAGCCGCCTCCTGTGCTGTTCTCCCAGGATTACATGGCACTTGACGACAGCATTTGTGTTGTGAATGTGTCAGTCTTGCTTCGATTATTTCTGACCAAGTTTGTGACATTCCCTTCTGTTATCGTATACAGCCTACCAACAGATTTCTACACTTAAACTGTCTTTTTGACTTCTTCCATGTACCTTTACCACAGCAGTCTCTTGGCATGCCTTGTCTTCCCCAACACTCTGTATGGAATAAGATGAGGACTAGACAGAAGAGGGAGGAAGGAAGAGGACATGGATGCGAAACAGGCGGAGGAAGAGAGGGAGCCAAGACAGTCCCAGTGCAGGGAAAAGCTCAGGCGTTATTCGACATATCATTTTACCCTAGCATATTTGTGAGTTTTTCCGAGATGAGATCCAAAAAAGAATGTGCACTGTAGTTCCATAGAATGTCTGTTTCATTCAAACACAAGCTACTAGAGGCTGACAGAATTTCAATTAACACCCTAACAGCTTTGCTTAAAATATGTTTTCTTCATGAATAAAGTCCTAACACTTGTCTGTACTGTTTCTTCATTAGTTCAGTAGTTTCTGCAGCATACTAGGCAGAATATTCAGTAATTAAATCAAGTGCAGTAGAACAGAAGCGTAGTATAATGTCTGTAGTTTAATCCACTTCCTTCTTTAAGTGCTATAAATATCTGGGTTGTTATAAGTTATTTCTAGTGTCATCATTGCGGTTTTGACACATACAGATGTTTCAAAGAAAAATTGCAAACACCCTGTGTTCCTTAAAACCAGCCTTCAAGGGTAAAACCATCAGTACAGAACACCAGAATATATCAGGATTTTATTGACTCTTCAGTATTTTAGTATTTCATCTTCTTTAATGTGAGCTTTTCTCTCTTTTATACCAGTATAAAAAATGTTGGGATTTGGACTATTACTCAGGAAAAAAAAAAAAATAAAAACGGTATGAAGACGTTCAGTAGAATGGAAGATAAATAATTTTACAGTTTAAACAGTAATTTTCATAGCAGTTTTTTTTTATTTTATTCAGAGGCTGATGGGGATAACTCAAGGTCAACTTTGAGACTTTCCGTAGCTTATGTGATGCCTCATTTTGCACATTTCCCTGTATTATTTTCGATTATTTCCTCCCTTCCTTCTTAGTGTAGGATTGACACAGACGGGCAGTAATAACAAACTGACCTGTAACTCCCCAACTTCATTCAGAACAAAAATCAATCTCCTCACTAACGCCAGGCTTGATTGCTTCCCCGACCGCGACTCGAGCGAGCCTGGTCAGCAGCAGATTAAGAAGCGGCGTGCACGACTCAGAAGGAACAAAGGCAAGAATCCCCAGACCCAGCCAGTGAGGGAACAACAAAAGGAATCAGACAGGAATTGAGTACAGTAGCGTCTGGTGGCCCTCAGAGAGAACCACCAGCGCCCTGAAGGTCGGCTGATAGATGATGATTGATGGCCGCTATCCGCCCAACAAGCTCGTCCGCGGAGACGGCCACTGTGTAGGGAGTGGATTCCATCATCAAGTAAACTGACCCCTTCATAAAGCTTCCCAAGCTCCCCTCTGTAATGGCCCGCATTGTTTGTGCGAGTCGTCGTCTGTAAAGCTTTAAAAAGTAGTCCTCTGTGCACTTTATCCGGCTGTCCATCCTTTCATGTCTCAGTTTGTCTCAAGGCGTCTTTATGTGTCTGAGGGTGCTCTCAATCTTTCGCGCGCCATGTGTGTCTATGTGTGTGTCTCGCCCGTGGCGGCGTCTTCTGGCCCTCGCCATCCTCGGGAGAGGGCGGTGTCATTTTTCACAGTGACAGTCAGTGGCCCACGCGGGGTGGCCCCAAGTCTCCAGACTAATAGTGTCTGGCCAACTCTTTCCTCCTCCTCCTCTTTTGCTTTCCACCGACCAGACCGAGGTCCCTGCAGGAGTAAAGGCAGAGAAATGGCCTTGGCAGAGTCGCAGCCTGTTGTCTGTGAGAGACTGAGGGGGATCATACTCCCGATTGGGCACAGAAGAGGCCGAAGCAGAGAGATAGGCATGCTAAAACAAAATTTAATTGGTTTACTTCTCGCATGGATCAAGGGTAGGCACATTTATTCGGATCAATGAGCTGGTTTAATCAAAGGCCACTATAACATCTGAGTGATTTTAAAATTGAAGTGGAACAATCCTGTTAAGCTCCTTGCTTTCATACCCCACGTTTAGGCCTTCACACCACAACTTTCAATGCCATGAACAAACCCGCTATTGTGTTTGTGTCTCTGTGTCCTTTTTTAGCTTCACTTCAAAGAACCTTGACGCCTATCGCTCCCTACGGAGAAACATTCCTGTACAACAAACCAGAAAGTGTTCCGGTAAGACAGCATACACTCGTGCTAATGGACAGTGAGCAGCAGCTCGCCAAAGAGGAACTGACATTTCTCAGATCTTAAACACTATCGGTGACGTTGCAGCCGCAGTCTGCACACCAAACTTCCCCCTCCCTGTGTTACTGCTGTCGCCATGGACACACATAGCCTGGTGTGGGAAATGTGCTTGTTTCAGTTTGCCCCCTGAGGTTAATGGAAATGTCACCTAGCCACTAAAGTTAACATAGCTTAGTCCACCAACAAGATAACAAGTGTCTGACTGAAAGATGGACACTTTCTTTTCATCTGATGCTAATCTCTTCTGTGTTCTATAGGACCAAGGCGGTAAAGAAGTGTTACAGAAGGGTTTTAAGGACAAGATAAAACAGAAAAAACAGAGGTATGGTATGTGCTGATGTAAAACTGCTTGTTCCATACTCCAGACATAAAATGAGAATCTCCAGGCAGAAATGAGATTGTGGCAGCCACCACTCCAGGCACTGAAGGATTTCAACATCTGTGTTACTTTATTTTTGTACGCCTCAATATATGAAAATTAAATATCGTTATGCAAACAAAAACGTGGCCACAAAAACAGTAAGTCTGAAATGGAGGCAATTTTGGGGAGAGGTAGTCATAATATTTGTGGAATAATTTCCTGCCTCAGCTAGCAGAAAGCCTTTATAACCTTTATGTTGTGTTTGTTTCATGTTAAACAATTTAGTGTTCCCGGTCAAATTTGACCGTTCCATTAAGACTCGTAATAGAAACCTCTTGTTATATTTTTAATTAATGTAACTTCTTGTGATCATTACAAGTTTTGAACTTCTATTTGTTATTTATGGCCTGTTTGTCTCATTGATCTGAACTTATACATCATAAATTTGAGTTCTAAAGAACACAATTTCTGGATTATTGTGACTATATGAAATAATCAGATGAAACGTAGTCTATTGTTTATCACAGACTAAAAGGCAAAAAAAAGGCGAAAAGTTTAACCTAACCCTAACGGTCAGATTTGACCGGGAACACAACATGAGGGTTAAAGGAACTCTTCAACATTTTAGCAAGAGGTTTCTAGTTTATTGATGAGTTTGACACACAGAACACTACCACACTCATGTTTGTATCCTAATTATGGAGCTATATAGCCAGCAGGTGATTAGCTTAGCTCAACATTAAGAATGGAAGCAGGGGGAAACGAGTCACCTTTCTAAAGTTAAAGCTCATTAATGAACATGCATCTTTAAATTTAAATAATGACACGCTCTTATGCACTGTGCTTGCTGTACTAGATGTCGCCAGAAACCACACGCTGTAGCTTTTAATAGATAAACATATTGTCACCTAACACAATGTCATCTGTGCCCATGTAGAAAAAAGATCCTCAAACAGAGAGGCTCCAAGGAAAAAGAGTCTCCTCCTGCTCTGACCATCCCAGACCCCTTCAAAGACGAATACTCGACAGTGGATGAGTGTGTCAGCGTTTTGCCGCGAGCCAGTTTCGACCAAGGTTTCACGGTAACCCCCGACGCTCTTGCTGTTGGCTCCGGCTCTCAGCGCGGCTCCTTGATCATGGTGGATTGTGACCTCTACTCGGAGCCCGCTGACGCTGTGGGGGGAGCAGGCAGAACCGCGCAGCCCGATATATCCCCATACGCGTGCTTCTACGGGGTCCCCAAGCACCAGGTGCTCAAAGTGGGTTGGCTGGACAAGCTGTCGCCTCAAGGGTAGGTTACGGTACTTCTCAAGCCGATAAATGCAATTAGAGGCGCTCCATTTGGGATTCAGTTCAGATGATCAGACATTAGAAATTCTTTATGTGATGTAATGATACACGGAGCCGCATGAAATCCTCTGCAGTAGAGGTTTACTGCAGCTCTGAATCGGGACCGCTGCTTATACATATTTATTTCCTATTAAAATGTCTGTTTCTCACCCCTGTTTCAGAGCCCTTCCTTTCACACTGCAAAATACGCCACAAGCCACTATCCTGTCAACCGGCAACATGCAATCACGCAAGCCACAGCGCAGCCACAGCTTCCTGTTTGTTTTCCTCTTTCAGGCCTCATTCATTGTGCACTTTTGCGCTGGCCCCATGTGTCCTATATCTTTGATGATTATTTAAAACTGATTAGCGGTATTAGATACAGAAGCCTGAAGCGGACCTATTCATATTGCATAGCGCAATCCGAAAGAAAGGAAGGGAGGTCGGGACTGTATTGAGATTCACAATAAATCGACTTTCACATAGTTTGGCTTTTACTGGCGAAATAGCCTTTCCTCTCCACAGTCTCTCGGTGCTGCGAGTTTCACCGTTGCTCAAAGGCAGGACTATCAATCATTTACTACTTTTTTTTTATAATCTCCTTCAGTAGCCTGATATGCATAGGTTTGGCAAACTGCCCTTGGGCTGTTGAATATTGAAACTGCAAGTGGCCATTTGTTTTGATTACGCTAATTGACAGCTGTTCATACGACTCTTGACATTAATGAGTCAATGGCACTCTTGATGAAATATGAGTACCTGTTCGGAGCATATTTAGATACTGTCTTACTGTCTTTACAGGTTTGGAATTTTCTTCTTCAAAAATTGTCTTTAGTTTGGTCAAATGAGCCAGACGGATCGAATCAAGAATTGTTATAAAAAAATCCACCTCACCCTTTTCACCTTTCTTTGCAGGAACTGCGTTTTTCAACGGAGGTGGGTGAGATTCGATGGCGACAGCTTGGCCTACTACAACAACGACAAGGTAAGTGCGACATACGGTATACACGCGTGTTAAAAACCTTTTGATGTTCACACACTCCCGCTGCCTCCATATGCACACTACAGCAAAGTCAGTTCCATCTCTCATGTCTCAGAAACCTGTGCCTCAAGTAGCTGAGCCAAGTTCTAAGTGTTCCTTACTTCTCCTCCTCCTCCTCCTCCTCCTCATTCTTATTGTCGTCATCATCATCATTAGCTTGGCAGGGTAAAGAATGAGGGCAAGGACGGCGTGACATTACGCCATGCATGACGGGCCAGCATTCTCTGCGCCCGCCCAGCCATACAGTTAAAGTACATTGATGTTGGCACCCGACCAGTTTCCCAGGATGAAGGGAGGGAGACAGTATACTCTCCTCCTTTTTTTTTGCCTCCCTAAGCATTTCTCCCTCCCTTTGCCTCCCCCATACCTTTCTTCATTCTCCTTCTGTCTGACAGTCGAGTTTGAGATTTTCGCTTAGCATTGGCTGCCTCATCATCAGAAAGAGGGAGAGACGGGCGGGGCGAGGGAAGGGATGAAGAAGCAAAAATCTGGAGATTCAATTCAATTAAAACAACTTGATTTATCCCTGGGGAACAATTCCTGAGGCAAGGAGAGGAGATGCATGCAAGGCAGGACTTTAACCTCCACCTGTGTCGACTGGACACCATTGTTTTTTTCCCACAACCTTTTTTTTTTTTTTTGCATTGGACCCACATTCACAAACTGGCTTTGGCAGCAGATTTAAATAAAGACACGATTGGACTTTAATCTCATTAATTTCAAGAAGTAGATTAAAATCAGCTAATCAGCCTAAGTTGTATGCTTATGCACCATGGTTGGATGTTCTTTTATGTGACCGGGTCTGGCCTTTCAGAAGACTAGTATTCTATTCAACAATCTTCTTACAGTCTAGTTATAAGTCATTGACGTTGGTTCTTTGTCAGTCATATAAATATCTTTTAGCAGAGGCTTGAAAAGTCATCCATCATATCATATGCATTACTGGATATTATTAGTTTTTTGAAATGGAGCCATCTGATAAAATTGTGACCATATTGTGTTGATTCTGATATCTGAACAAAGAATTAAGCAAGCTAAAGAATTGCAGTTCAGACCAAGGCTAAGCTCAGTTTTGAGAGCAAGTTGGAACTTAGTATGAACAGAAAAAGAATATTCAGAATGAAAATCAGATGATTCTAGTTCATTACCTTTCTTAATGGGCTAGTATACACTTTCATTACATACCCTACAAGTATTCATACATGAAAACATATAATACCCTGCAAACAGTAAGACCAATAAAATCAATAAAATATCTACAGCTCATAAAACCAGTAATAGACCTCTTTCATGGAATAGTAGGTAAACACAGGTGTCACCGATGATATTAATCAAGGTTCAGTTCCAGTCATATCAAACAGAGTCAGGATGCTGCTGTTGTGCATAGATGCATGCAGACGATGCATCAGCCTCTGGATTGCACATCAACGACGCCTCCGCCATCTTGGGCGGGGCAACTCATCCTTAGACTCAACAGGCGTACATCAACATATTGTTATGAGAGAGCCACATGTTTGAAAACTGGCCTGCAGACATGTAAAGTCTACATGATGAGTATACGCATTCTTACAAAACAACTTCTAACGTGTGTATTCTTTGTTCTCGGGTTGATCCCAAGGGGCCATAACCTGTTTGACATAATGTGCTTCACCTTCATGTAATTGCTAATGACCGTTGGATATAGCTCACGCTGAGAACAAACACATTCCTGTGTGTGTTTGTGTGAGCGGTGACCTCGGCGCCCCCTCTCAGGGCCAGCTCGTTTTCGCTGCAGCAGCATTGCACAACATCACAATCAATGATGTGGGACCTGTCTGATGCCTGCTCTTTAATCACTTGCTAATTATAGCCCTCCGTGCTCTCTCTCTCTCTCTCTCTCTTGCTCTCTCTCTGTCTCCCTCTCCCCTTGTTTTTTTCTCTTTCCATTGCATTTGTTGCTTTATTTATCAGGACACGCTCCGCCGGCGACAGAGCGGGGAATCGGCAGGGAGGCCAGCGAGTCAGCACTTTATACTCTGTGTCACTGTCGGCGTCGGCACAACAGTTTTTGGAGAGATGAAAGTTTGCCTTTGAATGTGTATGTGTGAAAGCAAGAGAGAGAACAGGGATTTTTTTTTTTTTTTTGGACTTTTTTAAAGTCATCCTGCCAATGTGACCCTCCCCTCTGAGAAAGCAGAGGGCTCCATCATGCTTCGGGTGAGCGGAGGGGTTGAGCTCAATCTCTCTTTCATCCTTGCTTTGTGCGGCCAGCTGAGGCCCCGCGCCACCCCGCGTGCCGTGCAGTGCCACCTCCACAGGCCGAGCGCGAGGGTAGAGGAAGATTGCACGAACAGAGAGGAAGTCTCTCAGCACCACTTTGTGTCAGAAATTGAAATATGAGTCGGTGGTTCGCTTCCCCTCACAGTGCAGAAACATGTCCTTTCATAGCTAGTGCAGCCTACCAGAAACACTGTACTACTCCTACAAGACATTCTCTCTTATATTGTTGTAATCTTGATGTTAGGGTACAAAAAACAACTTATTAGAACTGATTATTTTCATTGTTGATTAATTTGTTGATTATTTTCTCAATTAATTGAAATTCATGAAAATCAAAATGCCCAAGGTGATTATTTTCCTTATTGATTTGTTTAGTCTCAAAAATGTCACAAAACTTTAGTGAAAAATGTCCATCACAGGTTCCAACAGCCCATGATATTACTTTATTGATCCCCCTGGTTAAAATTCAGGCGTTAGAGCAGCAGAGCAATAGTCTGGAGAAATATACATCCAAAAAAATCAAATAAAACGTACAATAAAATAAATAATTTAATACAAGATGAAATGGAGTAAGAGGTTTGTGTACAAAAAAACAAGAATAAAGTGCAGATATTGAGAGAGGCAGTGATATGAAGGAGAAAATGTCTTCTATAAGATACGGAGAAGAGTTGATGATTCACTTTCTGCAGATAATTAGTTAAATGATTAACCATCTAATCATTTAGGTCATTTATAGTCATAGTCATTCATAATAAAACTAGCACATTTGAAAATATGTGTTTTAACTGAAACTATCGACCGATTATCAAAATATTTGTTGATTAATTGACAATTGGCAGATTTCAGCTATTTATATGATTATTCCAGTTGTAGACATCTCTGACTTTTGCAAATGGCTGCAGTTTTCTATGAAGCACAGTGTGTGTGGGAGAATTAAAAATCTGTTTGTATAGGATGCACTGGGATTTAGATTTGGCTTGATCAGTCATTCACAAAAACAAAAAAATACCCACACAGTCAAACATTCTTTCTCGAACTTTCAACACCCTGAAAGAAAAAAACAACAAAAAAACCCTTTTCATGTAGTTGAAAACCTCAGGGTTCTGTCAGCCCCAGACAGAACTAATCGCACTTAATCACAGTCGCAGCTCGAAGGTCTCTGGCCGTGGTGATGTCATCATCGGGGTAGCAGAGGTGGCGTGGGAGAGTAGTGAGATCCTCGGTCTCACTTCTCCCTCTTCGCAACGCTCGTATCCGATCCCTCTCATCAATCAACCCTTTCGCCTGATTTCGTCAACACCGGGATCGACTCGGGAGAACGCTTTGGGGCTGAGACGGAGTCTTCAGGGTCCTGATGCGGTGTCGTGTGTGTGTGTCTGTGTGTCTGTGTGTGTTTGCGCAAACTGTCCAAAGCCTGGCTCCAGGGCAGTGAGGGGAGGAAGCGAGGAGGATGGCTGCAAGGGATGAAGGGATGAGAAGATGGAGGAGGAGGAGGGGGATGAGGCTAGGAGGCCAAAGGGGAGATGAGGTTTTAGGATCGAGGATCAGTCTTTGGGTGTCAGTCTGTCTGACTGTCTGCTTCTGCAAAGCTCTGAAAGCTCCTCTGCTTTACTCCCTCCTGTGTTTTCCTGTGCTGACACTGTAACTGTTAAAATGCCAAACACACATACAAAAACACCAATTATCTTCTTGTTTCATTAACCTTTAATGGGTTTCATATGTTTAAAGAAAATCATTCTCATAGAGCTGTGTCCCAAAGTTGTGATTAAGCAGCTTTGGTGTTCTCACACTAATCTAATAGATGTATGTTCATTCATATCTATATTTAAGAAAGCAAATAATTAAGATTCACCTCTGGGCTATCCTTTGGCTAAATGTACAACTTTGAAATGAAAGTGTTCCCTAGAAAAATTAAAAAGTAAAAAACTTATATTTGTTAAATAATTATTCCTTAAAGCTACTCTAATCAATATTTTAGGTTAACAACAGTTTAAAAGCCTGTGTATTGTGTGAAAGTGGTCACTTATAGTGATGAATCCATAGAGAATTAACACATGATTTTACAGTTGCTTTTTACAAAGTTTTAAAAGCATCTTTCAGTTCCTTGTTAGGATTTTACAGCAGGCAACATTACAGTTTGGATTTCAGAAGGAATCAGTTGTCTGTAATAAAAAGAATCCGTAAAAACCAGAAACACTAGCTTCCCTTCAGACAAAGCTAGTGACGAGCTATCAAGCAGTACATCACTTAGTAGATAAAGAGCCAGATATTTCCCTTTGGAATTTGTTTAGAGCAAAGTTGGCTAAAGGGAGTGGATATTGGATTTGCGTTAATCAGGTGGACACCAACCCAACTTCAAATGGATGTTGCTCAGTATCTCCTGGGTGTAACTAAGATAGTGTTTGCTAACATATTACCTGTATCAACTTCACTTGTTAAGGTGCCAATTTGCCAGTATTGCTTTTACAGTGCGCTGCACTGCCACATAAAATCACAAAATTAATTATGAGCCGAGGGCTCAGACGTTACTTGTGTGACACTCCCTAAAGAATTGAAAAGCAATTTTTTGACCTTGTTAAATCCTGGAAAAATAAAAAATCAATGAGACTGTGATAGATAGGACTTGCAATATTTAATTACACTGTGACCACTATAAAAACAATCTATACTTTTACAAAAAATATGTGAAAATGTCAAAATTACAAAAATACACAAATATGTAGAATGCGTTACCCTAATTAACTTCACTTAAACGAATATATTTAACATTACATTTTCAACAGAATGCCTCTGTAATTTTAATCCTGAGTATTTGTATTAATACATTTTATAGGAATTTCATCTAAAGGTGGAAATGTCTATTCAACATTCCAAAAGACAAACAATTCACAAGATAAGCTTAAAGAACTGCTATAAAACCACCTAACCACCAATAAAGGTTCAGGAAGCAACATTGAAAAAGGCTTCACACATGAGCTCCAAAAGACCTAAAAACTGCCTGGGAGCATCATCCTTAAAAATGTGGCATCTCACTTGGTGAAACACTGATCAGATGCATTCTTGCCCACAAGCACTTTTTCTTTTATCATTACATGCAGTTTCCCATAAGAACCAATTGGTGTCCTCATTCCTCCACTGAAGATGAGCTGCTTTAGCTATGCCAGAGCCTTAACTCCTTTGCTGGTGGTAAAAGTCTCTCTACCTTCCTCCCCTTTTCTCCACATGGTACCACCATTATTGTAGGCTTTAGCGCCATTGCTTTGCCTTAATTGTTTCCTGAAGTTCACCAGGTTGATTTTTTTTTTTTGAAAAGAAGAGAGACAGTTAGCAAAAAAAGAGAGAAAGCAACGCCACCCTGGAAAATGACATGGGTTGACAAGTGCTTGGAGGGTAAAACGAGCAGCAGAGATAGCTAGAATGATAGGATGTGGGAGTGAGGGAGTTAAGAGTGGGAGGGAGGAGGTCAGAGTGAGGGGAAATGAGTGTAGAAGAGATCTTTGGCAGAGGGAGGTGAGTCAGGTGTGTCTGTTATTGGAGAAAGAGAGATAGTTAGGCCTCATTGGTTCCTTGGCAGTCCGTCCTCTTGAGATTAGTCTATAAACTGTTTGTGTGTGTGTGTCTGTGTGTGTGGGTGCAACGTGCGGGGCGTTGTGCATCTGAATCCGCTGACCACTCCTTTTCATCATCTCCTCACTGCCCGACTCCGCCGTCTGAGTATTTACAGATGCACAACTTGCAATTAAACAACTCTCTCCTTCATGACCCCAAAACTAGAATTAAAACAATTAATTACCGTTAAGCCATACTGGGGGTATAATTATCAGCCACCAAGCTAATTCATCCCGACACGCCCGCATACGCACACACTTTTTGTTTCTCCTTTCCTCACCTTCCTTTAACTTCTATCTAAATTTAGAGAGAGAAAGAGAGGGAGATATTGGCATGAAACTCCCGGGGAGACGAATGCACAGGCTGGCTGTCGGTAATTAGGTTGAGCCCCTCCTTGCCATTGTTAACATCCTGCTTTAATATGAGAAGGACCCCTCCCTGACCCTCTTACGCATCTTCATTTCTGCACAAAGTCTCTCGTCTACTACCCGTTCCTCCAGCCACATCCCTTCCTCCTCCTTGTTATGGATTTTCACAGTCGCTTCTTCCCCCATTACACCATTGTATCTCTCCACAGTCTAAGTCCTCTCCTTGGCCTTTCACACAAAGCTAATTTCTCTCTTTTTTTTTTTTTCTTCATTTCACGCTGCCTCCACCCCCCCCTCCCTTACTGACTGCACCGCCTGGTATTTTTGGCTGTATGGTCTCTAGGAATAGGCTTTCGTGGATGGCAAGGTCAGCGGCTTAATTAAGTATGGCGAGAGGGAGTCAAAAGTTCACTTCCTTTTCTTCTTCCGCTCATCCCTCCTTTGCTTACTCAACACTCTGGTGTCTGCAGGATGCATGTGATGGCGGCGGCGGTGCAGTACAGTAAAGCAAAGTCTACACCGTTGTGCATGGCAATCACCACAAGCCATTATGTTGGACTGTAGAGAATCAAAATTCAGGTCAAGTCCATAGTAAGAGTTGTTTTTTTCATACTTCGCATAAGATAATGACATTATCAATATGAATAATGCAATGTCTGCAACAACTCTCTTATTCCTTTTTTATAATGTAAGCGTAATGTACTGTCCCTCAGTTTACTGTATTCCAAGATTCAATCTAAGGCGTGTTTTTCTCAACTACCTTTAAGTGCATTTCCCTTTCCGTACTTGTCAGCGCCAGAATACTGATGTGATGCTGGTTCTGTTATGTCCTTGCTTCTTTAGAAGTGATAATATTGAGGTTTGATTTGTTTTTCTTGCCCTCTTTCTCTTTTTTATTCTCATTGACAATGACCCAGTACTTTAATTGCCATTGTCAAGGGAGACTGTAAAGAGGGTCATGAAGCCTCCAGTGCAACATCCTCGTTATTTGGATGCCTTCACATGAGCTGCTGGGGGAAAACATGGGAGTAATGAAACAACGCACACCGCCGAATCCCACTTTACCCCAACAAGCACTTCCTGTGCTTTACCCAAATCCCCAGTACATCGAGCGTGTCTCTTTTTAAATACTTGAGAAGTTTGTCTTCAGCTTGTAGATTTGTTTTATGATGTCTCCCTGCACCCAGATGACATCACTGTGTGTGCTATTCTTGTTTATGCTCCTTTAATGCAACTCGTGCAGTGCCTGTTTAGAGCAGGCCGCTTGCTTAGCTCCTATTATTACTCACAGTATTGTCGAGAACCATGGTATGGCTACTTGCAGCATTGTTGAGAAGTCTTGGGTCCTTAGCAATACGCCTGTTAAATGTGAAGTTAATCGGAGAAATGGTTCTCAAGATATGCAAAGGACAGTCATACAATCGTACATAGACCAGGGTAGGCAACTCTGAACAAAACCTTGCCACAGTGGGTGCAAGGTTTTGTTCCAACCAAGCACTAACACCTGATTCTACTAATGAAGGTCCTAATCAAGGGCTCTAATGGTTGATTAGTAGAATTAGGTGTGTAAAAGCTTAGATGGAACAAAAACCTGAACCCACAGCTCTTTAGGACAGGGGTGTCAAACTCTGATCTTGGAGGGCCAGTGTGGGTAGGGCAGGCTTCTGTTCCAACCAAGCAGGAACACACCTGATTCTACTAATGAAGGTCCTTAACAAGGGCTCTAGTGGTTGATTAGTAAAATCAGGTGTGTAACTACTTGATTGGAACAAAAGCCTGCACCTACACCGACCCTCCAAGACCACAGTTTGACATCCCTGCTCTAGGACCCATGACATAGACAGGGACCCCTTCCTTAATAGTTAGATGATGGTGTTAAGGTGCCCACAATTGGCCAAATGGCATCAAATTTGAAATGTCACATTTACACATGTCCACCACATGTGGTTGCAATAGCCAAAACCATTCAGGATACTGCACTACAAGTGTTACTTTTTATGGCTTGGTCCATAGAGGTTCTGCATGAAATTTGGCATTGGTTGCTCAAAACTTTTTGCTGGAAGTACAGAAAAGAAAATGCTTAGACAAAAGTCTAAAGGTTTCAGAGGCTTAAGGTTCAAACGTTATGGACCAAAATGTGAAGTTTGTTGTTATAGTGCAACCATCTTGAAAAATGGCACCAAATTGATTGCTGCACTTACTCAGGTCGCCAGCAATACAGCCGGCAAGTGTGAAAGTTCCTGTTGGTTTTCATGCTGCAGGTTTTGATTCAAATGCTTCTGCTTGCAAAAGCAAAAGTTGCTGGAAAAGGGGAACAAGGAAGCTTTAACTGCAAATATTGATGTTCTAGGCTATGGATGGTCTATGGCTCTGGTATGATGATGTCTGCCAGTGGTGATTCAAAATATAACTACTATCCTAACTGATGGTCATACAACATAGAATTACAGCTCTATTGTTAACAATGGGGCAACATTGCTAACAATGCAATGAAAAACAGTAATTGTGGCTCTACAGATGCAGATTACAGGAATAAGCAACAATCCAATAACATTATTAGCATACATGATACTGTGTGACTGTCTGATTTTGTTCATATTTTGTGTGTGTGTTTTTCTGTGTCTCTGCTTAGGAGATGTACTCCAAAGGTATGATTCTGGTCAGTGGCATCAGACAGGTGCGAGGACTGGGTGACAACAAGTTTGAGGTCATCACCTCCCTTCGGACCTTCATTTTCCGAGCTGAAAGAGAAGGTTTGTTTCCCTCTCCCTCATCTGCATTTTTCAATCATCTATTAGTGACTCGCTCTGTACTTTCAGCTTGTAAATCTGCCTCTCTCGCTCTGACCGTATGATTCCCTGTCTAGCCTTGTTTTTCTCTCTTGTTCTCCCCTGCATCTCCTCCTCATTCTGTCCTTTCTCCCCCCCCACCCTTTTATCTCACTCCCCCTAAATGCTTCTGTGGTGATCTTATTTCTCTCTTCTTGTCTTCTCTGTTCTCCACATTCTCTCGCTCTGCCATTTCATTTACTCTTTTCATTGTGATTTTCGTTCTGCTCTGCTCCCCTGTTGAAAGGCAGCATTTAACATATTTTGAAATTCTGGTATTTGCTTACTTTCCCTGAATGAGATGAGAAGATGAACACCACTCATGTCTGTATTGTAAATATGAAGGTACTGCCATCGGCCTTTTACCTTAGCACAAAGACTGGAAACGGGGGGGGGGGGGGGGTGGATTGGCTGTGTAAAAAAAGTAACAAATCATCCCATTAGCATCTCCACAGCTCTGTTGCACTACATCTAGTTTGTTTAATCTGTACAATCTGTATTTAATCTAATATTTTTACATTAAGTAATAACGATGGAGTCAGGCCATTGCTAGCCTAGCTTAGCATAAAACAGTTAACTTTATTCTATCCAAAGCTATTCTATCCAAAGCAAAAATACAACCACCAACACTTCTAAAACTTGATGATTAACAAATTGTATCTTATTCATTGAACATGCACATTAACATAAATGTAAAAGTGTTTCTTCTTAGTTTCAGGGGGAGTAATGTTGTAGGATAGGCAAACCTTTGTCGCTATCCTACTTATGCAGAAACCAAAAACTGTGCTCTTTGTCTATCTGGCAGCATGCGCAACACCAAGTTGTTCATACTAAAATGAGCATTATTGGTCTCACTCAACTTCTCTTCTATAGCTTTCTCTGGATTAAAAAAACACATACAAACATATTTTTCAGTAAAATAAAAAATGCAATTTCACATAATGTGGGACCATTATTATTACCATATTTGTGTAGAAAAAGTACACATCTGCTAGACTTATTGTCTAGAGTATATATAATTACTGCTCAAAATGGGCCTTATAATAGAGAAATCCCTTTTAAACCCAGTGTTTATTTTATTTATTTATTTCATCATTCATGTATTTATGTTTTTATCATCCTTCAAATTCACAAATGTACAACTTTTATATTCATCCAATCTAAGCCTGAAGAGTCCTAAAAGGACACTGTTCTGCTTTGTCTTGTCTGTCCAGGCTGTCAGTGTTCTTTTTTCATGCACTAACCTTATCAGTTATGAAATTGTTTTTCACTGTGTGAGAAAGTGGACATGTGGCATGAGAGTGTGTGAAAGGTGCCAATTGCCCCACCTTGGCTGAGGTACAATGGATTGGGGAGCAAGCCTGTGACTTTTAAGTCTTTCTGCAGAGTTGGCAGCACTGTTTTTAACTGTCTACAGCATTGTTGCCATTCTCTTTATGCTAAGCTAGGCTAAACATGCCCTGACTGCAGCTCGGTAGTTACCAGACAGATGTGACATTGATCTCCTCATCTCACACTCTAAAAAGCAAATGAGCAAGTTTCTCAAATTGTTTTTTCCCCTATATTATTTTCTAGTAGGCCTAAGTGCCTTATGAATATGTTGAAGAAGATCTCAGTGGAAGTAATGACTTCATATCCCTGCCTGAAGCTACGTTATTAAGTCAGGCTAAAGTGATAGAATATGTAAAAAAGAAAGCTCAAATCTCACAGGAACTGTCCTTTTTAATAGTCTTGTTCTCCCATGTCTGTGTTGGCCTTAATGAGAGGGGATAGAGACACTTTCTGCACCTTACCTCCTGCCTGCTTGATGGCAGTCTATTAGGCAGCTCAGTTCAAACTGCTCATTCACTAATCGAGAGTTTATTTCTGGGATCAGATTACAGCCAACCTCCAGTTCTTGGTAAGGACTGAGATCAGAGAAATTGACGCTCATGATGTTGTGACTCAACCTTGACTCATCGAGTGATAAACTGCTGATATTTGAGAACATTATCGAACTGAAAGATGTTTATCGACCAGATCATTGATATCTCAGTGAGAGTTATTGATATATTGACATCTGTTTTAGCTAGGAATTATCAATATTTGACCTACTCATCATTGGTATTGAGCATCCAATTATCACCCTGATTGGTTCTACTGGTCATTTCATGGTTGATGCTCAATTACACATAAGAGCACATTCAAGACGTTGTGCCTCATCAGTCCGAGGACTGTCAGCTGCTGGTCTAATTGTAAAGAATCAAGCTTGTGACCAGGAAAATTGAAGTTGAAATTCCAGATGAACAAGACAGGTTTAAATGAATCCTGACGTGACGCCAAGTGCTCGAGCTGCTCTTACGGCATGCTCGGTGGTCTGCACAATGTCAGAAGCACTCTGATTATACTTTGTTCACTTATTCACGCCTGGCCATTCAGTTCAAAGTCTTTGATATGTAATTATTCATGTGAAGAGGCATCTGAGGTTCACAGCAGCATAAAAGAATATATTGGAAATCTGTAGGTGCAGAATTTCGTGCCAGTTCATGCCATTGTAAAACATACTAATTTACAGCTTTACACCTGGATTATATGACTTTATTTCAGGTTTTTAGATTACAATGACCTGATTCATTACTAGTTTCATTCCTTCCTTCCTGTGACATTTATCGTGGTTGTGCATCAGGCCTACTCTCTTAGTCTTACTGTTCCACTCCATCTGTTTCCAGGACCCATTTACTCCAGTTTCTTTTGAATGAATCTTCACTGATTCTCCAGTTATAAGCGAGTCTTTCCATTTCCTTCATCTCTTCAACTGTTTCATTTATATACTATATGTATATTATATGTATCTCCTTCCTTGTCTGTTTCTTATACCATAAGATCTTCTTTAAATGAAAACTGTATAACCTTCTCATAAACCCTCCAAAACGTTTTCAACACTGGGCAGAAATGGTTTGCTTCCTGTTCCCCAAATTCCCTCCAGCATTTGGCACTGACTGATAGGGAAAAAAACCCTCAAAAACAATGAATCCAGGTATTAAACAGTCTGACATGTTATACATAGATTATTTATGGCATTAGAATGCATTTGGAGTTCTGTATGTATCATTTACTGTTGGTAGTGTTTTAGGTAACCTTCCCACAGTGTTCTAAGAATGTTGTGCAAATGTTGATACATAATATCCTAATATCAAGGAAGTGTAAAGGGAATATTCATCTAACTTCCCCAGAATGTACACAACAAAATAAAAATAACAAGTGTAATAATAAGTACATTAGAAAAACCTGTTTTAACATCAAGGGAATGCTATGCAGTACATTCAATAAACTTTCCCATAAAATTCTGCTAGCTAGGTAATGTTTGCCAGTTAGATGAAATACACTAAAATGCTCCTCAGAGCTGAGGACAACTCCAGGGTTGGGTAAAAGTTTTGTGTCACAAGAAGCGACACCTTTCAATTCACACATTGTCATTTAACATTGGTTTTCTAAAAGTATCGATTAGTGCAGCTTTAAAGTCTAAAGTGGGTTAACAGTTGAAGGTTGTTGCTCTGAGAGATCAAGGTGTATGAAGAGATGAAAAGACTTCAGCAATCAACACTTTGCTTCACTGTGTGCAAGCGGGTATACTATAGAGGAAAAAATAAGATGGTGAAGTTTATATCTTGTTGTAAAGATATTATTTGTAGAACTCCAACTTTGTTGTACCCCAGAGGAAGATGTGGCAGTCACTTAAAACTCCATATTGCCTGTTTTGAAATCTGCTTCATCTACCATCACTTTAGTTTAGTTTTCAGAATTTTGTACTTTCTGATTTTTAATTTCAGAAATTAGTATTAAATATGCACATTTATTTCTGGGATTTTTGATAGCAACAATGCTTGGTTGACTAACTAGGACTCATTTAAATGTGCCAGTATTCTGAATCAGTTACTGTCTTGTGTAAATTATTTTGGAATTGGAATGCAACATTAATGTTTATTCTGTTTATTCCCTGAAATACTTTTTTTGGATTAGTTAGACTTTCAATTTCTTATAACTGTTCCCTCTATTATTTGATACCTATCATTGTAACCACAGGAAAAGCTTTAATCTCTTTTTCCTTTTAATTATCTTTTGGGTGTTTTCTGCCTTTTAATACATAACGCCAGTAGAGAGATGACAAGAAACGAGGATCCCCAGTCAGACAAGAACTGGCGGCGTTGCTGTTCATGGTCGACCACTTAACCTTAAAGCCGCAGGGGCACCCCCAAAAAACCCGTAATCTCTTAAGTGTTAATATGAATAATTTATGTATAACACTCACATACTGTAACAGTTCACCAGCTTATACACTAAACGAAGGCCTAATTTCATGCTTCAGCAGCCATACTTTTGATTGCATTCAGCACAATAACTACTGTATATTGTGCGGTTGGAAAAAATAACATTTGTATTCTTTATTATGAGCTAAAATATAAACTTTTCAATTGGATCCCGTACAATTTCACAACATATACAAAAAGCAATAAAGCGAGCAACTTCCCCTTCAAACTTTTTTTTTTTCATCTATTTTTTTTTTCCACCACACTGAGCACCAGTGATCCCTCCTCTCCCTGTTGGTTCAGTGCATTATCATATCGATGACTGCCAGCTTTTTTGGTCCGTTTATGAGTCGCAGGTGCTCAGCGGCATCATTTATCACACTGTCTGCTAGCTGATCATCATACGTCACACTCAGCCATCCTGACAAGAGCTGGTGGAGGAGGAGGAGTGGGGGGGGGGGGTGGCCTCTGACCGCCTGGGATCCGTGGGAAGACTCTCACCGTGGTGGCTCCGCCGTCACAGGAACGGGTCGGGCGGAGAGAGCCGGAGCGGGAAAGAGAAGGAGAAAACTTGGCCTCATCACCTCATGCATCTTTAAACAGGCCCGCTCGCCTCGTAGCAGAGAGTCATCAATCTTTGGGGGGGAAACGTGCGAGGAAGAGGGAGACACAAGGAGACAGAGGGAAAGAGAAGGAGTAGGTTAGTGAAGTGGAGTTCAGGAGCTGCCGAGCCAACGCAGCGAGGGCGAGAGGGCCGAGAAAATGATGGAGCGGCGGTCAGAGGAGCGCGCGAGCGTGCTAGGTGTCGAGGAAGGACAGGAAGAAGTGCGGGGGTGGGGCGCAACTAGGGAAGGAAGACGGAATAACCACGGCACGAGGAACAGGCACGCAATCTCGGCGTGAAAAAGCAACGGCGAGGCAAAGGCAGAGAAAACAGGGGTAGATGAAAAGGGCAGAGTGAAGATAGAGAGAGGGAGGAGGGAGAAGTGAGTGAATAATTGAAGGCCACCGGAGAGAATGTGCACACAGCTGTCGGCTGATTCTCCACTTGGTCCGCAGGTGGCCTCTTCCCTCAGGTACTGTCAGCTTGAGAGAGGAGAGATGGAAGGAAGGCAGGCAGGGATGGAGGGAGGGAGGAAAGAAAAGAGAGCGAGTGAGAGAGAGGGAGGGAGGGAGTGATGTGGAGGGAAGTGGCAGCGATGGGGGGCAGCAGGAGTTTGGCAGGAGGAGACATAGCGTAGAGTGATGGAAAGGAGTCAGGACAGAGAGGCAGAGTGCTGCAGAGGTGTGGAGAGGATGCAGACAAACTGGTTACAAGAGAGATTTATTGTGGGGGGGAAAAAATGTTGATTTGTATTCCGATGCTTCAGCAATTGCCTTTTCTACAACCGGGCTGGTAGCACGTGTTGGATTTGTTTGAGATGACAGGAAAGAGGGTAAGAAAAGGGTGTAGACAACAAGAAGACTTAAGACCAGAGAGAGGATGATGGCAGAAATATAAGCGTTGTTAAAGTTGTTTATACTGTAAGAGGCATTTCTTTTTATATTATTTCCATTTTTTTTTCATTGCATTTCCATTAAGTCCAACTAGCGCGGTCCCCATTGGAATCGTGTGCCTGTTCGAAGCGGTCTTTCTTGAGAATCTGCTCATCCGATTGACTTTTACTTGACACTGAGCTCCCTCGGGTCCTCAGCAATACATCCACCGAGTGTCGAGTTGTTTACTTTGAACCATGTTTTTACAGTACAGGTTTGAGCATTTTTAAATGATCTTTAACCAGATTTTAGTCATCAGACGTCTGGGTCTTAAGTAATAGAGCAATAAACGGAGCAAATCGGGTAGCATGCTGAACAGTGTTGGAGAAACTCTGATTTTTAAAATGAAACTGCTTCATTCAGTGTTTTTACTTTGTCTTAATCACCATGTCCGTTTGTTGACGGCGACCTCAGCAAATAATTTGGTTCCAAATATAAACCACTGACCCGGATCAACAAGCTGATTCTATATTTATTATCAACTCCCATGATTTCATGCTACTTCATGACATTATGAACTCCATCTTTTGTTATTGTTCAGATTGAGAGACCCTTGGCTGCAGAAAATTACATATTTAGCATTTAAATTTGAAATTATATCAATCACCATAAAATAAATCCCTCCCATAAAATATAACAGTTTGATGCAAACATATTTTGAAGAATAGGAATGAATGTACCCATTGAATTCTATTTTCTGTATGTTAGCATGAATGATTGTAAGGAGAAAAAACAAAACAAATGGTAAGATATCCTCGCCTCTGCTTTATTTTACTCTCTGTTTTTCATTCCTGTGGATGGAGACTGTGTGTGGGCGTTGTGTAAGATCTCTGTTGAGCACAGAGTGGACCTGGCTCTCATCTCATCCACTCTCAATGAGGATTATCTGCCACTCTCCCTTTCTCTTCCAATGTAAAGTGGAGCAGTCTTTCAAATACAGGGTTATATATTCTGTATATCCTTTAAAAAGTGATGTAGTGGCTGTATATTATTTTTAATGGGCATACGAGTAAGGGCATTTTTTTTTCTTTTCTCACATTCAAATAAAAATAATTTTGGCAATCTCTGCTGGAGGTTCATGTGTGGGACAAATTTACATTTTACTCACACATGTGAGATACATTCTGATACTCACAGGCAGAGTGGCATGCCGCTGTCTACTCTTTATTCCAATCCTCCCCAACTCCTTCCTTGCTCCATCCCGCCCTCCGGCACTCCGATTGACAGACCGGGTGAAAACGGACAACAGAGGGGAGAAAGGAAGGCCCTGAATAAATGAACAGGCAAATAAGTGAGTGCAGGACAGGTAATGGAACTCAAAAAGCAGGGTGGGAACGAAACGGTAAAGCCTAGTGATGTAAAGAGGAGTCAATAATTGAGCAGGCCGTACATTATTGATGGCGCTTTTTGTGAATTCATAAGAATCCGGGAGGTAGCCTGACCAGGAGAGCTGAATTCGGGTGGATGCAGTATTTGGGGTTTTTCAGGGAGCATAAAGTGTGTAGAAATGCCCGGGGAGGAGGAACTTTTCTTCAGAAATGGAGATGGTGGTGGATATATACAAGGTCGACGAGTGGCTCACATCTGTGGAAGGCTACACGAGGGTCAGGAGGTTGCACACGAGCAGCTAATTAAGGTCAATTGAAGACAATGTCAGGTCGGCAGCGGCTGAAAAATGATTGACATGTCATTGAGAGTCCATCCGTCCGTCACTCAGCAGAAGGAGGGTCTGTTCAGGACACACCGGCAAGTCATACTGAGGGTAATGCGAGCTTAGTTGGCAGTAAGGAGGGAAAAAATGAGTAGAATAATACTGCTGCCACACACTCCTAGTTCATAATTATGAAGTATCTGGTCAATATTTTATCACATTTACGACAAGTTGGAACATTTTAGATTTTTGACCCTTGTACAACTCACCTGAACACCATGTTAATTGGTTTTCAAGACGAATAATTAAGCCTGACCCAAAATGACCCAAAGAGACTCGAATAGAGAGATAACACCTGCACTCAGAGTGATACGATGTGCCACCAATTAACAATCACCTGCGGTCAGAGAGAGTCACATCAACGGCCTGATCCCGACTCAACCCTTTAACCCACCCCTCCACCTTGGTACAGAGTTACAAGAAGTAGGGGTTCAACACATTCCCCTATGAAATGAGCAACACTAATGACAGGAGAAAGGCTCACAAAACTAAGTGAGTATGTTTAGTACATTTACACAACATTAAACTGAGATAATCCAATGTTATTTTAAAATCTTTATGAATAAATATAATATTGCTAAACTGTTTCTAGCATATCTGCCATCTTTCAAATATAAACATACATGCTTTTGAAAATACTCTGTTTGGAGGCGCTTATATTAACCCTTGCCTTCCATCTCATGAAGAAGCCAGACACTGCTACCCTTTAATATATATATTCAAAATATATATATATATATATATATATATATATATATATATATGAAAAAGTTTTATACATCATCTGTGGATGGTTTTGTGCTATTTAAGTCAATAGGATTCCATTAGGTTGTATGCACTGGCCATTTTCCATATTTGCATATTGCCATATGGCAACAACTCTTTTGTAGCATATTCTTTTATTTGGTGGAAACAATGACAATGATGCTCACATGTCAAATGTCCATGAGCAAACAGGATATCCTGGTCACGTGACCTCATTAATTGCATGTCCTTCAAAAATAAAAGCCTCCTTTTTCACGCCTAACTGTAAAAACATAGATTTTATATCACAGCTTTTTAGAAACATGAAGATAAAGTAATTGTTTCCATATGGTAACACTATGCAATAGAGGGTTAATATGAACTTGCAAAATGGAAGCTTAGGGCCAAAGGTTGATTTGGGATTATGCCTACATGTGCTTTTTCCCAGCACTTTATTGCCCATACAGTGAAGTGAAGGGACTCCTGTAACAATTAAGTTACATTATCAGAGCTGATACAGAGTCTGCTCTGATCCACTTCAGTTGCTGCTATATTAAGAGTCCTGCCGCAGTACAATGGAAACCTACCGACCTAATAATATACGCTGAATATAATTTGCACTGTCAGACTTGGGGTGTTGGTTTGCGAAAGCACGAGCATCTGCAGCTGAAAGTATTCATTGACAAGACAGTTTTATGGCTTGTTGGGAAATGCTTCATCTACCATTTTGTCTTTCATTTTTAATGGCACAAGCATGTCCAAGTCTAGAATTGAAACTGATAATCTGTTAAGAGGTTTGTGGAAGACATTGCCTGTGTTTATTAGATTTATCCGTGTAGATTCATCCAGGTAGTGAATTGTCTTGTGTTCTTCTCCGCCAGCTGACTGGATTGAGTTTCTGTTGAATCATATTCACTTCTGGGTGTATTTGAGCGAGACGCTGAGTCCCCATCAGCTCCGGGCCTTCTGTTCCTTTACTCAAGCTGTGGGAAGAAAAGTGAAAAAGACACATTTTTTCCATCAAGGAGATCAATAGAGTATCACAAAAACAATTATTCTCTCTACTCTTAAATTGGCATGCTTCAACAGTGTGATTTGTTAAACTCCTCCAAACATTTCCTCCCGCTTCCTCAGCCTACAGTACATAGCTAATGGTTTGATTGATTTCGGTGGCATGATTTGTGTTTCCTCTTCAGCAAAGAACTGGCACATAACAAGCATAATAATGGATAATAAAAAAGGAAACGGAGAAGTGATTACGCCAAGATTCTCATTATATTAGATAAGTGTGACCATCCACCCATCACAGTCGTTGGTATCCAAAAATACATTTCTTGAAAACGGCGTGTGATGCCCCGCCATGTCCGACTGTGCGCGTTCTCCCCGGTCACGTTGAATATTCCTGAGGAACATCTGTCAATCTGTCAGTTGTTTTTTCTTTTTGTATTTGATGAAGAGCTGATCACTACTCAGGTTTGGAATAGAAGTGCATTTACTTTTCAAAACACTTCCTTTCTTTGTGATTTTTGAAAAAACAAAAATGGTACAAGACAATTTGTTGTATTTTTTTTCCTCAAAGTTGTCTGTCCCAACTGGTCGCTTAGTTTTTGATTTCCTTTTTCCTTTTACTCTTTTTCTGTCTCGTATTGAACATTTTGCCACAGTGGGTGTTTGTTTGTGCGTGTTTACAATTCTTTGGTATCTCTTTGTGTTTCCACTTTGCTGGCTTTGATAGCACAGTGTCTCACAGTAGAGGAATGGGCTTAACGGCGCTGGTTTCATGACTCATTTTATGTCCTTTTTGAAAAAGTCGTAGAAGAAGATATCTGAAACGCCTTCCGAGTGTACGCTGTGTGAATACAAACCGAGGTGGAACAAAAAGCTAGGTTTTGAGCCATTTAGCCATGCTGTAATCCATCTGATTTTACAAGAAGTCAGAGGTTCAGTGTCCTGCTCAAGGATAAATTGTTTTTGTGAGTTGTGGGTTTATTTAATCTATTTTTTTTGTTTTACTTTCCTACGGTTGGCTTTTTGATTATGGAAAACAGCCTATGATTTAAAAAATAAAAAATAGATATAGGGCAGGCAAATAATGCACCATGCAACACACAAGAATATAATGAGGTGACCCTGTAACCAGGACAAAATAATAGCCTACACAACAAGAAAAACAAAATCTAGAGAAAAAACTTGGAGATGCAGAGTTTATAAGGTTGCAAGTTCGCTAGAAAAAAAGAGAAAATCTCAGAAATCTGCTGCAATCCTACAATGGTCCTAATCCGTAATTTGAGTTTGTTTTAAGAACAAAAATATTATTAACTCTAAAATTCTATTTTAGTTTGAAACAAAAATGGAAATGAAAAGAAATAGGACAAATCACCTGGCCCTATATTAACCTAGCACTACTAGCAGGCTGTGAGTTAGTATATTAACTCAGTAGTTGTAAGGTTACAGCAGGTGAGGTTTCTACTCTTTTACAACCATCACCATTTTTTATCCACATGTTGGATTGTGTGTTGCATTTAGAGACAACATTGGTTAGTCCTCAAAACCCTGTTCTCCTGAGTACAACAAATGGTTTGAAACCAAAAACTAGTGTGTGAAGCTGCCAGACATAGTAAGACTCTACACTGAAAATACAAAAACAAAGCTCTGTCACTTGTTATTTCAGAGGATAAAATAAAGCTAGAAATGAAAAGCTTACTTTTGTTTGCCTCTGTTTTAGGACCCATTATTTCAAAAATGACTAATTATTTCTTGTAGTAAATGTGCTACTGTTTTAATTTAAAGTGTGTATAACGCTGCATACGTCTGCAGTCTGAATGTAGCCTATGTTGTGCCTGTACAAGAACAGAAAGCTACAGGTTTAACAACTGTCAATTTGTTCTAACCAACAAATAACAATATCTTTATCACAGTGATTAAACATAAATAAAGTGCTCTATAAACTATATTAACATCTGTCCGTGACTTTGATCCATTGTTATTCAGATTGAAACAAATGATCAGACTCCTAGACTAAAGTCGCCCTCACCACATCTTGCTTGAAGCTTGCAAATCTCAGAGAAGCAGCTATCTATAACTCTAATGCTAGACTTTGCACTTTTCAGCTTTGCAGGATATTTCTTTTTCCAGGGGCAAAGTTAATTTTCACCAATTGTGCCTCATCCTGTGTTTCAATTACTTTTCTTTTATACTTGAATTTTCTCTATCAGTATGCAGCGAGCGCTAGCAGCCAGCGGAGCCCACTGAGGGGATGCGAAAATGATGAATTAACACTATATGGAATTCAAAGATTCTTAAGATGCCCTGATCTTTCTTTGTCGAGTTCTCTTTTTCTGGCTCTTCTTGATTTATTTCCCTTCTCGCTTTCACTCCCTCTCTCTCTCATATCCGTATACTTGTATCCATCTGCACCATCTCTGTCTCTTGTTCTCAGCTTCTGTCTCTCACTCATCCACGTGTCCACAGGGGAGCGTCAGGAGTGGATGGAAACTCTTCAGACAGCCGTGCGCCCCCCCGGCAGCGGCTCCCAGAAGCGCAACGACAGCCTCCCCCACCCCTCCACAAACAAGCAAGGCTCGCTGGAGCTCCGCGGTTACAAAGGCAGAGTGCTGGTGTCCCTGGTGGGGAGTAAAGTCAGGCTCTGCAAAACAGAACAGGTACTTCCAACACCGCCGGGACTTCCTCTCTACAGGATGACAGCTTCCTGTTTGAAAAAGGAAGATAATAATCACAGCCTATTTTGAAGCAGATGAGACGGCAATGGAGATGTACGTGAAAGAGATGTTCGCGAATAGTAATGCAGAAAGTAAATATATATGTGTAGAAATGCTGGAGGGTTCCCTGAGATAGATTGTGATCTATTTCTGGTGGGTATGAGCACATTTTGGCACACAGGAATGACTGGGGGAGGCCAACTAACTTTTACGACTTTCTTGACCGGTATTAACCTACATCGGGCTGCAGAGAAATATGGAAAAATGCATCTGTAGGGTTCTTACTAGTCTCTCTACCAACGTCCATGTTCTACTGCTAATGTCGCTTGCACAAATAATATCACTGCATGGTATGTTTAGTTTAATCATGAGCATACCATTGATTGTGATGTGACCCGATTATGATTTTTGAAGTGTAACCTGCATAGCTTGTAAAAGTGCAAGCGCCATCTTCACTGACGCATATCATTAAAAAAACAAAACATAAAATCAGTTTAGCTTGACATAACCAAGCTTGTTATAACCAAGGACCTTATGCCATGTATTGACCTAGAAACATTGACTTTGAATGCTAAAATGCATTTCCGGAATTTAGTATTCATTCTTGCAGCATTCTATTTAATAACACACTACACTACACTACACTGCAATAAATCAAAGGCCTGTAAAATATGTCAAAAATAACAATAAGTAATAGCATTGTCAGCACAACAATGGTACATAGCATTTATGTTTTCGCATTGCAGTCACATGGCAGGATTGTACTGGATTTCGCCAAATTTGATGTTGCAACTCGACATGGGTCTGTCCCAAAATCCAAGTACACATTTTGGAGTTTGTTTAGTTTAGAGCACGTGTCAAACTGCAATCCAGAAGGGCCGGTGTGGGTGCAGGTTTTTGTTCCAACCAAGGAGTCACACACCTGACCTGACACCTGACAGAGACACCTACTAATGAAGGTCCTCATCAAGGGCTCTAGTGGTTGATTAGTAGAATCAGGTGTGTTACTGCTTGGTTGGAACAAAAACCTGCACCCACACCGGCCCTTCTGGATTGCAGTTTGACACCCCTGGTTTAGAGGATGGTGCATGATTCTGCTATGCTAGGTGGTGCTGTAGCTCTGTCAACAAGTGGCATTAGAACTACTTCTAATTGACGGCTACTTAACTGCAACAAATAAACTCCATCTCTTCATCCGTCCAAAACTGAGCTGTTGATTTCTTCAAAGCAATGATATCGTTTGACTTTTCTGGCAACAACATTACTATTAATGGTGGTTTCAGCGCCTCCTTCCACTTCCAGGTAAAATCCCCAGTAGAAATTCTTGATCATGCGCAGGACACAAATACGATATGATACTGTACAGAAGAAGGCATAAAGAAAATTAACGTCTTGAATCAGGAGTTCCTATTGTATTTGCAAATCCAGTTCCTATAGGACCTTTAGCCTGTGCATGTGAATTTGATAGATTTTCAATGCCTTTATTGTCCGATAAAGCTTGTGCATGCAGTGATTGACATAAAGTGATTGACATAAATGGCAAACAAAACAAGTCCTAACACAGAACCCTGAGGTTCACCTTTTGATGCCTTTTGTGAGAAGAAGAGTAGGTGGATCCTGACATCTAAACATATTGCATTCTAACAGATAAATAGTTAGCTAACCAAGATTCTGCTGAGTCAGGCTGCGGGCCTAAAAGCATCAGCAATTGCATTTCCTCAGTTTGCTCTTGGCAGCAATTTGCCCTTTGTGTTTTTTCTTCATGCACTTGTGCTGTAACCTATTGGGAGACTTCCAAGCATTTTTATCAAGTTACAGCCACTGAAATGGTCCTATAGTTGCCCGTGTGCCTCTTTGGTTCACCCATAATCCTTTACGTTCACCAAAATTCTCTTACAGGCATCAGAAGTGCACTTATAGTTAGACGATTGCCACTTTGATGTGACCTAGAGGAGGGAAAAGGAAACATAACTGTAACTTTGTATGTTTTTTTCCCATTTAGAGACCCTTTGTGCCATTGCTGTGCAACTCCTGGTATACTTTCATGCTCAAGATAAACCCTTTTTCTGTAGGTTACATTGACCTTCTAGTACTGCCATTGTTCGAGTCTGGTAACATTAAGTATTTATATTATTATTTAAAAGGGCGGAGGTCAAGTTCTTTTCAGTTTTACATTCCTTTCCATCCAGCATTTGTGTTTTAGTCTTGTTATGTTTAATTTAAAATCCACTTCATATTCACAATCACAATCTGTTTTCTGTACTTTGTTTTTACTGAAATCATGATGCGTAAGTTGACTTTTGAGCATTTGCTTTTGATTTCAGACAGTTTGCAGCTATAACATTAGTCTTCACTGACTATAACAGATGTGAGTGTCAGGATGACAACACTCTAGAGGATAGATACAGTATAGCAAAGGGAAGGATTCTTGCCACTGACAGATGTAACTAGCATATTGGGAAGTGAATTCTTCTTATTGTTCCCTTAAAGAATTGTCTGCGTTTAGCTTTTTACTGCTTACTTACTTTTGAGTGACAGTTTTGCAAGGCAGCCTCTGCAAAACTTTTAAAGAGAGAAACAACAACTGAGTGATATGAAGAGACAAAAGAGAGTTGCACTAATGCTGGCGTGTTGTCTGCTGAAATTCATAAAATTGCGTATTGACCATCTGTCCATACGGCTATCGATGGCTGTCAGCGTTGAGTTATTTCCATGGATGCTAGCCGAAAGCTACACCAGTGTCTGTGCAACTGCTGTTTCACCTGAGTGAATGTGAGCTGTCAGAAGCAGACAGGTGTCACACTGTTATTTGTATGCGAGAATCCTCCAACTGCAGAGCCTTGTCCAGTCACATCTGCATGCAAATACATAGACTACAGAAGGGCTAGACAGGGAGGGGAGAGGTAGCAAAGTGATGACAAAAAAACAGTTTGTTCAAAAAGAAGAGAAGTTGATACTAGTCAGTAACAACATTTCTGACTTTTTTTTAAGGACAAAATATTTATAGCAGTATTTCGCACCATTTCCCAGTCTCTCACAGAAGCGGAGACTGGGAGGAGATGTTTAAACTCCAATATGCTGTTAAAAACAGTCTTTGATTAATTAAATTCAACATCATTATCAAATCTCTGAAATGTGCAAGTTGTTATCACATTGAGTGAATAAGCCAAAAGAAGAGGGAGGCAGCGTCTTTCATATGAATATTTTTTTTCAATGTTTGTTTTAATTAAAAGTTTTATTGTAGCTTATTTTCCCCTTCAGTTAAAAACTGCACGTGGCAATTGATTCAGAACTTTAATTTTGTTTAATTTTACTCCCAAATATATTGGGAAAATGAGCTCAGAATATATCCTGATACATAGTCTGTTGAACTGGACCCTGTCTATGTAAGGATTTTATGTGACTGAACCTAATTGACTAGTATGGATTACTTTGTCTGCATCTCTTTTTTTTGTTTTGCAGTTATCCGCCTGGTATGATGTCTCCTGGTTAATGTAGTACCCATTCGTAGTGTTGAATCTCTGCTTCTGAAGTTCATTTTTAATCATTTGCTCTATTTTCTAGTGTTTTGCTAGGTAGATTAAAAAAAGAAAGAAAAAAAAAACAACTATCAAAATCAAAGCAGCAGGGGTGGAAATATCAGGACTTTTAGTCCCTAGTATGGGTCATGCTCTTGCCAAGAGGAAGATGAGAAGAT
Organism: Lepturacanthus savala; assembly: GCA_030544235.1. Taxonomy (NCBI): domain Eukaryota; kingdom Metazoa; phylum Chordata; class Actinopteri; order Scombriformes; family Trichiuridae; genus Lepturacanthus; species Lepturacanthus savala. Next base: position 8,365,404 of record CM060483.1, on the reverse strand, counting down.
CGATACCACTCTCATGTCAAGTATGGAGCTTGAAGCAGGAGGTGAGGCTTTGCTTCCTACGAAAACAGAAATATAACTAACAAGTAAAACCACAACATGAGAATGGTGTTAATTTTCAATAAAAGCTATAGTGCACGATTCTTATTGAATACACTTCGACAATTCGACAAATATCTGATCAGCAACAGGTAGCGGTAGCATCTAGTGGAACACACTTGGCAAAAATTGAAGATAATATTGATATGTAGGTATTAAGGTATAGGTTAATTAAGGTAGGTATATAATTAAACTGAAATAAGAATAGTTGTGTTTTTATTACCTGAGATTTATCTGTTTTTATCTCCCTCCATGAATCCTGTCATGTTGCATCACCATATTTCTACAGCAACCCAGAACAAACAAACCAAAAAATGGCGTCAGACTTCCAGGTTTCTTCGCAGCCACAGCAGGGCCCCCCACATGTTAGGGTCCTCACTTGGTTGCAATCTACCACCTCGCCACTAGATGCCGCCCAAAACTAGACCCTGTACGTTCAAGTAGCCTGTTCAGTGTTATTAGGTGCTATATCCTCACAGGGTAATAGACTACATCCTTTCTGATAAAATGAGCTCACATCTTCTTTCAGCTATGAAATAAAGGAGAGATAAGTTTCTCTCGAGTCATTTGATGTCAATCCAATTAAGCCTTGATAGTCCCTGCTCACGTAGACCCTGCTCCCCGCCTACTCCTGTCCCGGCAGCAAGCTATCCTATCTGAGATGGAAAGATACCTCACAGCAATGATACTATTTCTTGCCTCAAACGTATATGTGTGTGTATTTGATAATGGTACCGGTATTCGACTCATTTCCATCCCTCCTTGGCTCTCATTTCGTCTCGCTCGCTCTTGTAGTTTTGCTGTTTGCCTTTCATTATTTTCTTCATTAGCGCGAACAAACATCTTTGCTAGGATTCTCTTTCGGGTATCGCCGCATGTCAGCACGTTTCCACTTCCTTGATTTGAGACGGTGGGAGAGACGGAGGGGAAAGAGAATCAGAGAGAGAACAAATTAATTGTATTATTTTAGTTCACAAGCTAAATCCCCAGCATAAATGCAGTGGCGGCAGCGTATTTCACAAGAATGGGGGGGAGGGAAGGCGATGGCGAGTGAAAGACAAGAGACAGAAACAAAGATATAGAAGTGGAAAGATGAAGTGAAAGGGATGAAGAGAGCACTTTCAGTGCAGAGGACGCATGAGTGAGGAACGAGCGTCGGCGGTTTGTAAGAAAGAGCGAGAGTGATGGAGAGCGAGGGAGCAGGGAGGGAGGTAGACCGTTGCCTCGTTCAAGTTCAGTGGAGTGGAGTATTTAATCTAACATGATGAACGAGCTATTGGAAACATCATCCTCCCAGCTCCTCCTTCACCACCCCTACCCCATTTCTCACGGACCGTAAGCCCTGTGATGGAGCTGTGTTTAAGGTCATTTAAACACCAAGGTAAAGACAGTAGTGTGCAGAGTGTTACCTGCTTCTTAACGCCCGACACACACGTTTACTCTTCCTGCCACTGGCTTTATAGGCAGAGTAACTTGTTAAAGTCATAATCTCATACATCACAAGTAATGATTTTCTTTTTTCTATCTTGGTGTCATCTTGTATGTAATGTAGTTTCCCACTAGCTTAGATTGTCGCAGGTTTTGAAATCTTCACAAAAATGCTCGATAGATATCTTCCTCTCGCTTTAATTCCTCCTGATACAGTAAAGCCTTCACTGGTGGAAAAAAAGGTATTCTATGTACATAATAAGGCTGAGGATTTAATTAATCTCCGCTTTAATTAAATCTGCTTCTCATTTGTTCTTAAGATCTTTGTAACAATTAACATCATCCCAAGACTGCAAAGCTGTTTTGTAGAATTTGCGCGAGTCTGCCTCCACCAAGGACCTTCGCCTCTTATTCTGTTTTCTTTTTGCATTACATCATACAACTGAAAGATATCAGAAATCTTAAACATTGTTCCTAACCAGGAACAGGTGTCTACTCTACTCTGCAATGTATCATGCATTTGTCTCCTTATTTCAGTGCTCCAAATATTTCCATTGTGTACATTTTTATATGATATTACACTCTGAACGATAGGTTGTAGGCATAAATATTAGCACATTTATTGCTTGTTTTACCACTTTTTATTTCTCTGTTTGTGTATTTAACTGAATTATTTGTCTTCTTCCATTTATTTTGAATCCTCTACAATCACCCATGGCTCCTCACCTTTTGTTGGCTGCCGTCTCACCACATGATGTTTAAAATAATCAAAAGTCTTTTGTCTCTGTTGAGTGTGCTCTCTTTAAAAAATAAAAACTCACCTACCCCTCTGCGAGCCGGTCTTTCCCTGCATGCTTTTAGAGCAGCTTAAGTGGTTGAGTGGACATGGAATTGCAGATAGAAGTAGAGGCTGCCTCTACTTGTCTGGCTTCTGTGGAGTGACTGACTCTCACAATAAGGTTGGAAAGCTTTGAAAGAAATTATAATTGGACGCACGACTAGAATATTCAGTGTGGGCCTTAGCTTAGCACTTAACGGGTTAAAGGTCACTTATTTCAGTTGAGAATTTCTTTTTTTTTCTTACATCTTGCAGGATATCAGCGCGTTTGAGTCCTTGAGTCTCTTTTTCAATGAACTGACTAAAATTATTTCTGTTGGATGTCTTTGAAACACTTCATGTAACAAGTATGTAGACAAAAAGTAGCCATAAAAAACGCACACGGACATAACCCTCTCTCCCTATAAGCATCGCCACCTACCCCTCGGCTGTTGTAATTGGGTGAGTTATTTTTACCTCTAATGCCTCTCCTTCCTCCATGCCTCCATCTCCCCCCCCCCACCCATCCTTGGTGAATTAATTGGAGAGGGCAAGAGGCCACAGCACATATTGGGTAGGTAACGAGTGGCGAGGCCTGGACGGCCGCTAACACCCAGCGCTCTAATTGGCTGCCTGAGAGGGATGAGGGTCATTAGGTATCGTTGACTGCTCTGCTCTCTCATGACACCCGCATGCACGCGTACGCATACACGGAGACATGCGTTTATATATCCGCCCGGCGCCAAACTGCAGTTTCTTCCAATGCATGTAAACCATTTGTCCTATCAGGTTTTGAATTATAGCCTTCATTCTAGTCATGAAGTTGGTTTGAACTCCGTCAGTCCTGCGCTCTCATTACCATGCGTCCTCAAACTTCAGAACATCCTGAACTTAAAAGAGCAATCGATGCATGCCGTTATAATTGATAGGATAGTGGGGCAAAGTTTCCGCGGGCTTCCCAAACCCTCACATCAATTAGGACCTTGCCGACTTGTGAATTCACTTGTCGTTCTCTTTTTTTTTCTTCATCGCTCTCCATCTATCTCTTCCCCTTTTTGAGCTCATGACTGTCTCAACTACTCACAATGGCCGGTCAGATTTGAGTCCTCCACACTGGCCCATCGCTGTGTTTCTGTTCTGTTCGCTCTCTCTCAGCAGGCCCTTCGGTATCATTGCACAGCAACTGCAAAAGGAAAAAGATAATACCTTCCTCATGTCCTCTGCATTAGTTCGAAGTAGCTTAATTGGGGCTAATGATGGTCAAATGAAGATCTTGACAACATTAGCTGAAAGGTCAACTTGGAAATCTGTCAACATTTTTTTTTTCTTCATGGTGCAAAATCTTGCTGCGTTGGGATATAAGTAGCTAATTAGTTGATGAATTCCTGCAAGAAACACACATACACAGGCCATGCATTCACAGGAAAGCGCCTAATCAACAAAGACGGTGTGGATTCACTTCCCTCTCTTTGTTTGGTGTAATTAGTGTAAATGTTTTTTTTTCTTGCTGGTGAACAGTTAGCACAGAAACACACATGCTTTCTAGCTGGCACAGCACGGGCAGCATTTAACGCTCGCTAAGGCAGCATTTTGTAATTTCGCTGTTGAGGAGTATTGGCCCGAGTCCTGTTTTATTCTGGCTCCGTCTCCACATACTCCTTTCTGTCAACCGCTCAGCTGACACTTCGCCCGTCTCACCCACTCTCAGCGAGGAATACCAAGACCTCCTTTCACTTATATTCTCTCTCCTTCCCCTTCTCTTTTGTGTTCTCGCCGTCTTTCCCTCCCTCCGTCTTTTGACTCACGTTTTCTGGCTGCGTGCCTCAGCGGTGGAATAAAGTGTGTACTGTAATGTTTTTGTGATGCTGTGCCTATATGTGTGTGGGTGTAGGCACATTTCTTCTGTCTCAGCTCAGAGCTCTAGGCTATAGAAAATGGTCTAAACTGTTGTGAGTGTTGAGGGTGAAGTGGAGGAGGGAGGGGCTCAGCGTGATGAAGAGTTAGGCTGGAGCTTATGAAAACGTCGCCTCTGCATCTAACCCCTATTTCTGAAATGGGCCTCGGAAAACATTAAGGCTGAAAGCTCGGGTTGGTTTGGATTACCCAGATGCACTTTTGCCTTTCCACAGTTTTGCTGTTGCACGCTGGCGCGTGCACACACACACACACACATACACGCACGCACGCAAGCACGCACGCATGCACACACACACACACACACACACACACACACACATCCCAAATAGCAAAATGCACATTAGCTATAGCTCACCATTCTGTGTCTCTTTAACACACATGCACATGCCACGCAAAGACCCGGTTTGTGAGATGGGGGGGAAAAAGCCGATTGACTGTTCGGTGTGTTATTGGTCTGTCACAAACCATTTTCTGGAGACCTCTCTCACACTTCTAACTCTATATCCAGTGCTATTTCCTAAAAAATAAAAAAAAAAAACTCCACAGGAAACAAGAAAGTAGAGAATGAGAATGTCCTTGCAGTGATTGTGGGTCTCTTTGAGTGTTTGCTGTTTGTTGAAGGACCCTAAAAACACTATATTTCTTTAAATTAAAGACTGAAAAGAATGAGCAGCCTATACCTTAGTTCAGTCACAGAGTCAGACTGTTTGAGGGGCAGGGGCATAAAAAAAAAGAAAAAAGTGCACAGGCTGTATTTGCTGTGGCACCAGCATGCCCAAAGTCATGATACATGATGAGAGGGCACCTTATTACAATTTGTCCTCTGAAAGGGCACCCTGGAAGGCACTTTTTACACATTTGCACACTGGAGGAGCACCCTAGAGGGTACTTTTATACATTAGTCCAATGGAAAAACACCCTATAGGCCACCCTATTATGTTTATCCTCTGGAAAGGCAGTTTTTCATGTTTTGTCCTCTGCAAGTGCACCCTAGAGGGCAGTTTTATGCATTTGTACACTGGAAGGGCATCCTGGAGGGTACTTTGAGTATGTTTGTCCACTGGAAGAGCACCCTAGATGGCACCTTATTATATTTTGTCCTTTTGGAAGGGCACTTTTATATGATTTTGAACAGAATTCTGGGAAAGGTAGCAAGTTTGAAATGTACATTAGTGGGACATGAGTGTTTACAGAAGGAGAGGAGGAAAGAGAAGCTCAGACTATCTCATGATGCCCCTGGCAGCCTAAAGCAAGAGCCACACATCTGGATTCTCGGCTAGTCCATTCCAGCCCTAACTATATGTATGTCAAAAAGGAAAGTTTTGTGCCTATTTTTGAATGTATAAAGGGCGTCTACCCTCTGGAAGTGAACAGTTCCTCAGGAGAAGAGCCTGATAGTTGAAGGCTCTGCCTAACATTCTACTTCTAGAGACTCTGGGAACCTCGAATAGAGACATAGAGACTTGTTGGAGAAGCCTGCAGTTATGTATGTGAAAGAAGGCAGTCCTTGATATTGATTTCAAGTGAACTGTGAACCTATGTCTTTATCAAAGATATGCTGGACAAAAGGTGTAATGCTATACGAAGAAGCTATCTCACTACATAACATAATTCCATGGTACTTAGACCTAAGCACAATAGAAAGTTGCAGGTCATCCAGGACTTTTTGGCCTGGAGACATGCTTGAAGTTTTGCTAGTTTGGCTTCTTCTGGTTTGATACATTTGTGTATCTGCAAAACAATGAAAACTAATTCCCTAATAATATTACCCAAAGGAAGCATATATAAGGTGAATAATATTGATCCAAGCACAGAACCTTGTGGAACTCTGTGTTTAACTTTTGTTCACATAAAGGATTCATTGTCAACATGAACAAACTGGAATTGATCCGAAGGATGAGACTTAAACCATCTTAATGCAGTCTCTTTCATACCTATAAAATGCTCTTATCTCTGAAGTAGGATTGGATGGTAGGGTTGTCAAACGCAGCACTGAGATCTAGCAGTACAAGAATGGAGATAAGTCCCTTGTCTGATGCATCGAGAAGGTTGTTTGAAACTCTGTGCTATGATGCAATCTAAATTCTCATATAAACCATTGTTGTGTAATAACCCACATAACTGCCAGCTGCTTTTTCCAGGGAAAGGGAAGGGTGGATATAGGTCTATAGTTGGCTAAAACACCTGAATCAAGAGCAGGATTGTTGAGAAGAGGTTTAATTACAGCTTTTTTGAAGGACTGTGTTACATAACTGGATAATAAGGACATATTGAGCGTGTTGAGCAAGCAAGTGCCAATCAAAGGAGAAATTTCTTTAAGCAATCCAGTTGGTATAGGGTCCAAGAGACAAGTTGATGTTTTGGACTAAGAAATCAATGAAGCTAGTTAAGGAAGGTCGATCGGAGAAAAGGAGTGTGTGTGTATATATATATATATATATATATATATATTATTAGAGAGTATTTATCATATCTATTAGAATTCATCACCTCTTGTCCTTAACTGCCACCCATTGACCTTCAGGAAAACATATATATATATGTGTTTGTCTGTGTTAGCTCTTCAGTCCGTCTCTAGGCTTCCTGTGTTTGAAGGCCAATGGGTGCCAGTTAAGGGCAAGAGGTGATGAATTCTACTTCTAATGGTCAGAATTTTATCTTTGAAAATAGGTGTTACTCCTGAGATCTATTAGAATACATGGCTCAATAGACTTGTGATTCTTTGTCAGTGTGACTGAATTGATGAAAAGAAACCTTGGGTTGTTTTTTGTTTTCCCTCTATTAATGATGAGTATTATGCAGCTCTGGCATTAGAGAGGGTCTTCACATAAATTCTAAGAGTATCGCTCCATGTCCGGCGAGATTCTTCCAGTTTTCTGAAACACTATATTCTTTCAAGTCTTGGAGACCATTGCTTAAAATTATAAGTGTGAAAGCTATACCAGGGAGTGACTCTTTTTTGTTTAATTGTCTCCTTTTTTTAATAGGAGCAATGGTGTTGAGTGTCAGTGAGCCTGCAGCGCTCTCAACAAGATAATCTATTTCGGCTGACATGCACCAGCATAAAAGTCCTCATTTGTAGTGAGACAGGCCGATGAATTAAATGCTGATGGAATCACTTCCTTGAATTTGGCTATAGCATGATCAGATAGACATCTATTGAATATATTTTGTCAAGTGGCAAGTAGTCCAGCAGAAGGAATTCGAAAGTTATTAAAAATGGTCCGATAAGAGGATTCTGTGGAGAGACTATTAAACATTCAACTTTTGATGCCGTACGTCAAAACGAGGTCAAGGTGTGGTTAAAACAGTGGTTGGGCCCACCTATCTGAGGGAGGCCGATTGAGTCCAATGACGAAGAAGAAATGCAGAGCCAATATTAAAATCACCTACTATGATTAATTTATCACTCCTAAGGACTAGACTCGATAGAGACTCTGAGAATTCAGATAAAAATCCAGAGTCTGGGCCAGGGGTCGGTGCACTGTAACATACAGGACTCGCTGCAGTGTTTTCCAAGGTGGATGAGAAAAACTAAGACCAGGGCTTTCAAAGGATGTGTGGTTACACCTCGACTCAGGGCTGATCGATAAGGTTGAACCCAAAGTGGCTGCAACTCCGCCTCCTCGACCGGTGTCTTGAGGAATATGAGCACTGGCAGGAGTGGATTCATTCAGGTTCACATATTCCTCATGACACAGCCAGGTAAATCAATACATCAGATCGTTTACTACACACAGGGATTCCAGGGATCTAATGTTTAATTTCTCTAATCCTGCTGCACCTTTGCTGTAGTTGTTCTAATATGTCTCATCTTTCTATATATAAAACTCTACTCTTTGTTTTTGATAAAATTGAATTAAATCGGGGGGGCAGACACAGTTTTCATTGGGTACTGAAATAGCAGTTTGCCATTAGAAAGTCACTCTAGGGGGCACTTCTTCATGTTGCCTTGCACACTTGGCCACCCTAGAGGACACTATCATGTTTTGTCTATGCTCTTGCTGCCATTTGTCCATGTCCATGCCACATTATTAGTTGCCCAGATGCCCTTCTCCATAGCTACTTCTTCCAGCTTATCCAGGGGGATCTCACAGCATTTCCAGGCAAGTTAGGAAAGACAGTATAAGCCCAGTTCATTGGAATCCTGAGTCTGCCCTAAGGTCTCCTTCCAGTTGTCTAGAAAGGATTCAGGAGTCAGCTTTACTGTCACATCTTAGCATGAAGAAGCAGCAGCATTTCTACTCATTGAACTCATGTCCCCAAGAGTAAGCCTAGACACTGCTTGCCCTGATAACTGCTTCTGTTTGGAACACAAGTTAACACAGAGGCATGGGAGTGGTACCTCTCAGCAAGAGGAGCTTTAATTTGCAGAAAATGTAGGCAGATTAACTTGTAAGTGTTGTGGTAATGAGAAGGAAAAAGTATCTACTGTTCACGACTATCTCACAGTTGCACTATAACTATGATGCAATTAATTGTTATTCAATTTACAGATCTCCATCTCTGTCTGTTTTTTCTAGGACTATAAAGCGGGCCTGGCTATTGCTGAATTGGAACTGACTGCTGCCAATATTAGAGACGTGGACCGCAGGGGCTTTGAAGTAAACACACCCTTCAGGAACTTCTGGTAAATGTGCACTCCCATCTGTGCATGAATGCACCTTTTGTGTCTGTGTGTTTAGCTTTAGCTCCTCTCCCACAAGAAAGAGCTGTTCATCCTACAGTGTGTGTGTGATGTATGATGTGTCTTTTTATGGCTGTATGTCTATGTGAGAGAGAGAGAGAAGTGCACCCTGTTCGTTTGATCTCTCAGCACACACACACACACACACACACTGGGTTTCTTATTGCTTTTTTCATCATCTAAAAGATGCATGTTAAGTGAAGGAATCGCTCCGTGAATACATGCTCCTCTGAATGATGAATTCAACAGGTTGACATCGTACTACACCCCCACACGTGTTTAAAATCACAGTTTAGAAAGCAGCAGGATGTCAAGACTCCATTCATATTCTCTTCAAAAGGGAATTTCCACTGCTATCATCTCACTTGAACCATATATAGTTTAAAAAATGTCCTACACACACACTAAGCCTCTTGCTACATTGTGTTTTAATCTCAATAATCATATCTCATATAGCATCCAATTCACAGCCAAAAGGTGAGGGCAAGCGTTTTAGTTAATCTCCTCTTACACATGTAAGGTATTAAGAGTTAATCTCATATTAGAGTTCATGGTAAAGTGAAAGAATATTCAGTCCTATCAGATTGGCCTTTTTGTCTTTTTCACAGTTTGTCTTGAAAATTGGAGAATTATTCAAATCAGGTTTTCAAAAGCTTTTGATGTGACAGATACAATTTTGCATGTTGTACCTACAACCTACTTATCTCCCATTCTTTCTTGACTCTATTTATTCTAGTAAAATGTGCAGCATTGACTCATAATACTCATACTCATATCTAATTTACAGGAAAAAAAACAGCTGCATATCTATTTAGAGACTGCCCCCCCTGCAATAAGTAACAGGAACTAAGGCACCAAAAGTCATATTTTTAATTTCTGAAATGACTGAACTAAACCACAGGTATGAAAGTGATACATCTATCACAATATTATATATTTGTTATATAGTAGTAAATTAAATTTACTTTCATTAGCAGGTATTGAAATACATTGTCTTTACTTTTTAATATAAAAACACTAATTAACACACATTTCAAACTGGTTTTACTTTGAGATGTAAAATGTGTCACTGAATAAAGACTAATGAGGGATTTGTTTTGATGGCATTTTAGCAACACACTATCTCTATATCTGTCAAATTTCTTTTTAGTAAACAGTGCACCCACCACACACATCACAGAATTGTTAGTTGTCGCAGCATAGATGCGACATTGCTGCGAAAAAATCACTAATTATTGATCAGGAGTTTTTTAATGAAATCTCCTGTCGTATTTTTCCTTTTCTTTTCTCCCATTTTTTTTGTTTTACAGTATCTGTGCCTCAGAAGGGCACATAGCCTTTCAGGTTACTCCCGTCCCCAAGGCCTTCCAATCAATGAGTACGCTGCTTGTTTGTGCTGTAATGGCCCATTTAGAATACAACTGTCACAGCTGCCTGGACAAAGCACTGCCTGTTTGTTTGTGTGCGTTCATTCACTGCTTTTCCCTTCTTTTTTATTTTTTTTTTTACCCCTTCCTTTTTTTTTTTTTTTTTTTTACCTGTTACCTTGTGTAAAGATTTTTGTCCCCCACCACCACCACACACACACACACACAACACACACATTGCTCTACCTGTCTGCTGTATGTCCGATCGATCTGTTTGTGTCAGCTCCCTTAATGGTCCCATCGTTTGCCCGCCTCGTTAATACGCTGGACGTAATTGCCATTTTGTGTGGAACAAAAAAGGGGGTGGAATTAAAATGAGCCGAGGTGTCCCGAATTGTTTTGGTGAGGTGATTGCTGAAAGGGTTTTGTTGTGTAATGTGTATATATAGTTGGTGTGTGCATGTGTATATGTGTGTGTGTGTGTGTGTGTGTGTGTGTGTGTGTGTGTGTGTGTGTGTGTGTGTGTGTGTGTGTGTGTGTGTGTGTGTGTGTGTGTGTGTGTGTGTGTGTGTGTCGAATCGATTGGTAGCCCTGGGAGCGTTCTCCTACCTGATATAAGGTGGGGATTAGTGAGAAACTCATCTAATCACTTTAAGCTGTGGAGACTCATTTTGGCTTTTCCATTGTTTTGCTGCCATTAAATGGACGGAGTGTTCAGTCCGCTGTACAATAGCAAACTTCTATGAGCCGAGAGTCGAGAGAATGACAATTAGAGGAGAAGGAGATGTAACCCGGCAAAGACACTCAACTTAAGTTTGCAGAAAAGAAAAAGTTTTCCTTGCACTCGATCTGAAAGCACTTCTAATAAAGTAAAGCTACAGATAAACACCTAGCTCAAGGGCATATTGCAGACAATCCCTGTTTGTCTAGTTTGGTGTGTGTTTACCTGGCATGTATTGAGACGTGAGGACAGTTCACACAGTATGTGTGTGTGTGTGTATATATATATATATATATATATACTACTATTTTTTTTTCAAAACTGTTTACAGCATCATTCTGAGTTAAGACGTTGCTTCTGTTGTTCCAGATTTTATTTTTCAATGCTTTTGTGGCACAAACACACCCCCAGCCTTCAAATCCACTTGCAGGCGTCAGTGGCTGAGACATGGTATCAAAAGTGTCAGCTTTGCTAGATATCACCAGGGATGAATTTAGGACCCTGTAAATAAGTTTTGGTCGCATTTTGGCTTTTATTTACCCTCTAATTCTTGGCATTGATTTTCTTTAGTCACTGCATTACATGCCGTTTTTTACTTAGTTGATTTGTGGTTTATTTGTGTTCATAGTTTTCTTTCTAGTATTATTTGTGGTAAATTTAACCTCTTTCTAGTTATATGTTATGCTTTTCCTGGGTTAATTTGAAGTTTTGATATCCCAAACATGAAATATTTGTGATTTTATGCAACTCTAGAAGTCCAGTTTGTTTTATGTTGAGATTTGATTGGCTGGGGGGGGGGGGGGGGGGGGGGTCTGTAGAGTTGAGGTACAGTTTCTGATTTGAAATTTTAACACCTGAACCTGAATCAAAAAGCAATTAAAATCTTGCTATCTGCAGTGTGGGACCTTTAAATAATGATGCTCCTGAGCTTATTTTAATTATCTACCCCTATTAAGTATTTAAGTTTAATATTTTTATTCTAAACCCCTATTTAAGATTGTTGCCACTTTATATTTGAGTCGCTTACCATTATGTACATTATGCATGCAGCAGGGAACCTATTCATCATGCATGAGGAATAATTAGATGTCCTCACTCACATATTAGTACTGTATGTGGGAGCAGAACATATAGGCCTAACACATCAATCACAATAAAGGACACTAGTGGGAGTAAACTTAAGATTTAATGCACTCGCTATAACGGAGCATTTTTTAAAGCATTTTTATTTTCAAAGAATGTCAAGATGCACCGCTCATCAGGATTGAAATACTGTATTATTAAAAACACATCACAGTGGGGGATGAAACAAGGTCCTTGTGTTAAAAGGGAATCCTGAAGCTGATTGCAAAGATGCATATTTCCATCTCTAGACCTTGAAGGTCATTGTTTTCAAAAACAATCTAGGTTTTTGAAAGATAAAATAAAGAAGGAAAATAATTCCTTTCTGCCTTTTGGAAAACTACACTTCATCAGCAGTGGAAAGTAACTAAGTACATTTACTTACTTAAGTACAATTTTGAGTTACTTTGAGTATTTCTATTTTGTGTTATTTTATACATCCACTATTTTAGAGGCAAATGTAAAGCAATTATTTCATAGCTACTATGATTTATATTTTATTTGTAATTCATTTTGTTAGAAGACATATTTCTAACAACATAGAAGAGATATAGAAGTATTTTTTTAATCAAGTAAAATATCTCAATGCTTGTACCACCCCTGCATTTAGTTTACTTTCATCTCTTGATAACCTTCTGGATAATTACACAGGAGCAGCATAGAATAGCACAAGAGCTCTGATTGTAGTGTATGGGGGTTTGTATCGCAACAATACACATGATTTCCTGAAAGTTTCAGTGGAAAAATATTGCATAACTAAATCCACATTTTGCAGTAGTTCTCCTTTGATGTAGATGTTTCTTTTTAATGACTTCATTCTCTTTCCCTGCCTTTTCACCACCTGTAGCTAAACCGTAGTTTAATACCAAAGCTCTTCTGCCTTGGGAGTGTCTGCATACTTGGCTGCTTCCTTCCCGCCTCCCTTTGTTCCTCTGTGGTTTTCCGGAAGAGTGCGTTGTAGCTGAGCAGACGATGTGAGCAGTCATCTCTTTAGACGGGGGCAGAGGCCGGCGGGTACGGAACGGCTGAACCCAATCAACCTATCGATCTCTGCTGGGGTTGCTTAGGCGAGGCCAGGCTGGTGCACATCCTCTATCTGCCACGGGCTCAACCCTGCACCCCCCCCACCACCCGTCTCCTTCCCCCTCATCTTCAGTCTTACTTTACACTAGTCGCCAGGTTGCCATGGAGACCAGCGGTCCCATTCCTCCTTTCTAAGTGGTTCTTTCAGTCAAGCCAGGACTCGCTCTTTTCCTCTCAGTTTTCTATCTCTGTCCATCGCTGTCGTCAGTTCTCACAGACGATCTGCTTCTCTCCCCACTTCCACCGACTTAAGCTTGTTACGTACACTTCTATCATTTCACCAAGTTTGTAGCAACTTTTTAAATACACTCAGGAACTAGCGTCGTCTGTCTCTGGAAGGTATATTCATAAGTGCCTGTTAGACTGTAATAGGCAGGCTTGGAGTGTGTGTGTGCATGTGTGTGTCTTTCATATATCTTCACTCTGGAAAACTAATGAGTGAGACATAGCTTGATTGAGTGACACCACTGATACATGTACATAAGGGCTCCTGAAAGACATCTGATTTAGGGGTTTATATGGATCCCATATTCTTAAGTTCTTTTACTGTGTGGTCCTCCTCAGATACATTAACATTAATGCATTAACCCATGGAGACAGGAGAGTGAATTTGGCTTAAATTTAAGATTGTTTAATGATCCTTTCAAACATTTACTATCATATCATGTTAATTATTGCACCACTTTATCCTCTTGTGATGCCAGGATGATGTCAGGATGTGGCAAGCAGTAATCCTGTAAAGTCCGTCTTACCTTAAAAAAAAACAAACTGTAGCGATCGATTTTCACTCAATCATGTCATCTGGTGAAATAAGACAATAAAAGTCCACGGCTCCTTTCTTCATCTGCCTGATTGCAAGTGACTCTGAGAGGGACGAGACGCTGAGTCGTGACACAGATTAGTCAGGCATCTCAAGACAGAAAAGCTTATTGGTGTAGTGAAAGAAACACAGAGCGTTTGTGGTTGAATGTGGGTGTATAGAGAGCTGGACATAAAGCGGATCTATGCACATATTTTCAGGTAGGTTTTGATCAGTCGTGATGTATAAAGAGAAACCGGATGTGCATGTTCATTGTTATAAATCAGAGTATTTTATTTTTGCTTAAAACTCTGTGTTGTGGCTGCACGGCTAAAAGTATTTGGACACTTGAACATTCCAGTTCAAATAAAAGCTGTTGTATGGTTGAGCTCAAGGCTTTATACAGGCCGGTCATGTTCTGTCTCATCAAATATAGACAACTATGACTTAATGGACCTTTTTTAAAAGTTCAAAACATGGTATTTAAAGTGTTTTTTGCACTGCAGTAATCTGAATACAGTCCACTTTCTACAGTAACCTCTTGTGTGAATACAAAGAACCTTGTTTTAGGCAAATGTCTAAAGGAAAAACTTAATTTTTTTTGCTTCAATCTCATTACTTTTACTTATAATTTCGGTCACACATCATGTTGACAAGATGAGAAAGTCAAAAAGAATGATACATTTTAGAATATAAAAATTGTTGATCGCATGTGTTTTTGAGCTACACCACATGACAATTTTGACATTGTCCCATTCACTTACTTCCCTACCCCTTTTTCAGTTGTTCTTTAATTCAAAACTATTTTTATTTAATTTTATATTTATTTATATTTATTCCTGTTTTGTACACACACACAGGCCAAACAAGAAATCCTAGTAACAAGAAATGGCTGGCATATTATTATGTTTTTCTGTGTTGTTTCTGCCCTTTGTTCTTTATTTGAATCGTAATTATTGTGGTGATTTTTATTTGAAGTAGTAGATTTGATTTTGTTTGCCTTTTTTTTTTGTTGAGTATTGTCTATTTTTTGACATATTTCTCTTGGAGAATGTCAGTAGACATGAATGTCAGAGAATGTCAGACACTTACAGTGTTTCACCTTTTTATAGTATTATATATATTTAAGACAGGGAAATCAAAGTACTGAAAGTAAAGTCAAACTCAAAGCCTAGAGTTTTGAATCAGTCAGTTTCCATTACTTTAAGGGGATAAGGTTGAGTTTGTTTTACAGAGCCTAAATATGTAAAGCTCGCAAATGAATGTTTCAGGGTTTGGGGATAAACCTCATTACTGACCTGCTGCACGTATACAAAGATTTGCAATAACAGTGCATGGAATCTAGTTTGTTGTATTATACACTGATTGCTTGCTGTAAGCTAAAGATTTCCATTAAGATTCTATTTAACAGGACAGGTGAGTCCCTTACTTTTGGCCTTGTAGTGTTGTGTAATATATTTGCTGACATGAAAGTGAGGTGTCACTATTAACAATGTTTGCTTATCTACTTTATAATCTGATTTAAAATGGACAAATTACCTTCAAGTGGTAAAGTTTTCGATGTGGAATGAAACCTTTAAGTCTGTGAGTACGCCTATGTCAACAGAAGAAGAATCACTTCTATTATTATCTCACCTCTGTACTCTTTTCTCACTTTCAAAGTGACAGAGCTTGTGATGCGAATCCTGATGGAACAAGAGTGTTAAGCATGCTTATATATATATATATATATATATATATATATATATATATATATCAAAGCTCTAAATAGATTTGTTTGTAGTAGATTTCCATCTCCATTTCTCAATTTTTTCCTGCGTTTAATATAAAAATAATTTCCTGAAAAAATATCCTGCATTAGCACTTTATAGATTTTAGCAGTGCAAGGTGAGACAGATTGATTTAACTGCTCCAAAGCCCTATCAATTTCACCAAATCTATTGCAATCACAAATACCAACTCAGCAAACCCTCCCCAAAACTACTCCAAACAACACCCCCCCCTCCCATACCGTAACCCTGCCAAGCGATACTATGCTGTTTAATTGCTCTCTCAAATTAAATCAATAACAGTAAGGCATGTGTTTGTGGGGTGGGGGGTGCAAAAAACATCAATTGTTGCAGCTTCACGGCCGAGTCAGAACGAGAGAAGGAGGAGTGGATTGATGTGGTCCAGGAATCGATCGCCGAGACGCTCTCCGACTATGAAGTGGCAGAGAAGATCTGGTTCAACGAGGCCAACCAGAGCTGCGCCGACTGCCGTGCGCCACAGCCGGAGTGGGCGTCTGTCAACCTGGGCGTGGTCATCTGTAAGAAGTGTGCAGGTAAGGGACACACCGCTCTACTCCTGGTTTCCTTCTACTCACACACACACACACACACACATGCTGGGTGTAGGTAAACATGCTGATAAGTATCACGCCGTACACACGTTACTTTTAGATAAACAACCTCAAGCAGCAAAACATTCTGGTATCGAGCAAGAAAAAAAGCAATAAATTAGAAAGGATCGGAAAAAAAATGTTTATCAATAGCGATACCATGCTGTTTACAGATAAACTGTAACTTGCGAGCTGCAAAGATTAGTTAATTAGTCGATTAGTTCCCAAATATTACATTTATCACCAACTATTTTGATAATTTACTAATCAATTTGACTAATTTTTGAGAAAGAAACCTTCAAATTCTTTGGTTCGACCATTTTCTTGTTTCTTTAGTCTTCTATATTAGTAAATTGATGATCTTTGGGTTGTGAAAAAAAAACAATTTTAGGTTGCATTGTCAGCTTTGTGAAAAAGTGATTGACCATCAAAACGATTAATCGACAAAACACCTTTTATATGATGCTTCTTAAAGCATTGCTTTCCAACCTGGGGGTCCAGACCATTCAAATCATTGCAAGGTTAATCAAGGAAGAAAAACATTAATTCTACACATATCATACTTTAATGTTTTTTTTTCTTAAATGCTAGAGAGTTGTGCTGCTTCAGCCCCCAAAAATTCAACAGAGTGGAACATCACTTCTTTGTTGAGTGGCTCAGACATATTTAATCTATGACATGGGGTCACAAGAAGGATCACTGGTCAAAAAGGTTTGGAATCAGTGTTTTAATACATGTTTCCACAGGCCTGGGTTAGTCTGCTTAAATCGCATCAAGCTGTAAACACAGTCATTTCCTTTGGGTCCCGATAGCCGGGCCGCACTCTTGACCGTGACCATCCAATCACCATGCCTCAATACTTTCACAACTTCTAACTGAACCTCTGTGGTTTGGAGTTTAGTTTTAGTCCAGCTAAGATGCTGCGTATACAAACCCAACATTTCCTCCTGCATCACATTAAAAGTTTCCACTGGTGAAGCAGCAATAGGTGGTATTCTTTGATAAATAAAAATAAGTAAAATAGACTGCACAACAGCAAATTATGCACTCTATAGATGAGTTTCTGCAAGGAGGGATAACAGAAGAACTGCAGAGACAAGCAGAAGAGTGACATATGTATTTAAATGAACAAAAAAAATGCCAAAAGAAGAAGTTCTGATGAACACTCGAAGACATGCTCAATTAAAAGACAGTGCATGTATGTACTTAATTGCATTTCCAGTCTGTTTGTGTTGCCTGGTAGATGTAGTGCGAAAGTGTGAGTATGTACTCTGAACCAGAGGCTCTTGGAATAAGATCTCAGGTGATAAGGCACTTATGGGAGTTGGCGTCTGGCCTCTGGCCTCTCTCTAATCTATTTGGCAATGCTGGACGGCTTAGATGAAATGACAACAAAGATTAGGCCACGGGCGAGAACTCAGGGGATCCCAAACTGCTTCTTGACCCGCTAAACATGATTATAGGGAAGCAGCATGCTCCAAAACATCCCTGCTTCCTCCCCGCTCTATCTCTTCTCGCTCCTTCTCCAAGCCCGAGAATCATAAGTTGTAATGTGATTCCTCACCTCACCTCTACAAAGTCCATGTAATTGGTATGCATCAGATATGCAACATCCCTTTTCAAACACCCTTAAATGATTTCATTTGCAGGGGTGTGTAGTATTACATTTTGTCGACACGCTGGGAGAGGGGGGTATCTGCAACGAAGAAGCTGTCCTCACACTGTGCTCGTCTTAAATTAGGCGGTGGTCCATTTGGAATACCGATGGCTGCTCTCGCTTTTAATTAGCGCTCTCATGTCATGGACAGTAAAGAGAAACGCTGAACAAGAGAAAGAGGAAGAAGTAATGAGAAGGCTAATGGTAAAAATGATCCCAGATTGGCTTTCGTCTTTTTATGCAAATAATGAATTTTAATAGTCCGTTGCTTCACTCTCTGACATGAAGCACTTTGATACAGCACAGAGCTACATTTACATGATGAAAAGTTACTGAATTATTCGTCCAGTATTCACTCACGTCCTTAACTCCGATTTGGTCTCAACCGATTTCTCTCCAACAGATGTTCTTTGGTGATTCTCTACTTTGTTTTCTGTTTGGTGCTGGAAATAGGTTGATGAGAGCCTTAAGAGTCAATCAATCAATAAAGGTGCAGGTCTTAATAGTACAGTATATTGTTGCTGCAACCAACTGAGTACCTTAATCCAAAGATAAGAAAAAAACACAGCAGTTCTTATTTTGATGGAATTACATACTCATTAAAACATATTTATTAATATTATATTCCATTTATGCTAAGTCTTTTCATCTAGATGCTGCCAAATCCTTTAAAACCAAAGCTGATAGAAGCTAAAACATTCCATAGAGGTGAGAGACACAGCAAAATCACATGGAAATCATTTGTGAGTTTGTTGCTGAGGGACTCCTTTCCTCCTGTCATTACACATAGTCATTTGAAGCATTGTTGTTATACAATAGATTATTGCAACTTTAAAGATTGTGTCTAGACATTTGAGGGTGAGTTATTGCTATTCTTGATCACAGCTATAAGTAGGCTCTTATCCCTGCTCCTTAATTGGTCAAACCCACATTCCTCAGTAGTTTGACATCCCCAATAACATGAAGCTGTCCCTGTTTCTACACCCTTCATGTAGTTTTCTCTCTTTGTCCTTTCTCCCACTAACCGGAGGAAATGACATTGCTTCAAAGACTGAGAGGCCCTTCTCCATACACATATTCACTATAAACCCTTCAAACCAGGATGCAATATATAGACACTGGCAACAGTTCCCGTGGTAACACAAAAAAGCAATGCTCATTGCTTTGTCTCATTCCTCCACAATAGCCATTGAGCGGGGTGGAAAATGCCAGGCGGATATACGGAGGGTCGGAAAAGTGCGCCGGAGTCACCGGGAAAGTTTTTAATTGGGGGTGAAATCCTCGGTGGGTTGGGCTTTTATTGTTGTGAAAGCTGCTGTGATGACAGGCGAGATGAAGACATTTACAAAAGGCTATTTATATGTGAGGATCCCATCATGTACCTGGTGCGCATGCACACTTCTTTCAGCTTCATTACCCTTACCAAAGTGAAAATGGTCCTGTGGTGCTGTACGGCTCAGTGGATGGAGCGCGGCTGTAGCAACGGAATATCTTTCACATGAAAAAAAAAAAGCTCTTGAATCAGAATCTTTCTCTTTGGCCTTTTTATTTGTCAAGCTACACTTGTTTTGTGATTACTCCCTGCCATTTTATTGATACTTTTGGGATTAGATGTACCAGAATGAAACATAAGGCTGACCAGGCTAATGTTTCATGAGAACCTTTCCTACAAACTATTTAAATAACCTTGCTAAAGGATGCAGCTCAGTGCCAGGGAATCTCTTCTATTTCAGGACCCACTTACAATATTATATATTATATTTGCTTTTTTTGTTTTACCTCCAGGTGTGCATGGAGAGAATATGATTAGAGAATTGTTTCGGAGGGTTGGCAAAGATCTGTGTCCGCAATATATTCAGCGTTTAACCACATCAGGCCTGACCACAGTAGGATGTGGCTTTGCATCTCAGATTCAAAATCTGATCTGTCAGAAAATTATCTTGGTTACTCAAGCAGTTTGTAAACTACCGTAAAATCTCTAATATAGAAAGGTATTCCATTAGCGGCCAGGTCTCTAACATTGGCTGTTGGTGAGGTTAAATAAATGTTGTTAAAGTTCTGTATGCATACAGTAATGTAACAACTTGATGAATGAACCTCATATTTTATAGGTTCAAATAGACAAAATATCTTGTTTGTCTTGATTCTCCGGTAGTCTGTTTTACTCAAATAGAAATAGAAACATTGTTCTAATTGTGGCCTGGTTGAATAAAATAAAGACCTGGGCCTATATTAGAGAATTAAAGGTATGCAACTATGCTTTTACACTAATTGTATGGTGTATATGAAGTTCTTTTTTATATTACAAGTGTTCTGAAATGTTATTTTTAAAAAAGTAAATGAGAACTTAACTAAATATGCTCTGATTTGCATATGTTTCTAGAACATTGGTTAAAGATAGATTCACAATTCTTGTTTCCTTGATATTTTAGACTCATTTTTGCTATGTGTTTATAAATAAAATGTTGTATAAATTGAGATTGTTGAAAAACCTCTAGAACATGTTTAGGAATAAATCTGGAAAGTTGCTGTATGCAAGAGTACTGAAGTGGAGATTTCAAAGTATGAGAATGTTTAAAAAAAGAAATACAACACCAGCCAATAATTCACATTAAACTTTAAACCCTCCTTTATACGTTTGCACTTGTTTGCTAATAATAAGGATATTTATACAGATTTGTGTGGGAGAAAGAAGATATAAAGATATATAATTAGTTATGACACTTCATATACCATGGAAGTTATAAGAAATCTACAGACAAAGTGAAGTAAAATAAAGACTAAATGTGTTTTATTTTCACTAGTCTGAAAGAAGACAGTTATCAGTATGTGGAAAAAACTGTTTTCTCACCTTAGGACTGTTGCTCTATAGTTCACCATTCCCAGTAAACCATGGTCACTAGTTATCAAAAATGTCTTCTTTGGTCATTTCTCTGTTTTACATTTTAGGTGACGAGCCTCTCCCAGCTAGCGACCCTGCATTTTCCCTCCCAGATGCTCCACTTGAGCACAGAAGACAGTAATGAGATAACGCTGAATCTAAAATTACCCGCCGTTACACACAGGACAATAATTCACATTCACACATACAGCGTCTTTCTGTCTAATGTATTATTCATGTCTGTTCTGTCTCCGGCCATAAGCAACCCCAGAAGCCTCTCGTTCACCCAAATAAACAGGCCGACCAACAAACACAATGAATTACTCATGATTCATTAGCAATTAATGGCCCTCGTTCTGTGCTTTCATTTCCAATTAGGAGAGCTGAGGGGACTAAATACATCTGATGAGAGTGAGAGAATGAACTTGCAGTCATGCTCTGTTTCTCCTTCTTGTGCCTGTTTATTGTTAATTCCATCATTGACATTCAGTGTATGTGTGCATATGCACATCTTAATTTTGTCTTCTTTTTTTTTCCCCATGTGAGCCTTTCAGGAACTAAACGCCTCACAGCCATTCCTTGTTAAATTTATGTAATCAGCTCTGATAAAGGTTTCATGCGTGTGTTTGTGTGTGTGTATGTGCACTCCTTTCAATGACTTTGTTCTCTCTGTGTGACAGGGCAGCACCGCTCCCTTGGCCCGAGCATTTCCAAAGTGCGGAGCTTGAAGCTGGACAGCAGCATCTGGAGCAACGAGCTAGTAGAGGTACATTTTTATATTTATATATACACACATACACACACACACACACACACAGCTCCTAAGTTATGACTTATTTCATCCATAAAGAGAAAACATACAAGCCCTTGTTTGACAAGTGTCTCAGTCACTTGACTTTCTAATCCTAGAAGAGGGTGATGTGATACATTTTCAGCCTCTACTTTGACAACATGATGACATGTTGCAGCTGTGGTTTGAAATATTAAAGGTACAGGGTGCAATTTCTGGTGACATCTAGTGGTGAGGTTGCAAATCGCAACTAAATGAGAACCAAGTGTGTAGGAAAACCTTCCATTTCTTTAAATCCCACTAAACCTTACACACTGTTCCTTTAAGTAACCAGAATGCAGACATTATTTCGTGATGTGTAAGCTATATGCATATAGGTAAGTAAAAGGTAGTTAAATCACTGAGTTTACATGGTAACATCATGATTTTATACCTTAAATATGAATCCACAAATAATGATTTTTAACAAATGACTCAATTATAAAACAATAACTCCACAATATGCAAGAATGCACCTTGCTTTACCATTGCTTTGTGAGTAATTAATCAACTTGTGATAATGTTGGAACATGTCCCAATAAGCTAAAAAAAGAAAATAAAGAAAAAGTCTTTCCTTTTGAATACTGAGAATAAAAATCAAGTAGAATTTGCGGAAAAAAGTGTCTGGAAACAGTAGAGGACATATATAATGGAAAAGATAAGAAAAATCAATAAGAATGAAAACCCGTTGAAAAATAGATGGGCTCTCTTTAAATTAAGTGAAGGCAATTGACGACAAGTATATTATATGGATCATGTTTTAAGAAAAGGATTAAAGTAAAAAACAAGAACTTATAACAGAAGACTTGTAGATGTAGTTGGCTTATTTCTATGCTGAAATGTTCTTTTTTTCTTGTCTTTTTTAGAACATTTATGCATGCAGGTACATGAATGTATTGTATAGAATGTATATGTGGATCTACCCTATGATTGGTAACATCTGTACTGGCATTTATTTTATTATTAATGTATGCTCTATGTTTTATGTATGATGAAGAGTAAAAAGGTCAAACATGGTATCAGGGTGCTTAACAGGAAACGTATAAAGATATGTGCTGACACAAAGTATAAAAAAGGAAAAAGTAGTGCATTACCTGACATGCTGTTTCAAAGGCAACATTTTCCTGTCGTCATAAGGGTTTTGCTTTTAATGCTTTTGCAAAATATTAGTAAAAACATTCATCATTTTTTAGCCAAAATGATATCTTTTAATAGGTTTTCCTCCCACATATTGTACCATCCATTGGCAATTGCTAACAGGTCAGGACACCTCTGCAACTGTGCTAAATATCAGCTTAGATCAGAGTTATTTCACAAGTTACAAAGTTGATGAAATGCTTTCACTCCTTACAATGAAAGTAGGACAAAATATGCACTAAACAGGAGTGCATTCTTCTGCTTTTAAATGCAGTGTGTGTACTAGCCAAATCCAGATATAAATCCTGCATGTTTTATGTTATTTAAGTATCCTGTCATCACCCTAGTTATTCAAAAAATACTCATGATCAATTGTAATTTCCAAGACAAATCAAACCCAACCAAAAGAGCGACAAATGATTCTCACCATTTTGTTCTCATTGCTTGTTCCTGAACTCCTCAGCTTTTCCTGGAGGTAGGAAACCATAATGCCAACAGTTTCTGGGCCGCTAACCTTCCGTTGGAGGAGGAGCTCTACAGCGGGGCTTCAGCAGAGCAGCGAGCCACGTTCATCCGCAGGAAGTACAGGGAGAGGAAGTACCGGAGAGTCCTGGACGGGTTTAATGACTTGGAGCAGCTCAACCAGGTACACACTTGATGAAAACACAGAAACTAGAGCTGGGTGCTGCAGGAAGGTCATTTATTTCATACGTTTTTCTCCTGAGATACACCTGAGAACAAATGTAAAGTCTGTTGAACTTCAGGGACTGCAAAGCGTTTAAGATCAAGAATGCATTGGATTTATCCAATTCCTGCATCAAGTTCATACCTGGTTGGAAATCTCAAAACAAAAAATCGTCTGTCATGCTTGCAACTGGGAGGCGATATTTTGGAAATTGTGTTGTATAATTTGTTGTTGTTAGATCTATATGTTTAGCCTCTTTTTTATTATTTAATTTCATTTATTAACTTAGATTTTCTTTTTTCTATTTTTGTTTCGATTTTTCATATTTTATTAATTTTTTTTTCTTTTTTTTGGAAATGTTTTTTTTTTTTACATTATTTATTGAGTATTTTTATATATTCTTTTAATTTAAATAGTTTTAACTTTTATTTATTTTGTTTAAATTTGTATTAGCTTTTCAATTCAGTTACCTAGACAACCAAGCTACTCACAACTGGTACATCAGTGTTACATACCTGCTCAAGTGAAGCAATAAGAATTGTCTCCATATATAAACCTGGAATCTATCCTTTAATCTCTAGTTACCAGACAAATTTTCCATTATGAAGGGAGCAACAAGTGCAGCAGAAGTTCCCCAAGCATACACTTCAAAGCGGGCAGCTTCAATATCTTTGTCTGTACTTCCAAAAAAACACGGTGGACTCCATTAGCTGAATCCGAAGAAGCTCACATTTCACCGACCTTCTGACAGTTACTGAAACCGAACTATAGATCTGCCAGAGTCGTACCGATCGCCAGTGTAAGCAGGTTGGTGGTGTGGCTGGTGCTTAGTGCAACAGCAAAATAAGTGCCTGTGTTTTTGGCTGCCTCGGAAGAGAGAGTCTTGCACTGAGCCTCCAAACAGCCTAAGTTTCCACCTGCGTCAGCAGTTACGCAGATCAGCTCCCTCGTATTGTTTCCTTGACTAAAAAAGGGAGGAGGAAGCAGAGGGGAATGGAGATGTCGAGAGAAGGAGGGAACGAGGGGGGAAAGTAAGGAAGAGATATACCAGCTAGCTAAGTGGAAAAGTGGATTAGGATCCACAACAGAAACGCTTGGGTTGGTTTTATTGCGGCTTTGCCGGCTCTGGCGAGTGTGTATGTGTGTGTGGGAGTGTGTGGTGTGTACATGCGTGTGAACATGTGTGCTGCTCCACTAGAGATGTGCGAATTTGCTGTTATAGCTGGAGTTTTTTTTTTCTTCTTTTTTTTTTTTTAGCTGGTTGGTGTAGGGAAAGGAAGTGTGACAGACATAGAAATGCATGCAGGAGTAAAAAAAGGTGCTTGCCTAAAAGGGTCTATCCAGACATGTGTGTGTGCCTGTGTGTGTGTGTGTGTGTGGAAGCAAGAAAGAAAGAGAGCAGAGGAGGAGTGGAAGTGTTAGACAGTGTTTGCTTTCTGTCGCGTCTGTCATTTATATACAGGCTCAACAGATTCGATGGGGATCAACCAGCCGTTATATACAGTCCACAGCATGACTCCACATATTGTGCGTGATAAAATAACAAACACTTTTCAAAACATTTCTTCACGTGAAGCAGTACAGCAACATATTAAAAAAAGATACCAATCGCGCCAAAAAAAAAAACAAAAAACAAAAAAAAAAAAAAAACGTTATTTTCAACATAAACAAGGACACTGGAGCCTAATCTCATTGGACAAGTTGTTTCAGTTGGGTGTCACAGTTACTTACTGCAACACAAGTACGAGAAAATAAAAGCTATATAAAACCTATTCCTCCGGGAGTCTTCTCCAGAACAAAGACAATAATACGAGCAATTTCCTCGTTGACATTCATGCATTTTTTAAATTGCGCGATGGCATTTTAACAGGTTTTTATGGACCCGGGGGTCATGAAACTCACTCAACACATGCAGTAAATCACTGTTTAAATTGTCATTTAAAGTAATGGAATAAAAATAAAAAAAAGGAAGTGAATTGAATTATACCTGACTGCACCAATGTGACTGCTTAATCTCAACCAGGC
Source organism: Lepturacanthus savala (assembly GCA_030544235.1). Taxonomy (NCBI): domain Eukaryota; kingdom Metazoa; phylum Chordata; class Actinopteri; order Scombriformes; family Trichiuridae; genus Lepturacanthus; species Lepturacanthus savala. The sequence goes on along the minus strand of CM060483.1, from coordinate 8,339,773 downwards.
GTGCTTATTCTCTTATTTCTCCGTCACATGCCCCCCCCTCTCTCTCTCACTCTCGTTTCTCTCTCTATCCCACTCTTTCTTAGTCCCATGTTCCCCATTAGAGGCTCATATCCCAGTGACCTCCACCGAGTCTCCGCAGGCCACATGACCTAGAGAGGGGGGTGTCAAAGGACCTTCTTATATCATTACACACACACACACACACACACAGAAACCCTCTAGTGGCTGCAGTAATTGCTATGACACAGAAGGTCATTTCCAGAGACGACACAGAATAAGGCCAAGTTGCCTGGGACTATTTTGCCATAATCTGACCCTGCGCATGTGTGTGAGTGAGGGAAGTGGAGTGGATACACTAATCCTAAACTTTCCCATGCGTTATTTTTTTTTTTTCCCTGATATTTTCCATGGGTAAAGAAAAAGCGAAATATAAATGGGAATAAATGAATCCACCTCTCTATCTCGGGTCCTTTGTGTAGGCGGTGCTCGTAATATTGACAGGTATTTTGTGTGTGTGTGTGTGTGTGTGTGTAGCCTCGCCGTGCCCTCACTTTCAGATGGCTCTTGTTTGTTTGTGGCAAATCGATGCAGCTTACTGACTCAGTCTCCGAGTCGGATGAAAGGAAAGGTTGCTCGTAGAAATTCCGCTATTTGCCACTTGACTCCTGTGTTGATCCACTTTGTTGTGGGTCATCATGTACAATGTCACAACAATTGACTGGACTGAGAGAGAGAAACTATTTTCCTCAGTCAAAGGCTATTCTTTTGTTTCTTTTATTTCCCTTCCCTTAGCTGGCTTACAGAGTGAAAGAGGTGAATAATTTTAACAAAGCATGGCTCAATGCTACATTATACTATATCTACAGAGAGAGAGAGAGAGAGAGAGAGAGATTTTCTGCTGCTCTTAAAGGATCAAATCCAACATGACTTTATTGAAGCAGACGTTTCTTTGACAGGCCCTGGAGACCAGGTGCCAGGCTCCATGTCTGATTGCTGATGTAATACAGGACTAGAACAGTCACAGTTAAATTTCAGCATTGAAACTCAAATTTGCGGCTGAAAACAAAACTGAAAAAGGACAAATTGGCTTTGAAACACTTGTATTAAGAAAAACATTGTGTTGGTAATGAAAAAACTTGCGATGAAAAATAAAAAGCATTATTATAAAAAAAATCTATCTTACAATCTTATGAGCTCATTTTCTTTTGATATTTTATGGGGATTATGATGTGCTTTTCAAGGTCAATCTTCAGATTTCCTCTTTATGTCTGTCTCTTTTTTTCTTCCAGAGCCTTTTCTTTTCTACACTCTCGGTTTTATTCAGTGTCACTGGGTTTCTACTTCTCGGTTCCAACTTTCTGTCGCTGTTAGAGACGAGGATCTTTGCTGGGCCTACATTATCCACTATGTCTTGAAGATGAGGCAGATGAGTCTGAGGCCTATAGTGCTATGGAAGATACTGTTATAATTCTGTTAATGTCATTTTAGTTTTTACACCGTAAATTACCAAATAACAGCCAATCACCGATCAGGCCTTTATTAGAGACCAGGCAGCAATTTGTGACTGGAAAATGATGATAATTTAATAAAATTCTTTTATTAAACCAGTCTGACTACTGTATGACTTACATTTTTCTAAAGTAAGATTACAATAATTAAAAGTCTTGCAGCTGCTTCTCCTGAGTTTTTCTCTGCATATTCTATGACACATAGTTAAAATTTCATGTCAAACTTTTTTATTTTGTTTGCTGATGTTTCCTGAGGTTTCTTCCTCTTTTTTGCTTGTTGAAGCTGTTTTTTAGGGAGTGTTTCCGTGTTGTGTTGCTGTTGTACAAACTATAAATCCCATTGAGTCAAACCTGTGAATTGTGATTATATGGTTCTACAAACCCGTGTTCTACTTGTTGAGCCCTTGACTCGACTTAACACAACAAATGGTGTTTTCTGGCTATTCAGACATTTTCTACAAATAATCATGCCTATAAATAATTTCACGTAATTCACATCTACTTTTGGCCTTGGCCTTAGCTGGCAACTCTGTGAACTGGTTTGATGTTGTGTTGAATTGCAACACATACCTTTAGGAATTAAACTTTCTTCTTTCCCATCAACAGCGTGTGTCTATGTCCACTCATTAGTCTGGTTTCAGCAATGCAGTGCACAGCAGCTCCCCAGAGACAGAGCCCTCTATTCATCTGTATTTTCTTTAGATCTTGTTTTTTGGGGTGGGCACGGGGTTATTTCATGCAAGGTATCCACTTCTTATATGAACTATGTTGCATTTGACCGAATGCATCACCACTATTTCATTTCTTTTATTTGTAACTCAATTATCCCCCACCCACCACCAGAATCAGATTAAGGTGACATGATTTCTTTTCTGCTCTTTTTTTATGTTGTTATGATGTCGAATATATATGTTAAACATGGTCAAAGTTTCGAGAACTCTGAGAGAATGTGTCTGAAAATGCTCCCTGCGAGTCAAAAAGCCGAGGCTGAAAGCGGTTGAATAATGTCTTCATTGACTCTGCAGGGAGCTTTCTAGCTTCTAAGAACATATCTTGAGTGAGATATGAGACTTCAAATATCTGAGAGAGAACTTTTGTTATAAAGTGGGGCATGAAGTTTGAAAGACGAGGGCATTTAACGGGCAGGAAAGGCCTGACGAAAGAGTTGCATTATAGAAATTGTGGGTGTCCAGCATTTTTTTCAAGCTCGACTCATATTAAGAACTAAAAGTCTGAATGTCTCGACTTTGTTGCACCAATTTGAACCATCCGTCTCTCACAAGTTCCCCTACTTTAAGTGTAAAAAGTTTAATGAGCTTATGTTGTGGTTGTTCCTTTCCTTAAATTGAAATAGACTCAAGTTTTGTTGAGGAGTAATACTTAGATTAGCTTTTTTTTTAAGATATGTGTATATTTTAATGTAGATATAACCGTTTTTGTCACCATTAGTCTCATCTAAAGTGATGAATGACAAAGTTATTATATGCAGTACAGGATCATTCACAACTTTAATCTCTTTAAATTGTCATATCTTTGTCATGTTTTGTTATTTGCAAGTTTTATGTAGTATATATTTTGCACAATGCATTCACCACCATTATAGTTGTTTTGCTCAGTTCATTGTTTTTCTTGCCTTTATTCCCACTCCTGTTCGTAGAAATTGCTAGTTTCATTACATTTAATATGGCCCATTTGTCCTGTTCTTATTTGCTATATTCCTTTTTTGGGGGGGGATTAGAGATTTAACGATTCCAACAGGGAGTATTAAAGTTTGATCTTATTTTAACTTCTCTTTTGAGATCAGCAGGCGGAACTCAATTTGAAACTTTATATGGTTTTCTGATGCCGTTTTATGGACTCTTTGTCCTCTATCAACCTGGCATAACACAGAGAGGCACACAGGGCAACAGCAAAACCGCTCCTCCTACACCGTGAGGAGGAGAGGCCGCACTCGCACATACAGGGATTTTCTGCCTCATTATCCGGGAGGTGGAACTTTTAAAGGGGCAGAAAGGTTCGAAATTCTTGTCTATCAACAACATGAATAAGATGTGTAACCAAAAAATAATAAGATTAGCCACAAGAGTCTGATGTACAAAAAGAAAAGTGCCGACATGAGAAATAGAGTTTAATTTTAAGCATGCATTATTGAAGATTTGTATAAATGGTGTTAACCCCCGGGGGACCCATAACGGGCAGTTAGCTCTCGCTGTGCTCACGTGTCTTTGTTTTATGTGTGCTCAGGCGCTGTGTGCAGCTGTGGTGCTGCCTGGCGTGCTGCAGACCATGGAGCTGGTGTTCAGCGGAGCAGATGTTATGGGCGCCACCGGGGACCCGACCTGCTCCACCCCGTACCTCCTGGCCCAACGCGCAGGCCAGAGGCTGCAGATGGAGTTCCTGCACCAGAACAAACTCTCCGGTAAGCGACCCCCGGGGCGCCCGCCCCTTAGTTACCGTCGCTACACCTGACAATCTTCCCGTTCCTGCACGCTAACAATGGGTGGGAGGGGGACGCTAAGAAACACGCAGCCGCTAATAACAATCATTTCCCACGGTTATACATGAGAGATCGCCGGAGAAATTGGTGTACTTATTTTCTGGGTCTGGACCTTTTGTACCCGCCCACTCCACTAAGATTGATTCTGTCTGATATCCGGCAAGTGCACTTACTCAGCATGCTGCAATCTTTCCAGAGTGCCTGGGTTATCAGGAGCAGAAATGGGGCCACAGCAGGCAGCGATACATAGTACACAAAATATGAAACCATTGCAGAAGGCACAGTTCACCATGGTAATGTTCGCAATTACCCAACGCAACATCTCTAATCTTGGAAGTAAATTGTTAAAGAAAAACACTCGCACATCAACAGGGCCCCAGGCTAACTCTGTCATGCTTTATTTCTACCGTTTCTCTAGCTGTGAATGTCTCAAATCTTTTTTTCTTTGGCAAAGCTATTAATATCACCCAGTAAAAAATACTGTAGAAGGAGTGAAAGCCTGTACCTTGTGTTCAATGTGAAGCTTTTAATCTAACCATTTTACATATTGCTGGATAGAACAGTTCATCACTGTTTCTATGGCCAGAGTGCATAAACAAATCTAACCCTGAAAATTTCAATGTATAATCAAAAATCCGTGCAAAAAATATGCAAAATCTGTTTAGAAAGGAATAGATTAATAGAGATGTTCAAAAGTTTTCTAGTCTATTTTTTCAATTTAAATTTATCAACAATAATCTGTGCGATTTTAATACATTTTAAACCATCTACTACCAGTGTCTATGATTTAGTGTTTCTATCATCTTAAATTAGACCATAATATTTTATACTAGCTTTTATAATAGCATTTATCCCTACCAGGTTTTCTCTTAGGTCCTATTCACATTCCCACTAGAACAATCCCTGAATACTGTTAGGTAGTTTTAAAGTCTGCCAGAGCTCTGATTTTTTCGTGTTTTTTTTTTTTTTTCTTTTGACAAAGAGTCGGTTTGTTGGTTCACTATAATTGGTGTAGTTTACAACTCCTGTAGCTTTTCTTTTTTTTTTTTGAATGTTGAAGATTGGATGTGTTTGTTTTATGTTTCCCCCACACCTCCACACAGTAGGTGAGTGGATGTATGAAGAAACAGTGTCAACTGTTAACAACTTACAGCTTGGAAGTAACACGTTTACTACTGTAATTGGTAAGCTAGTTACCCATGTATGGTAATGTTAGACTTACATTAAAGAAGACAGTCATACTTTTTTTACAGCAATTAAAAACAGACGCCGCTTCCCAAACTCTTTGGATACTGTGTAGGCTATTGAACAGATCATCTTTTTTCCTCACATAG